>CM031871.1:14303866-14429974 GCA_018697195.1 Certhia americana
ATCCATCCATCCATCCATCCATCCATCCATCCATCCATCCATCCATCCCCAGGACCTTGCAGGGTAGAGGAGACTTGGGGAGGAGGATGCAGAAATAAATCCATGAGGATTTTAGGCGGGACTGCAGCGGGACACAGGAGTCCTCATGAGGATGAATCCAGGCAGGAGCAGGAGGAACAGGGCCAGTCCTGGTACAGCTTTACAAATACAGTGGAAAAAACCCTGCTGGAAGGAATCAGGTTCTCTTCACATGACAGGGAGAGCAGAGGAGGGTGGGGGAGGCAGGGAAGGAACCCTGTGATCCTTTCCTATGGAAAAGAATGGGGAATCCAGACTGTGGGATTTCCCAGAGCAGGCACAGGGTGTTGTGATGAAGCACAAGGGGCTGAGACCACTCATGTGTTTATTCCTGTGAGGGAGAATAAATGCAGTGGTTTAGTCCCTCTGCATTGGAAATAAACATTCCAGGAATAATCTAAGACAGATGGAATTCACTCTTTCAGCTCTTTAAGGAGGTTTTCCACAAGCCCATAAAATTCCAGTGCCTTAGACTTGGTAGAAACTCTTATTTACATGTGGCACATAACTATCAGCTCAGTCTTCCCCAAAAAGAAGCTTTAAAAGAATGAAAACTGATCACAGGTCACAAGTTCTGGCTTTTCCTAAATGATCCAGAGGACTCATGGCTTGGATGTGGGAAAATGGCTCAGTAGAAAGAAGAGAGAGCGGTTTTGAGGCTGGGACGTGGCACAAGTGGGTGCTCAGGAGCTGAGGAGATGAAGAAAAGCCTGTGGAGCTGCCCCAGGGGATACTGAGCAGGTTCCATGTGATGGGGAGGTCTTCGGCCCTGAGGAGACTTTGGGAATCAGAAGCTTCAGGAAAATATGTCCACAGCGATGAAATTTTCCCAGATTGCCATGGGAAGAGACATAAGTCCAGGTGAGAGGGAGGAGGATTGGAAGTAATGCTTGTTTCAAAAGGAAGAGAAGCTTGGGTGGACAGCCCCACTTCAAGGGGTACCAAATTCTGGGAAGAATTCCTGGTAAAACATCTCATGGCCCCAGAGATTCTTCCCTGTGAGGGTAGGCAGGCCCTGGCAGAGGGTGCCCAGAGCAGCTGGGGCTGCCCCTGGATCCCTGGCAGTGTCCAAGGCCAGGCTGGCCAGGGCTTGGAGCAGCCTGGGACAGTGGAAGGTGTCCCTGACCATGGCAGGGGTGGAATGGGATGAGCTTTTACGTCCCTTCCCACCCAAATCATTCCATGATTCCAAGGACTGGCATCAGTAGGCGATCCAGGGTCCCTGGCCTGTGATGTCATTGAGGTGCCAACACAATGCCAGGTGCTCTGGCTCTGGGCAGGCTTTTCCCTGGGGCTGGCAGAGCTGTTTGGAGTTAGGAAGGGCTCAGGCAGTGCTGAGGATTTTTCAGGAATTTCCATGCTCATTTGGGAATGAAATCTTTGCCATCCCCTGGAAATGGAAGCCCCTTTGATGCTGAGGACAACATGGATTCTCTGCCTCATTGAATCCAGGTACAAACTCCCCCCTGCTCTGCCTGGAGCTGACTCCCACTGAAATTCAGCCTGCCCAGGCCATCCATGGAACTGAGCTGCCCCAAGCCTGCCCTGACATCCTAGCTCTGTTTTCCAGGCCCATTCCAGCAGGACAGGCAGGGCAGCTCCCAGGGGAGCACACCTTGCCAGGTGCCTTTTTCCCCCACTAATGAGCTACAGGACGCTGCAGGCACTGAATCAGAAATTGGAATTCTGTTGCTCTCCATCCCATAGGAATTCTCCTCCCTCCTGGGTGAAAACAGCCCTTCCAAACTCCACCAGGATCTGAGGATTAGAGCAGAATAAAGGGCTGGAGAGCCACAAGGGGAGGGGCTCTGGGGTTTATTTTCTGTCCCTTGTCTGCCCCTCCAACATACAGCGGGAAATGCTGCCTTAAAAGGCAGAATTTCTGACGCACTGGGGAGGGGAAAGATTTATTTTGGGGTTTCCAGCACTGGTGTGAAATTCAAATCTCATTCAGCAGCAGCTGACTCGCTCATTAATTGATTCTGCTGCAAGGCTCCCTCATTATCCCTCACTGCCTTTCTCTCCTTTGCAGGATGTGTCCCTACTCAATTTTGCCATCATTTCCAAGCAGAAAAGCTCTGTCTTGGGACCCCAGTGTGTCCCCTGCTTCCCTTCCTCCTGCTCCTTCTTCAGCCGGTTCCTCTCTCCCCTGTTCTGTGTCCCCCATGTCCTTCCCTGCTGCCCTCCTGAGGTGCCACCTCTGCCTCAAATTCCCGTTCCACTGCAGTGTCCGCTGTTCCCTCTGTGAGTTTTTCCTGCCATTGACTTCCCCCCTTTTCCCAGCACATCAGATAAATCCCTCAGACCCTCCTGGCTGCCCTGCTTTGGGAGTTTAACAGGGCTGGCAGGTCAAAGAGCAGGTAAGACAGGAGAGGCAATAACCCAAATCATTTGTCAAGTATCTCACAAACCCAGTTTATTTTGAGCTGTACTGCCCAGAAATGCCTCACTGACTTGTGTATTAAACGAGCTCCCCAGGGATGGAGCTCCAGAGGTGCTGGAGTGATGCTGAATCCCAGAATGGTTTGGGTTGGAATGGTCCTTAAACATCATCTCTGTCATCTACAGGGTTATCCAGGGCTCCATCCCATCTTTCCTGGTACAAGAGCCAAGTGGAGCATCCCCAAACCCACAGCTGGACCTCACACATCCCTTTCCAGGCACTATTCCAGCCTTCCACAGCCTTTCCCTCCACATTCCTAAGGAAAAGTCTTGGGACACCCAACACCATGCTTGTATCCATCAGGGCTTGCCTGATCCCAGGATTTGGGGAGTTTGGGGAGCACCAGCTCTACAAAAAACCAGAGCCTGAAGAGGCATCAGCAGCCAGGAAAATTTTGCTTTCCGAGCTGGGTTTTGTCAGAATGAAGATGTGTCTAGAAAATGATTTTAATATTTCCCTCAGCGTTTTCTGTTATTCATTAAAAAATTAAAGCTGGGGGTTTATCTGAAGTGGTTTTGTGAGAAGTTCAACAGCGTGCACAGGAAAAACTTGAGGGAAAAAAGGAGTAGTTTAGGAAAAAATATTCAATTCTCCATCAAAATAGGGCTTAACTGGGGAATATTAAGCAGCTGTAACAATATTGGATCAGGAGGAAAATCGCTGCAGACAGAAGCTCATTTCTTGGAGCTGACTTTTCATCAAAGCTTTCCCTTTTTTTCTGCCTCAAAATTTCAGTTGAAAATATGATTTCATATCCCTACAGGAATCAGGAACTTTCTGAAATCAATTTGGTTTAGTCAAGAATCCAGCTTTCCACTCAGGAAGAGTTTGGGCAGGAAATCCTTGCCCATCTCTCCACATTGCAAGTGACACCCTGTTCCCATCCCCCAGATCCCTCTCCTGCACATCCCAAGAATTGCTGCTGAATTTGTTCGGAAATACTCGGAGTCCCTGAAGAGGTCATTAAGCACTTCTTGGATTTTATTTCCTCCTCGCTTCTTTTTTGTTTTTCTTTCCTTCTTTTTTTCCTTTATTTTTTTTTTCTGTTCTGAGCATGATGAAAGTCTCACCTGGCACCTGGACTTCCCATTTTTATTGGGATTTGGGGCCGTAATGAGTGTAACAGTCTCCCTCAAATGTTGATCCTTATCCAGTGAGCTGTATATTCATGGGAGAGGCCCAAAGGAGCTGGTTTTGCCATAAATCCCTGAGCACTGTGCTGTGCAAGGAATAATTGATGGCACCTCATAAATTCTGGCCTAGTGTGGCTTTGGGATGGTGCATCAGGTCACAGGAGCTGTGCTGGCTATTCCCAGGGAATGCCTGGGAATAACATCACGGACACGCTGGGACAGCTGCATGAGCGGCTTTCAGGCTTTCCAGATCTTTCCCTGATCCCTGCATTTTCCCTGATCCTGAACACTCAGGATGAATTCCCAGCACATGGAGGCAGTGGATGGAGAAGCCCTCAGCAATCACTGAGAAGAATCCCCAAGGATTCTCCACATGCAGCATTCCAGCCTTCCTCAACATCAAAGGGCCTCTTTGTTCCGTTCCTAATTTGGCTTTTTAGAAGAGCAAAACCATCCCCGTTTTCTGATAAAAAGGCAGGCAGGT
This sequence comes from Certhia americana, assembly GCA_018697195.1. Lineage (NCBI taxonomy): Eukaryota > Metazoa > Chordata > Aves > Passeriformes > Certhiidae > Certhia > Certhia americana. The sequence continues at coordinate 14,308,005 of CM031871.1, forward strand.
GCTGCTGAGGAAAATGCTGACACTTCCCTTGCTGAAGTGAAAGGTTTTTCATGGAATCTGTGCCAAAGGCAAGGATTTGGTCAGCTGGGAACCCCTCGCTGGCACAGCCATCTTTGGCCTTGGGCTCCGTGTATGAGGGGGCTCCCAATGAATTCCTAATTGGAGAATTCGGTGCTGCCTGAGCAAAAAGCAAACAGCAACTGCCAATTTCTCCAGGTCTCAAAAGCACTGGAGAGGGAGATTCCTCTCAAGGATAATGAGCCATGGAATATTTGTCACAGAGCTGAGCAGCTGATGTGACACCACAGAGGCTCGGGGCTGCTGCTGGGCTGGGCAATGTGCCCTGCTTGTTAATGAGATCCTGCAGCTGGGGCTTCCCAGGCATCCCTCAGCTCGGGAGGGCTTGAAATGAATGTCAGCTCCTGCCAGAGCCTGGCTCCTCTCAGGAGCAGGAGTCCCAGGGGTAGCTGTGATGTGATGTGCTGTGGGGGCAGTGGAAACATCACAACCTGGACATCTCAGCACCTCCGTGCTGGGTTTGCCCAAGCCCTCAGGCTTGGAATGTTTTGGCTCCCAGAGCTGCCCTGGGGCTTGGAAAGAAGTGTTTCAGGAAGTTCTTTCTCTGAGCTGAGGGATTGGTCATGGCCTTTGGGAAACTGCCTTTGGAAAAATGCCATTTCCAGGTGATGCATGAGGCCCAGGAGGTGAAGACACCTGGATGCACTACTGGGGGTGGAGCTGAAGAGAGAACATGTCTAAAATATATTCCAGAAAAACTGGAATTTGCCTGCTTTGCCTTAAAGCAGCACAGCCACATCCATGCAAGAGAAAGGGTCAGGAAGAGTCATCCTGAGAATCCAGGGCTGCATCCTCATCCTGCTTGGAGCAAGAACTGGGGACTCATTGGCTCATACCCAAGGGTTTTCCTAAGCTCTGAGGGGTGGTCCTGGATGATCCACACATAGGTGTCAGTACTGGAACCATCTCCAGGTAGAGAACTGGATCCCACTTTGGTGCTTCTGTCTCAGGGAAAGTTTGGATTTGTCAGACTGGCAAGCAGGACAGTTCCCAGAAACTCTGCCAAAACAAAACAAAACAAAACAAAATACAAAAACTTCTGAAACAAAGAAACACCCCCACCCCCCAACTCAACCAAACAAACAAAACAAAAAACCAAATGAAACAAAAAATCCAAGCAAAAGTGACTCAAAATGGAGAGAAAGTAGAGTTGGTGGGATACTGGGAAGGAATTGTTCCCTGGGAGGGCAGTGGGAACAGACACAGGGTGCCCAGAGCAGCTGTGGCTGCCCCTGAATCCTTGGCAGTGTCCAAGGCCAGGCTGGACATTGGGGCTTGGAGCAGTCTGGGACAGTGGAAGGTGGCACAGGACATAGCAGGGGGTGGGAATGGAATGAGCTTTGAGTTCCCTTCCAACCCAAACCTATCTGTAAAAATACTTAAGCAGAAAATTTTTGGCATCACCATTTGCAGGTTGGGCTGGCTCTGTCCCAAGAAACCTTTGTGCCAATGAATATTCCCCGTTCAGCTCCATCCCCGCTCTCCACACAGATATGAAATCCCTTCCTTGGGAAGCTGGAGCACTCTCTGCCCTCTGAGAGTGGATTTGTGTCTCTGTTCATCCTCACTGCCCTTTTCTAGCTGTTTTTTTTCCCCTTAATTCCCATGTAATCCTGTTGAAATGGAACAACCAGGAAGGCCCTTGGCCTGCAGGGTGCAGATCTCTTCCTGCTTCTCTGCTCCTTATTCCTCACTCTTCCAAGTTCCCTTTGCTTCCTGCTGATTGAAGCCCACCAAAGCTTTCCAGCTCTTCCCCTCCCCAACCAGGGTTTTTTGGAGCTCATTCCTGTACTCAGGTGGGAAGGATTGATGATTATTTCTCCATCTACTTTCTTTTGCCTTTATCAACCTTTGTCCTGAGCAATAAACTCCCAGCCCATGGATGTTGGTCATTCCTGCTCCCTTTACTGCCAGCAGCCTCAAATTTGTCTGCTCTCTAACACACATCCCATGCAAACGTTGCCTCTTTCTAATTTGCTCCTTTTCAGGTAGTTCAGGAATATTACACATCCCAAATCCCAGCACAGACCTTTGGGGACCACTCCTGGCAGCCACTTTCATTTATTGCAGTTCTTCATTCCCCTTCCTTAACCTGTGATGTGTTCCCACCAAAGCCAAGGCTCTTGAGGAGCTCCTCATGAGGGAACATGCGGGAGGCATTTGGAAATCCAGGACCTCCCCTCCTCTCCGTGTTTGCCAGCTCAGATATTTGAGGCATTTCTCCCTGCTGCACACCCCTGGCTGCTCATTCATTCTGCACTGTAGCTTTTCCCAGGGCAGTGTTCCCAGGGCAGCAGTCAGACTGCTCCATGCTTCCCAGCTCCCCTGAGAGTTCCTTTCAGACCTTGGCATCTCCTCTGCCACCTCCCTTTCCTTTGGCACTGGGGCCAGTGTCAGAAAGGGCTTCCCAGGCATGGGGAGAGCTCAGCAATTCCATATCTGGGCTCCTTGACCAGGCTGGGGACTCCAGCTGGGACGGAGAGTTTCTCAGTATTCCCTCGATGGATTCAGTCTAAAATCCTCTCTTCTGACTCCTCAGCTCCTCTGACGTGTCTCTCCCATCACCCAAAGGCCCTGGCCAGGGATTTTCTCTGTGTTCCAGTGCAAAGAACCAACAGGAACAGGGATTTTGTGCTGTCATTTTTCCATAACAAACCCTCCACCACCCTTGGGTCACCTTTGGCTCATGAAGTCTTCAGCAGGTTCCCTGAGGGCCTCTCCTTCCCAGGATTTACTGGGAAAGGACTGAGGAGAACTGGGGATGAGACAAGGCTTTGCCTTTTCCTGTTTTTTTCTCCACAGTGGTTTTCCCCCAAAGCCCACCCAAGCGATAGGATGTCCCAGTGAGGAGCCACCAGAACAGGCTCTCTGTGGCCTTTGCAGCCACACCTGAAAGGAGCAGAGCTCAGCATCTGCCTGGATTTCCTGTCAGTGACCACACTGGGAAATGGAACACGTGGCAGAGCTTGGGAAGGGTTTAAGAGGTCCTGGATATTTTCTTTTAATGTGTTGGGTTTTTTTCCCCATGAATTAAAAAAAAATTGGGGGTGAAATGGAATTCATCACCTGCTGCTCCCTGCTCCCCTTGGCACCCTCCTGTGACCCTTCCAGCAGGGCCTGGAGTTGCTACAAACTCAAACCAGACATTCTCCAAGTAGAATCATGGAATCATGGAATGGTTTGGGTGAGAAGGGATCCTAAAGCCCATCCCATTCCAAGCCTCTGCCATGGACAGGGATACCTTCCATTCGCCCAGTTATTCAGAATGTGTGGCTCATCCAGAGCAAGCTGGGCTGAGGGACACTGAGGAGGGGAGGGAAATGGGAATACAGCTTCCAACCATTATATTCCACCCCAAATCCAGGATGCTATCCTCTTCTCCATCACAATAGCCATAAAAATGTGAAAGTCCTTTAAATGCTGGGAAAGCCTTTCTCCTCCACCACTCTGGGACAACCTTTCCCCTCTACCAGATTGCCTTTAAAACACAAGAACAAAACCCCCAAACTCTGAGCTCCTTTTAAACAGGATTAAATGAGGTAATCTAGGTAATCTAGGTGTAATCAGTATTCAGAATTCCATGACCCACCAATAAATACCCTTAGAGGACCTCTGTGCCTGTTTCTGGGCTCCAGGGAGGGATGAGCAGAGGTCCCTGCCCACCACAGCCATGATTTCCTGCTCTGCTCCACACAATCCCTCTGTCCCTGTGCCCTCGGCCCAAATTCCTGGAATAAAGGTTTGACTGGCATGAGCAGGGAGCTGCAAGGGCTGCTCCACACTGGCACCACATGGCAGCCACTCCTCAGGCTTCTCATTAATGCTTAATGAAGAGCTCTAATGAAGCTTGAGGAGTTGGAACTGGAAGGGCACCACTGGGATTAGCAGACACCATCCTGGGAATTCTGAAGCCCCACTTCCAAGGAGATGCCAGGGTGAGGGGATGCAGCTGCACAGGAGAACAAGGGGAGGAACTCCCTACATCCATGCTTACATCCATTCACACAATTCCTTATGGATGCACTAACCAGGAGAGCCAGGAGCCTGTGGAAGTGGCAGTGGCACCATAGCTGCTCCCAGCATCAGATGGAGAGCAAGGACAGGGTGCTCCAGTGGCCTTTATAAAATCATGGAGTGGTTTGGGTGGGAAGGGACCTTACAGCTCAAATAGTGATGCTCCTGCATGGGCAGGGACACCTTCCACTGTCCCAGGAATCTCCAAGCCCCAATGTCCAGCCTGGCCTTGGACATTTCCAGGGATCCAAGGGCAGCCCCAGCTGCTCTGGGCACCCTGTGCCAGACCCTCCCCACCCTCCCAGGGAACTATTTCTCCCCAATATCCCATCCATCCCTGCTCTCTGGCAGTGGAAGCCATTCCCTGTGTTCTGTCCCTCCATCCCTTGTCCCCAGTCCCGCTCCAGCCCTTGGAGCATTTCTGGTGCCTCCTCTGGACTGGCTGCAGCAGCTCCAGGTCCTTCCTGTGCTGGGCCCCAGGGCTGGGGCAGCTCTGCAGGTGGGGCAGAGGGGCAGGATCCCCCCCTCCCCTGGTGCCCATGCTGGGGCTCAGCCCAGGCTTGAGGGGTTTCAGGGTTGGGACAGGTCCTGCTCTCACCCACCAGCACCCCCAAATCTTTCTCCCAGTGGTTCTCTCCAGCCATTCCTGGCTCCCTGTGGATTGCCTCAGTCAGGGGCAGGACTTGCTCTGTGGCAGAGCAGAAGGATGAGTCCTCCCAGTGGGGAAGGGGACTGTGGAGCAGCCTTAGCTGCAGGTACAGAACATCTGCTGCCCTGGGAGCAATTCTGCTTGTTCTGTCTCTTGATTTTGGCCCAGAGAAGGGCCCTTGGGTGGCACAAGGGAATCTCTGCTGAGGATCTCATGGTTGGGTGATCAGTGCCTGCCACCTCCTGCGTGTCCAGACTCTGGCTTTTCCTACCACCTCCATTTATTTGTGGGCTCAACTTCCCTTCCTGAGTTATCCCCCACACCACACCTTCCCCCACAGCGCTTATTCCTCTGGACAAATCTGCCCCAATAAAAGCAGCAGTCAGAGCGTTGAGCACAGCCCCAGCAGCAAGAGAAGCTCCACATGAATTCCAAAATGTCACTTTGGAAGTTCGCACTTCATCTTTTTTAGCTGCGGAGGGGAAAGATCCTCCTCAATGCAAATTAGCACTGCAGCAAAGATGCCAAAGCTTCCTTGCCTCCCCCAGTCGTGGTGAGATTCAAGATTGCTGCATGATTAAGCCCTGGCAGCTTTGCCTCCCCTCCTTTTTCTAAAACAAACATTAAATTATGAAAATAAATGTAAAAAATCCCTTCTGCTCCTGCAATCTGGATGTTATGGATCCAATGGACCGGAGTCAGAATATAGAAATTCAAAAGGTTACAGAGAAATATCAGCTCTTCATCCTTCATTTCACAGCCTTTAAATCAGGATTAAATGATTGCATTAAGGCAGCTGAATATTAGAGAGGGAATTGGCTGAAATTTTGCAGGAATACTTCTAGTCAGGGAAAATGGAAATGTGGGGAAAACAAAATGCTTTGCAAATCCATATTTGTTTTGCAGCTTGTGCATTTATTAGAGACACTTGGGCAATGTCACATTCCTTGGGTTCCCATCATTGTGCTTTTGAGAGTTTGAGGTTAATTAAAAAAGGAGAGAGAGAAAAGAGGATATCCCAGTTTTCAATTGAAATGTTTGTGGTTTGTCAAACTAATTTTCACTTTAGCCATAAGAAATTCTTCTTTGAGTTTCTGCTTTTCCAAAAATTTCAGTTTGGCTTTAGCTTGAAATTGAGTTCTGTGATTCTGTGAAAAATCTGGGTTTGTATATAATTCAAGTTGCCACCAGATCCTCTCCTTTTGTGTTTTCCAGCTTCTCAATTCGCATCCCAACTTTGGGGCAGCTTTTGTCTTTAATTGCTCCAGTCTATTTTAATAAATACTCAGTCAGCAAATCAGTCTGAGGCTCTTCTCCTTCCTTTCTTCCTCCTTTCATCTGCAAAACCCAGATGAGATCTGCATCTGGGCCGGGAACTGAAGGACACAAGAAGGGACGTTCCCTATTCCCAGATAGTTTTTCCTGATAGAAGCCTTGGAAAATTGTTGTGTTTGACATTTTGGCATTTGTTGGGGATGGGCCACGTGTGGGTTGTTGTCCTCCCTCCCCAGAGGTGCTCAGCATCTCCCTGTGCTTGGAATGCTGCCCATGGATGGACCAGAGCTCCACTGGGAGACCCTCCATGGAGCCCTTCTTCAGAGAGCCGCAGGTGTGAAAGGAAATCCCAGTGGAAAATGAGAGAAATCAGAGGTTTTGGAGGAGGGGACCAAGGAATGGACACCAAAATTCTCAAGAGGAGTTTTCCATGTGCTGTTCAGTGAGGGAATGCCACAACCAATCCATGGGAGAAGGCCAAGGGCACTGGGACCATGGCACTGCTCCCCTGCATCCCTCAGGTCTCCCTCCCAGGCAGGAAGGAAGGAGAGATCCCAGACTGTGGAACACAGCAGGTGCCTCCCATCTCTTCTTCAAAGATTTCCATCACCCAGGAAAGCAGGAGAGTGTTTCCATTTCCTGGGCAGATAGTAATGGAAAATGAAGGAAAAAAACCACCAAAACAAAAAAACCCAAAAAAAAAACAATGGGGAAAAGAAGGAAGGAATTGTGTAATGCCTGATTAGGTGAGCAAAGCTTTTGGGACTTATCCTACTTACCCCTTTTTGGGGTTTATTGTGGGAATAAAGTAAATATTTCTCTTTCCCAGGAGCAGAGAACCTTCATTCATGCTCCCAGCCCTCCTGACAAAGCTGCATTTCCAGGTGGGAAACACAACAGCCATGGCTGGGATTTGGTCAATCATTGCTCCCAAACCCTGCTTCCAGGTAGGGATTCCCAAAGCTGGCTCCGGGGATTGTTTTGGGTCTGGAGCTGTTCAGTGCCTTTGCTTTGTGCTCCACACTCCTTTCTCACTTTACTTTGCAGACACCAAGGACAGTCTGGGAGGGCAGGTTTCTGACCTGGACACCAAGGCCAGTGCAGGTATTGGCCTTCCCAAAGAAGATTCCCTCTCTCCTGACCTCCAGCTGTTCTCAATTATTCTTGCTTCCTTCCTTTTCCAAATTCAGCAATTCCCGAGTGCCTGAGTGTTTGATGAGGTTGGCACAACCTGTCCCTGCGGCTGCCTGTGGCTGTGTCCCAGCGCTGGGGAAGCACCACAAAGCAGGGCCTAAATCCATGAATTGTAGTAGCTGAGGGAAAATCTGCTTCCCAGTGTGGATTCTGGAGCCGTGAGGAGCTGCAGGTGCAAAGCTGGAGAGGGAGAACCTGGACAAGGAGCAGCTTCTGCCTGTGCAGTGCAACCCCCAGGGATGGGGGTGATCGTGCCCCACACCCAGGGTGTTCGTCCAATCTCACACCTGCTCCTCTGGGAGGAAACAGGAAACTGAGGGAGCAGCAAGGACAGGAGAAATTTATCAGACCAAATTTATCCTTCAACAGCCTCAGCACATGGAGCCACATGGAGAAAAATCTAGGTTTCAGCAGGAAAATCACTGCTGTTGCCTGCTTAGAGATCTCCCTGCTGGCAGCACGGATGGATGGAGGGATTCCTGGCAGGGAGGATCCCTCACTGCTGACCATAATGGGACTCTGGATCATTTCTGGGATGGAGACTTCTCCATTCTGCCCCAGTGTCTGTGCAGACAGGTCCTGCTGGACACCTGATCCCTCTGGCCATCCAGAGGGAGCCCCATCCTCCTCCTGTTCTGAGGGTCACATCTCAACCTCCTTACTCCCCTACTCCCCACCCCTGTTCCCAGAACAGCTGTGGCTGCCTCTGGACCTCTGGCAGTGTCCAAGGCCAGGTTGGACAGAGCTTGGAGCATCCTGGGACAGTGGAAGGTGTCCCTGCCCTGGCAGGGAGGGGAACTGCTTGAGCTCTAAGGTCCTTTCCAACCCAAACCATTCCATGAATTCTGTGGCACTTCCCCGTATCTCAGTGTAGGTTGTGTCCATGCAGCCTCTGGGTTCCCATCCCTGCTCCAACACAAGCCAGGTGAGCAGCTGGGGACTAAAATTTCCCCTTTCCTACAAATCACATTAAAAACAACTTCCCTGACATAAAACAACCCAATTCTTGTCAGAGACAATATTTCATTTGACATTTTACCCCAAAAGGAGCAGTTTCACTTCACCAAAATCTCTGTAAAGTTGTAATTTTGGGTCAGATTCACGCTATTATTTTTTTCTGGATCACTGGCCAAATCCAGGGAACAATTCCTTGCAGATCCCTGTTCCTGACAATCCGACAAGGCAGCCTTGCCCCCCATTTGCAAAGAGCAGAAGGAGGTGGAAGATCTGAGCTGTCACCACCACACCCGAACTGCTGCCAGCTCCCGCTCCCAGGGCCCACAAAAACAAGGGATTTTACAGGAAAGTGAATTATTTTCTGAGCTCCTTCACCCGGAGCAGTGAGGGTGGGATGGGGCTGTGATTCAGAGAATGGATGTGGTTTGCAGATTCACGGAAAAGCAGGGGTGAGGGAAGGGAAATGAGATTCAGGCAGAGCCCACGTCAGAGGCAGCATTGATGTTTCCAGGAAAGGCAGAGCAGCCCTCAATGAGAGCCCAGCACCTCCATTCAGGGCTGTTCCCAATTAGACTGATTACAGAGGGGATCTAATCATGACAGCTCCTGGCCCAGAGCTATCAATAATTAAATATCTGCAGTTTCTTAGCAATATTCTGGGGATTTTTTTCCACTGCAGGACAGCTCTGTGCTTGTTGCTGCCATTGCTTTCAGCCAACAAGGGCACATAAATCTGAGAAATTCAGAAAATAGGAAGAAATTGCATTGTGAGTTCAATGTAACACAGGAAAAACATTTTCCAAGGATTTTAGCTGCAAATCCCATCTTTTTTCTGGTAAATCCCACATCCCTCCTTCCACGGGGGGATTCCCAAGAGCAGAGAGCACAGAGGAAACTCCATGTCTGTTCAAGCACTGTCACCTGTGCAGCAGTGCTGGGGATGTAGATTCCAGGCAGGATGGATAGAAGGTGGGTTTTCCTTTTCACTGGTCATTCTTGGATTGATTTCCAGTGGTTTCCACTCTGTCCCCTAGAGTTTTTAGTGTCATCTCCATCTCCATGGAAAGGGACTGTCTGAGGAACCAAATCACACCTCAGAAGGAGGGACTGACACCAGCATCTTCTTATTTTTATATCCATGATCAGGAGCTAATTCTTCCTGGTTTGTGGAATGCGGGATGCTCCCAGCAAGCAGAGAATATTTGGAATTCAGAATTAGGGAAGCAGCCTGGCATCCAGCACAGCACGACCTTGCTCCTTCTGCCTGAAATGGGAATTTATGGCAGAATTCCCTCCTTCCTTGAGATAACTGAAGATTGGGGTCCACCAAAGCAACACCCCGGAACACGTGGGTGGCCCTGCCTCGGGCTGTAATTCAGGAATATCCGAAATTTCCTAAAATGCCATCTCAGGTTGCTGCCTAAAAAATCTCTCACTCTGGGCTCTTTGTAGCCCCAGGGCTCTGGATTTCTCTACAAGATGCAGCCCTTCCAGCCTGGACCCCTGGTGCAGAGTGTGTCTCCTTTTCAGAGGTTCTAACAACAGTACCGAGCTTTTTAAAGAGCTCCTCTTATCAGGAATGGAGTCCCTGTGTCATTCCCAGCCTCAGCCGCCCATGCCTGCAATTTCCTACCCCTGGATCTTGATCTGTGCTTATCTGCAAAATTAGACATTGTTTTGCTATCAGGAATCTGCACCCTCTGGGGGGATTTTTGTGCTGTGCTATTATTCACAAACTTCACTTTAATAAACTGAAGGATGGAGCTGCTTCTGTTTGGCACACTCAGGTTTTCCAAGCCTTGACTCATCCTTGTGAGGCTTTGTCTCCCTTTTGCAGCATGACAACGTGTTTGAACAATGTGGCTATCAGCTCGAGGGGCACAGTTTATCTCTCCCCATTGTTGGATGCAGAAATCACAGCACCTCTTTCTCTCCACTTGGCATTTCCCTATGAATAAATTCCTGGCACCTGTTCACCATCCCCATTTCCTTATCTCAGAATGAGCTCCCATTAAGTTGTTATCTCTGCTCATCCCCCAGTCATTTGTGGGGTCATGGCTTTATCATTTCTCATATCACCAATCTGATCTGTGCTGTCTGTAACTTGATTGACGCTCTGGTGTCTGGTGGGTTCGGATGCACATCGATCATGGAATCACAGAATCACAGAATATCCTGAGCTGGGACCCACAGGGATCATCCAGTCCCACCCTTGGTCCTGCCCAGACCCCCCAACAATCCCCCCCTGGCCATCCCTGGCAGTGCTGTCCAAACACTCCTGGAGCTCTGGCAGCCTCGGGGCCGTGCCCATTCCCTGGGCAGCCTGGGCAGTGCCCAGCACCCTCTGGGGGAAGAACCTTGCCCTGAGCTCCAGCCTGAGCCTGCCCTGGCCCAGCTCCAGCCATTCCCTGGGTACTGTACAGGTCGGAGCTGCTCCTCGGGAGGAGTTGCAGCCCCTGTGAATTCTCCCCTCAGTCTTCTCCAGCTGAACATTCCAAGTGTCCTCAGCAGTTCCATAAGGAATTGACCCTTCCCAACTGACCTGGACCTCTCAGTGTTTTTCCTGTAGCTTCCTCCAGATCATCTGGGAAGGAGTTAAAAGGGTTGGGGCTGGAAACATCCCCAAGGCAGCAGAGGGTGGGGGGCAGCTCCGTGGGGATTTGCTTCCCCAGATTTCCCAGGTGCAATGACACTGCAGGGAAGGAAGTGACTCCTCACCCTCTTCCTCAGTGAGAGGAGGATTTTAAGTGATTCCTGTGTGCATTGAGAAGAAGCTGCCAGTTACTCATATCACACCTTTCTCCTGCCCTGCTCTGTCTTTTCCATGATGGCTTTTGCCAGGATATTCCATTCTTCCCTTGCCAATGGAAAAGAGCAAGTCCCAGAGCACCTGGCCACTTTCTTCACAGCATCCCAGGCTTCTGGAGGAGGAATGAGCCACCTGACAGCTCAAAAGTGACACCCAGGCCCTGGAGCTGCAATCTGGTGCCTGTGGGGCTCACAGGGAGCTGCTCTTTTCCAAGGATGAAGCCTTGGGAGCCTCAGGGTGGGCTCTGCTCCTCACCCAGACCAGGCAATGGCTCTGTGTGCACCACAACCCCTGTGAATGCTGCACAGAAAATCCATCCAGCAGCTGCAGAAATTCCAGAGGAATTCCCAGCTTTGCTCCAGGTGGGATATCAAGACATGCAGTGCAGCTTTGCTGAGAGCATCACCCCTGGTGATGACCCAGCAGGCCCAGCTGTGCTGGGACACACACAGGGCTCAGGTGGGCACAAAAACAGCCCAGCAGCGTCAGGAACTCTCCCCAAAAATGCAAATCAGCCAGACATCCTGAATTACCACTTGGAAAGAGGCAACAGAACAGCATCTACTCAGGAGAGGTTTTTGCAGGAGCAGCCAAGGCAGGAGAAATCTGGGGTCAGAGATGCAGCTCTATCCCCTCCAGCTGCAGCAACCCTGCAAACCCAGCTGAGGCCAAAACTACACTGGGACAATATTTAATCCCATCACATTAGGGAAGAAATTTGCTTTTAGGCATAATAATGCTCTTTAAAATAGAAGAAAATTGGTTTGCAAGAGCCCCCTGTGCCAAGGCCAGGAGCAGCCCCTGCCCTGCCTGGTGAGCTGCAGGCACAATCCCAGGGATTTGTCCCTCATCCCACGGATGGGGCAGAGCTGCAGGCACAATCCCAGGGATTTGTCCCTCATCCCACGGGTGGGGCAGAGCTGCAGGCACAATCCCAGGGGTTTGTCCCTCATCCCACAGCTCCTCCTGCCTGGCCCCTGCCCCAGCAGAGCCGTGGCTGCAGTGCGTTGGAAAAACGAAGTTTACTTTTTAGTAAAAATTGAAAAGTTTAATAAATGACAACAAGAGACAAAGACAATAAAGCAAAGTTTTTTAGGGTTGGGTGTTTGGCATTCAGCCAAAAACACAAGTGTTTGGAGACATTTTAAAAATACTTTTTCTGTTTATTAGCTTATTGCATGTTCGTAAACTGGGATCCATATTCAACTTTGTTATAAAATTACTTCATATTTTCTAGGAACTGCTTAGTATGGCCCCTCCTTGGGTCTGCCTTTTTAGAGTATGTGCATTTCTTGGTTGTGTGTTTTTTTATCCTCTCTATTTTGGGGTTTTGGTCCACACCTTCTTTAGACAGCAGGTGCTGATAGTTGGTATGTTAGTAGTAGGGGTCTTCATTGTACATTCAGTCGATGTTATCCTGACTAAGCAGACAGTTTCATAACTTTAGTAACTATTAAACTTAGTTAACAGCAAAGAATAAAAATTATACCTTTCTAGCAAAATCATTTTAACTTTATACACATAGCACTCATTTTTACTATTCACTCATTTTTATTTACTAAAGCCGATACTGTATTGGTAACAGTGCTGGTGCTCCCTGTCACACACTCCCCCCACAGGGGACACTAATGCTGATCTTTTCCCATCTCCCGCTGATCACCGATGGCCCTCCAGCCCCTTTCTACAGCCGAGGGAGAACAGGTGTTCCAGCAGGACATTAAATCCCCTAAATGATCTGTCTACACAGAATGCTTCACCTTTGGAGGCTGGGGGATGAACTTGGTGCCGAGCTCCTCCTCTCCTGCCCTTTGCTGCTCTCAGGGCTTCTCTGTGCCCCCATTGAACTCTGCCCTGAGTGGCAAAGACATCCCGAGCCCCACAGCTCCTGTGCCCAGGAGAATTTGGGGGGGGTGAGCCATTCCCACTGGGCTTTCCTCACTTTCCATGATTTCCAAGAGCTCTTCCTCCAAAGAACCCACACCAGGAAGTTTCCTGCTGCCTCCTGCTCCCCATCCCTCCCCACCCGAGCATGTCTAATTCCTATGAATAATTTATGCAAAGGAATAAGTTCCTGATAGCAATAAACAGGATAAATACAACTCCCAGAGACCACATTACCAAGCAGAATTCATTTTTACACAGATATAAAACTGTTATGATCAAGTAAGGGGAGAAATAATCTCCATCAATAACATTCCCTTATTTCCTCATTGTTTTATTTGCACAGGGCTCTGTCTCTGTGGAGTGCCCCATCCATCCAGCTGTCCTGGGGTTGCCTAAGAAGCTATTCCAGCCAGGACTGGATTAATCATTTCTCATCAGCACCCAGACAGTGGTGGAGGCTGTTCTTGTTTCCCTCTCAACATTAGATCACTTTGAGAACAAGCAGGGTGAGACCTAAACTTATTTTCCAGGTACTGAAAGCCAGCCTTATTTATAAAAATCCGTATTTTCCTGGTTAATTCCACACTGGCACTCAGTGCACAAGGCATTGGACATTATTGGAGTGTTTGAATTCTGAGCTAAAAGTCACTGGAAATGCTCAGTGTCACTGGTGGCTTGATTAGATTTTTGCAGATGGGTTTTTCCATTTGGGTCTGGATTATCTTTTCCCATTATTTCCCAGCTTTTTCTATTTTATCATTCACTAAAAGGCTTGAGAGGCTCAATAGACACCTTTTGAGGCAGCATTTACCTAGCAGTGGCTGCATCCTGTGGGCAACTCTAATATCCTCCCTTTCCATAACAACCATTCCCTTCCAATGGATGTGGGAAGAGAGGCCTTGCCTGGGTAACTGCTGCTTTTCCTCATCGTTCACCTGATTTTCTGAACTCTGAGAAGCACAGACTGGGCAGCAATCACCTGAAATTTATGTGCTTTCCTATTTTGTCAGGGATTGGGGACTGGCAGTAGATGGAAAAACAAAACCAATTTAATACTTTGCAACTTTTTAGCCTGAGCTCATATTCCAGCAAGGACAACATTTCCTAATCAGCACAAATGAGCTCACTCAGTGGGAATCTCTCCTGCTCAGCATGGAAAACATCAGGTCCCTTCGGAGGGGAAACACCTACCTCGGCAGCTCTTAATTGCCGCTGTTAATTGCCGGGCTAGAAGCGCTGCCTGGCTGCGATGATAAAGGCGAGATGGAAGGAGAACAAAGGCAGCGGTAAAGTGCAAAGGCGGGATGGTGGGGACACAGCCTGGTGACAGCCTGGGGACACAGCTGGGGACACAGCTGGGGACACAGCCTGGGGGTGACAGCCTGGGGACGCAGCTGGGGGACAAAGATGGGGACACAGCCTGGGGACACAGCTGGGGTGACAGCCTGGGGACACAGCTGGGGGTGACAGCCTGGGGGTGACAGCCTGGGGACGCAGCTGGGGAACAAAGATGGGGACACAGCCTGAGGACACAGCTGGGGTGACAGCCTGGGGACACAGCTGGGGACACAGCAGCTCCTGGCTCCTGGCAGAGCAGGCAGGCCCAGGAGGATCCCGGTGGCAGGGCTGGGTTTGGAGGCAGAGGGCGAATCAGTGGGGCTGGACCCAAAGCATCCCTGGGGCTGCAATTCCTGGGCTCTCTGGTGTGTCCTTGGCTTCTCTTCCCACATGTCCAAGCAGCAGCTCCAGGATCAGCTCTGGGATGAGTAAAGGCTCTTGTGGAAAGGTGAGGAAGACCTTGGTGGCACAGCCCAGCTAGTTCTGACCCCACAAGGAACGGAATCACAGAATCAGGGAGACATTAAGGCTGGAAAGAATCTCCAAGGCCACCAAGCCCAACCTCCAAGCACTGAACCCTGTCCCCAAATGCCACATCTGCTTCTTCCTTGGACACCTTCAGGGATGAGGACTCCACCACTCCCCCAGACATCCCCTTCCAAGGTTTAACCACTCATTCAGGGAAGGAATTTTCCCAAAATCCACCCTGACCCTCCCCTGGCCCAGCCTGAGCTGTTCCCTCTCCTCCTGTCCTTGTTCCCTGGGAGCAGAGCCCGACCCCCCCCCGGCTGTCCCCTCCTGTCAGGGAGTTGTGCAGAGCCACAAGGTCCCCCCTGAGCCTCCTTTTCTCCAGGTTGAGCCTTGGAATTGCCCAGCTCTGCTCCCAGGGTTATTCCCAGACCGCTCTTCCCAGGGTTTAATCCCACAGGGAGAGATAAATGTGATTTAATGCCCAAAGCTATGGTGCCAGAGCAGGCTTTTCCCAAAAAGAAAGCATTTCATAGCAGTTATCTGGGATGCCTATCAGGATCAGTTTTCCACATCTGTGCAGGTCTTGGGAATAAATTTTGCTTGGTTTGTCTCCACCAGCAGTCAGAGAAAAATCTTGGAAAATGGCTCAGAGAAATAATAACACTAAAACTGATAAGAGAATCAAGGTGGCCTCTGATTGTTTTGTTTTGGTTTTTTTTGTTTGTTTTTTTTTTTTTCAATTACAGCATTTTCAGGAAGCAAAGAAATCTCTTTATAATTCCTTTCACAGGAGGATTTAATTTTCCCATGTGGATTTTCCCTCTCATTTGAACTTTGTCCACTTCAAAACCATGGGCAAGCAGATGAGAGCTCCTTACGTTTAAAAAGGGAAGTTTTGGGTTTAAATATTCATGATTTCATAAAGCTACCTTTGGAAAAAAGCTGATTTTATCAGGTGGGAGCCAATATCCACATGAGAGAAGCTGAATTTTCTCCATTCTCATGGGCTTTTCAGTGGTCAAAGAGAAGAAAAAAACCTCCCACTCAACAAAATGCACTTTCAAAGTTTTGTTAAGTTTTCTTTTTGTTTGCTTAAAATAGAAGCAGAGAATGAAAAAAAATAGTTGAAAATTAGTGTCAGTCCCTCAAAGCAATTTCTTTCAGAGAAACTCTGGTTCTTCAATTAAGAAAGACATTTTTATTTTGGGATTTTTTCATGCTTCTCCGATTAGCACCATCTAAACAAACACTTGTTTCTGAGTGCAGGACAAAGCAGGCAAATCCACAAATACTGGGTTTTTTACATTCACACGGCACTGGATCTGCCTCCTTTCTGTCCTCAGCCACTCTTGAAAAATCCCAAGAGCATTTTCTGGGGGGAACGGTGTTTGTGACACACTTCAAACCAAAGTTCTGTCCTTCTGGGACATTTTCTGATGCCACAACTTTTCCATGCAGAGCAGGAATGGATTTAACAGCTCCTGACAGGAATCTGTCCCCAACCCTTTGTTTTTTTCCTTCCCTCCCATTTTGAGGAGCTCCTCTGAACACTGGATTTATCACCCAAGGAAGCCTTGGACACTTCAACCTTGAGTTCCTCCACACCAGGATTGGATTTTGGATGGTTTTATCTTAAAATAGGGCCTAAGGTGGTTTGTCTCTGTTGTCTTATGGAGGTCCTGGTGCTCTGGGTTCCTCTCAAGGAGCAGCTCAGGTTTGTGTGGCACCTTTAGTCCCTCACCTCGTTAACAGCACTTTGAGGGTGAGCCAGGCTGGGAGAGCTGGAGGTGTTCACCTGGAGAGGAGAAGGCTCCAGGGACACCTCAGAGCCCCTTCCAGGGACTAAAGGGGCTCCAGGAGAGCTGGAGAGGGACTGGGGACAAGGGCTGGAGGGACAGGACACAGAGAATGGCTTCCTACTGCCAGAGGGCAGGGAGAGATGGGATATTAGGAAGGAATTGGGAGGGTGGGCAGGCCCTGGCACAGGGATTCAGAGCAGCTGTGGCTGCCCCTGGATCCCTGGCAGTGTCCAAGGCCAGGCTGGATGGGATTTGGAGCATCCTGGGACAGTGGAAGGTGTCTCTGGCATGGCAGAGGTGGCAGGGGATGGGTTTTAAGGTCCTGCCATCCCAAACAATTCCATAATTCTGTGCTCTCAAGGCTCCTCTGCCCCTGCAGTTCTGTCTGAAGGGCAGGATGAGGACAGGGGATGCTCCCTCTCCCTGGACAATCCCACACCTGCCTGGGGCTGTGCCCCAGGGTGAGCATCCCTCCCCCAGCCCCTCCTGGGACCTGCTTTGCAGCAGATTTCAAAGCAGCTTTTTCACTCTTGGAAAGGATGATCAAAGGCTTCCTCCCCTGAGCTGATTCCAGCAATATTCCTCATCAAAAACAAGGGAAGAAAAAGGAACATATTTGCCTGTGGTTGTCTTCTAAATAAATCCCCCTCTCTCAGGAGGCTTGGGGCTGCTGTCTCACCCCCAATCAGCTCCGGGGCTGCTGGTAAAATTCTTCTTTTCTCTTCAGCACCTTCAGAAAAAGAATCACCCTATTGTAGGAATTTGAGATGTTTACATCTGCTTATCTTCCCTCTGATCTCAGGATCCTGTAACATTCCAGCTCCCTCTTTACATGTATCATTAGTTCTGCACAGATGACTGAGAAAAGTCTCCTCCTACAGAACTGAAACCAGCCCAGCATCCCAGAGCATTCCCACCTTTCTCTCCTCTGGACTCAGCTCCCTTTATTTATTTCTCTGGACAGGCTGGGGAAGGATTCCCACCCTGGTTTGATTGAGCAGCTCTCATGGCTGCAGCCAGACCCTGCCCCTCCTCTGTAACCTCTAAGGCTGCATGGACAGATCCTGCAAAACGTGATATTCCTACTAAAATTCCTCTTCCAGAGGCACTTTGCTGTTTCTTTTCCAGGCACCTGACTGTGTCCCTGCATCCATGGAAATGGCAGTTTCCTTCCATCCCTGTGCTGATCAGCCAGAGGAAAGGTTCAGCTCTGGCTTCAAAGCTGGACAAGCTGTTCCTGATGTCACATAAATGCCCTCCCAGGACATTTGTAACCTGCCACGGAGCAGGAACAGGTCTGAAATGCAGAATTGCAGGAGCGCCTGGGACAGACCTTCCGCCAGGGCTGTTCCTACTCAGGTGTAAAATTGAAATTATTTAAATGCAACAGAGCTGAGACAAAATAGATCATCCCAAAGCCTCGTTCAGGTCCCTTGGACCCAAAACCTTTCCATGATTCTGTGATGCACTGAGGGACATTTTTAGAGTCACCTCCATCCACACCACCAGGCTGGAGCATTCCCAATTCCTGCTGCTCCTCAGGGATCCCACACCTGGCACACATCCCTTGGGAAGAGAAAAGGAGCTGAAAAGTTGTGTTTGACTCTTTCCTCCATTGGCCCAGGAGGTCCAGAGGAACCCCAGAGCTGGGTCCCACTGAGGGCTTTGTGTCACACCCGGGTGGGCTCCGGGAGAGGTGTTCTGGTGCATCCAAGCCTGGTGGAAACACCTCCAGTGTGGGGCACCCTGAGCATTCCCTGGCACACAGCCCAGAACCAAACACCCCTCCAGGGACAGCCTGCAGAATTTGGGGATGGAATCTCCCTGTGACTCCTGCCTGAGGGGAGCTGCATCACCCCAAAGTGCATCCCTAAGGGCAAGAGGAGTTGTCCAAAGCAGCGCCCCAGTTTGGCTGTGAGCTGAGAGCACACTGCCCACCAGTAACACTATTTACATCACCAGTTAACTCCACAGCATCAATATTCCTTGGAACTCACTAAGCAGAGACTGTCAAAGGAAAAGCATCTTTCTAACTGTCCCACCAGTGCCCCGTATAAAGCCAATATCACCTTCTTCCCCTGTCCTGGATGCTGTGAAATCCCACCCCAAGGTGCTGGCCTGGCAGTGATGCCCAGCATTGTTTCCTTCCCCTGCTCCCTGCTGGAGCTGGAGCCTCCAGCAGCTCCAGGTGCCCTGCCCCAAACCATCCAACACTCATCTGCTGGTGAGAAAACACATTTTAATGGAGCAGTCCCGCTCCTGGGAATTATCTCAGGCTGCAGAGCTGCCTGCTTTTATCTGTACATCCATCCTGCCGGGCCCGATGTTATCTGCAAATTTTGCATTTATTTTTAGAGAATTGATAGAAAAGTTGAAAAGTACAAAGGCTTCAGTGTTTCCTTGCGATCCCAGCAGAAATGTCCCCGTTCAGTGACAGTTTTGTGTTGATTACTCGTGTTCAGGAGTCTGTTGTCACTTCCCAACCCATTTCACATGGATTAGGTAATGCCCAATATTAATGTTTAAAAACAGAGGATGATGTCAGGTCTCTTTCATGGTTATATCTGTCAAGTCCAAGCTGAGAGGGACTTCAGTGGCCTGGAGTCTAGTATTGTGTCACTGTGTCCTGCTTTAGTCACACCACACACAAAGGTCCTTGAGCCTCTCAGCAGCTCAGAAGCAAAAACTGAGGTGCTGGAAAAGTGTCCAAGGCCAGGCTGGACAGGATTTGGAGCAACCTGGGACAGTGGAAGGTGACCCTTCTCTGAGATGGGGTTGGAATTGGATGAGATTTAGGGCCCCTTCCAACCCAAACCATTTTGGGATTCTCTGATCCAAGTCCAGCCAGGAATAGGCTCTGCCCTGAGGACTGGAGCCCAGCAGCTGCATTCCCACTGCTCCTCCTGTGGGGCCTCCACGGTGAGTGGATTATCCATGGGGAACAGGGAATGGAGTCCTGCAGGGATTGTGCTTGGCAGCTCTGCTCCTGCCCTATCCCAAAGTCCCCCTGGCTCCTGCCCTGTCCCAAAGTTACGCTGTCCCTGTCCCCGATGGCACTGCAGCACCGAAGGATGCCTGGCACATCCCAGCCTCCCTGGGATGATCCCCTCCTGCTGCTCAGCTCGCTCTCCTCATCCTGCCCACCCAGCAGGGAGCAGGGATGAGGCAGCTCTGCTGGGCTTCCTCTCACAGCCTTGTCTGCCTCACTGCAATTAATTCTCCCTCCTGTCCACCAGCTCCTGGAGGTGTAAACAGGGGCTGTGCCAGTGCCTGGCAGCGCTCCAGGACCCGCTCGGAGTGTCAGGATGCAACAGGGGATTTTCAGTTTTTTTCTTTATTGTCAAGCTCAGCTCCAAACAAACCATTAATTAATTCCTCCACAAAGTTCTGCTGAGCTCGTGGCCTCCAATTCCTCTGGGCTGCTAATTAACCTGATCTTCTCCCTCCCTGCTCCTTCCTCGTGACTGTCAGTTTGCACTTGTTGAATCCTAATGTCTTTCCCTGGTGCAACAATCTGCTCCTGTTCCCCAGACGCCTTCGCCCCCAGAGCACAGGCTCCACTTCTATTTTGCCTCTATGAGCTCATGCTCCAGCTGCCTGAGGAACAGCAATAGCTCCCACTCCTTCACAGCAAAATTCCACTTTTTTCAACATTTCGCCTTAGTGTTGGGAAAAGAAATCACCCAGGGATTGCAGTTTTCCACTAAAATTTTCATTTTTTAAAGCTGTTGTCTTTTGGGTTTTTTCAGTGACAGTTAAAGTGCCGTGGATTTGTAGAATCGTGGGATGGTTTGGGTTGGAAAAGGCCTTAAAGCTCATTCCATCCCACCCCCTGCCATGGCAGGGACACCTTCCACTATCCCAGGCTGCTCCAAGCCCTGTCCAGCCTGGCCTTGGACACTGCCAGGGATCCAGGGGCAGCCCCAGGTGCTCTGGGCACCCTGTGCCAGGGCCTGCCCACCCTCACAAAGAAGGATTTTTCCCCCAATATACAATTTATATCTCCTCTCCTCCAGCTTAAATCCATTCCCTCTGTCCTGTCATTTCATGCCCTTGTGAGAAATCATCAGCATGTTCCTGTTGCAAATGTTTCCTGCAAAAACTTGAGGAAAAGGAATCCAGACTCTTATCAGATTCACAGATGTCCACAGGCATTTTGGGCAAAAGCCCATTTTTTTGGGGAGGGGATTCTTTTCCTACAGCTCGGTCTTAATCAAAAGTCCATTGATTTCAGGCAGGAGGCACCCAGGCTGTTCTCAACATGCAAAACATTTCTTGAAGCTGAGAAAAAGAAGCTCCTGAAAGGAATTGAGATGTTTTGGAGACATTTTAGTCTTTGTGTGACTCAGTTCCCTGAGACTGATGTGGGAGCACTGAGCCTTCCAAGCTTCTATGCGTGGTGACACTAGGCACAAAAATGTTTGCTTCCAGCTTTCAGGGGAGGTTCAGGCTGGATATTTGGAACATGTCTTCCCTGAAAGGGTGGTCAGGCATTGGCACAGGCTGGAAGGGCAGTGGAGTCACCATCCCTGGAAGTCTTCAAAAAATGAGCAGAGGTGGTAACTGGGGACTACCGGGCATGGTAGAAGATTGGACTTGATGGTCTTGGAGGTCTTTTCCAAACTGAGTGACTGTGTGATTGTTTCCATGATTCTACAACACCCACGGGCACCACGTGGCCATGGAAATGCTGAGGGTGGTGCTGGGTGGGTTTGAGTGTGCAGCCCAGGACCAGGGAGTCCAGTGTGGGATGTGGCACCATGGGGACATGGAGGCACAAACGCTGTCTTTGCTCCATGTGGGAAACCAGGGCTCTGGACAAAGGGGAGAGAAGGCTGAGGCTCTGCAGGGACAGCTGGGATTGCTCACCTGCATTCCCATGGGAAGAGCCTGGCCCGATGCTGCAGCTGAGGCAATGACTCCAGTGAGGAAGGGAGTTGAGGGATCTCACACCAAGCCCAATGTGCACCATGAGAGGAAGCAAAGGGGATGCCCTGGGACACCCCTTGCCCTCAGTGTCCTCTCCCCTACCTGGCCACAGCTGAGATCACTCTCAGAGGGCAGAAGCAGAGCAGGGACCAGGTCTGTGCTCCCCACCCTTGGCAGGACTCCCAGAGCTGGCCTGGGGGACAGGAGGTCCCACCTCTCTCAGGGACTGGCACCTCACTGCAGGCTGCTGTTACTGAGCTTCTGCTTCCACTGTCAAATCTGAAATAGAACCAGTCCCACAGCTTTTTTTTTCTGTTGAACACACAGTTTTTGTCCTCCCAGTCCTCCTGAGGCAAAAAAATTAAATTTGGAAAAATGCTGATATTTCCATTGGGTCCAACTCTTCTGGCCTCAAGGATTACTGGGATATTGGGTGGCTCAGCTCCCTGCTGAGACTGAGGCAGGAACACTGAGACTTCCAAGCTGCCCTGGGAAGTGGCACTGGGAGCAAAAAATGCTAGAAAAGCTTCAAAACACTAATGAACCATGGAAATGCTGAGGGTTGGTGTGGGGTCTAAATTCAGGGAATGAATCTGTACCCCAAAACACTCTCATTAGAGACACCTGGGAAATTTGCCCAGAGCAGCTGTGGCTGCCCCTGGATCCCTGGCAGTGTTCAAAGCCAGGCTGGACAAGGCTTGGAGCAGCCTGAGATGTAAAAGGTGTCCCTGGCCATGGCAGGGGGTGGGAGCAGATATCCTGTAAAGGCCTCTCCCAACACAAACCATTCCAGGTTTTATAAATGCTGCCTGTTAACTGAATGTTTGAGATGGAAAGAATAGAAATGCCACAATTTTGGGCGGGTTTTTTTTGTTATTCTTGTGGGGGTTTTTTTTGCTTTGTTTCATTTTTTTAACTTGTATGTCATTCTCAGAGCAGTCCAATCACGGATATTTTGTCTGCTGAAAAGGAGGAGTTTGGGAGCAGCTTTCTGGCACTTTGCTGCTCTAACAACCCAACAACATGCGTGCATTTTGGGCAGATGAGAGGTCACCAACCCCAAACCTGCTCTCCGAGCACCTGGGAAAAAAACACTGCCTACAATGCTGATAAAATAACCTGCCTATTTTCCAACATTTAAAGACCTTCCTGGCTGGCTGGGAAGTGCCTGGACACCACAGCAATGAGCAGCAGCCCATTTTTAGTGCTGTATCCAGAGCAGGGATGGGGGAAAGGGGCCACACATAAAAAGTGCCTGTGGGAAGCAGAACAGAGCTGCTCTTCCACCCCCGGTGCTCTCGAGGTTGAGTGAGGTGAGGCCACGGGGAAAAGGATGAGATCATTTCATTCCTTATCTGAAGGAATATTTGCCAGGAGTCTGACCCCATGCGGGGCAGCCCTGGAATTCCTGTCTCAGCCCACCCACCACAAGGTCACTCCCCCAAGCCAGGCTTTCCAGCTCCAGCTGCCCATCCCGAGGGGGGAAATGTGTCCAAAATCTACTCTGACCTGGCATATTCCTCTGGTAGTGAGACATAAGAGGAAATGCAAAGGAAAAACCATATAGAAGTGAATTTATATATTTGGGAAAGATGCTGATTGTTGCTCAGTTCTGGATTTAAATTCTGATTATGTGAGCCCCAAATGAAAACACAGCAGTTTGTGCCCAAATCTCACTTCTCCTCTCACCCTTTGAGGACACCTGGGGCATTTCACTCACCCAGAGCCTCCACAGCTCTATGAGCAGTGACAACAACGCTGAGCCCTTCCCGGAGGGAATGAGGTGTGGAAGAGCACCTCTGCCTTTGTGACACTCCTGGCACACAGGGCTCTGGTGACTCTGCTTTGGCTACGTTAAGCTCTTGCAGGTGGGGAGGAAAGGTCGCAGGAGCCCTAAAGGAACAGCTCAGGGTGCAAACACCTTCCAGGGACTCACCCCGTTCCCTGGGGAACCTCCCGTGTCCAGCACAGCACCTGGGCACCTGGGAGGCAGCTGTGACATCTCAAGTGGGCCAACACAAGGCAAAGCAGACCTGGAGCAGGGGAGAGGGGGAGGACAGCCTTAAAATAACATTCGGGGGAAAAAGAAAAAAAAACAAACAAACAAAAAAAAACCACCACGCCCGCTCTCTAACTGAAACGCTTTAGAAATGTGGAAATGTGAGAGTTTCTCTGAGGCTGAGAGATGACAAAGAAAGAGCCCCAGGGAGAGGGGCTCGGTGGGAAGGGGAGAGTCCCATGGAACAGCAGGGCTTGGCCACGGCCTGGGGGGCGCAGGGGGATGCCGGTTATCCCAGCACAGTACATTGTGCCCTTTGTTTCCCTGTTATTGTCCTCCTGTTGCTACAGCCATTAAACCCAGCCTGGAAATAGCTCGGCGTGGTGATTTCCTAATTGAGTTAACTCGGCTGCAGTGGCCGTGCTGCTGAAGGATGTGGCTGGTGATTAGATAAGAGCCTTGCCCCTTGCAAAAGTGAACACCACATTAAGGGGTTTTTCTAGGTCAGGCCGGGCTGCTCTGGCAGAGCTCAGACCCGTGGTCCCAGCTCAAGACAGACACTCATTACAGCTAATGAAAGGCTGTGTTCTCCTTCCCCCGGGGAGCCAGAGTGAAAAACAGCAGCATCTTCAAACTGGAATAAGTGTCCTCTGCCAGAGTCCAGGGTGGACACAGGGTGCTCAGACTTGCCAGGTCCTGCTGGGCAGGCAGTGAGTGAGGGGTCCCTGAGCTCTCAGGGGTTCTGAATTCCCCACAGGATCAATCCCAGGTCCTGCTGGGCAGGCAGTGAGTGAGGGGTCCCTGAGCTCTCAGGGGTTCTGAATTCCCCACAGGATCAATCCCTGGTCATGGAGCTCAGTGCAGAGCACCACAGCTCTGGAGTGTTGGTCCCTCAGAGAAAAACCCCACTGGTGCAGTTTCTGCAGATCTGTTTCTTCCCAGAGCTGCCAGCCCCACACTGACCCCGGCCAGACTTTATTCCAGGAGAAGCAAACTCTGGGTCAGATTGTTCCTCCCTGAGTCACATCTCAGATGCATCTCCAAGGTTGCTGAGAGCCAGACCCACATCAGGAGGACCCACAGTTCCAGGTGCAGGGCTTGGTGCCTGGATTCCCTGGGATGCCCACAGGAGAGCTGATGGGGTTGGCGGATCACAGAATCATGGAATGGTTTGGGTGGGAAGGGACCTTAAAGCCCATCCCATCCCATCCCATCCCACCCCCTGCCCTGGGCAGGGACACTGTCCATTATCCCAGGGTGATCCAAGCCCTGTCCAGCCTGGCCCTGGACACTTCCAGGGATCCAGGAAAAGACACAGCTTCTCTGGGCACCCTGTGCCAGGGCCTGCCCACCCTCACAGCCAGGAATTTCTTCCCAATATCCCATCTAACCCGGGCTCGGTCACAACATCAGCAGCCCAGGCTTGACACAAAATGGGTGATGCTGAGGTGCCACCAACCCCCAAGAGTTTCATCCCTCCAGAGTCAGCCTAGAAGGACAATAGGGTGGCAGCAAGCCCTGGGCTTTCTCAGTTCCTCATGTCCTCCAGCTCAGAGTGACAAAGAGCTGGAGGCAAACCATTTCTGGTATCACAGAAATCAGAACAGAGAGATTCTTGTTCCCTTGGTGGTGCTGCGGCACCTAAACCTGCACTGTGTCCCAAAGGAGTAGCCAAGGGAACAGCAGGGCTAGGGACAAGCCATGGGGAAAGATTATCACAGCCACATTCCTGGATTCACATTCCAGAGCCTGGTTCTGCCTGGCTGAAAGCACAGAGGGAGCTGCAGGACATCTCAGCTCTCCCTGGAGCATTCTGTTCTCCCCCAGCTCTCCCAGCCTGGCTCCAGAGCAGAGGGGCTCCAGCCCTTGGAGCATTTCTGTGGCCTCCTCTGGACTGGCTGCAGCAGCTCCAGGTCCTTCCTGTGCTGGGCCCCAGGGCTGGGGCAGCTCTGCAGGTGGGGCAGAGGGGCAGAATCCCCCCTCCCCTGCTGTCCTCGCTGGGGACCAGCCCAGGGCATGGGGGGTTTCAGGGCTGGGGCAGAGCTGCCCCCTTCACACTCAAACACCAGCCAGGCAGGGAACATGAAATAAACCCCTTTTAACAAGAACTGAAAGTTTTAAAGAGTGAAATCGTGTTTTCCCTGTCAGCCCAGAGCTGGAATTGGCAGCACACGAGCACCTGCCAGGGCTGGGCTGGAGTCATTAGCAGGATCAGAGCCCTGGCAGAGCAGCAGGAGCCTGGACTCGCTGACCTAATTTGCGTCCCTTCCAGCTCTGAGAGGCCTGTGATGTATTTTTAATGAAGCACACACAATAAACTGCTAACATAATATTAGAGGCTCACTTCAAAGCTCCACCAGGCAGGGAAATCAAGGTGAAACTTTCTGGATTCTTCATTATTATGTGTCACTCATCTTCACTATGACAACCCCTGGGCACACCAGATGCTTCCTTTCCAGCCTTTGGAACATGGTTTGGAGCCCACTCTCCTCCTCATTTTTTTTTTCCCAAGCAAACCAAAAATAACCTGGAAAGTAGAAATCTTGTCTAGATTCCCCTTATAAACACATGCATTGTTCCAGCACCACAAAAGGTTTTTCAAGCAGCACAATTTAGCAGCTCTGGAGAAAGCTAAGGCCGCTTTAGACCAGTTTTCAGCCACCTGGGTGACTTTTTGTTCAGCTCACCCCTTCTGAGCTGGAGTCTGTGAGGTTTGGGGTGTGTCAGGGAGCAGCAAGAGCAGGGCTGCTCCCCCGAGGAAAGCCAGGATTAGAATGCCACACAAGGTCCCCTCCAGCCACAGCTTTTCCCACAGGACCTGGTGAGGGAGCCAGACCAAGGGATGGTGGCCAGGTACAGCCAGGAGCCCACACTGCTCCAAGCTGTGAAATCAGTCCCTGGAGAAGCAAGGAGGGACACAACAATGGCCAGTGCAGACCAGCACTCCCCAGAACAACCTAGAGGCACCAGGCTGGGCAAAACTGGAGCTCCTGGGCCCAGGGTTTGTGTGGGGACACCAAACCAGGCTGGCCAGGACCAGGCACCCAGAATTAGAGCAGGGCCCTGGCAAGGTGGGAGCTGCATCACCAACACCACTGAAAATGGGGCTGCTGAGGGTCACTTTGTTCTTTACCTGAACTCTCAGGCCACTTTTTCTCCCAAATATCTTCTCCCACAAACCCAGGCCCAGGGTGGGGTTGTTGGGGTATCTGCACAGGGCCAGGAGTTGGAGTGATGATCCTTGTGGGCCCCTTCCAACTCAAGACATTCTGTGATTCTACAAAACCTCCATTCCTTCTGGGATGTCTCTGCTTCCCCCAGTGGCTGGAAATCATCTCTTAGGTTGTTTAAGGTCTACAAATCTGGTGGAAATATATTCCAAGGGAGGGAACAAATCAAAAATTGAAGGGTCCTCTGATGTCACCTAAATATTCCTGACCCCTCCAGCTGACAAGAGTTGGCCAAGAGCAATGTGGTCAAAGTCCAAAGCACCTCTCAGGTCATACCAAACCAAGAATTTAGAACTTACCCTCATGGAGCATGGAGAAAGCTGGCATTGAACACCTCTGGTAAGGTGGAATTCTTGGAAAATTCCTAAAAGTGACACACAAATTAAAATATACAGAGAAAAGTTAAACATTCTGGTTTTTATCCACTGCCACCCCTAATTCACAGAGATCAGGTGAGTGTGGAAATGCGTTCTCAGACTTCAAGTTGCTTCTCCTTCATCCCCACATCCCAGCAAGGTCAGTCTGGCAGCAAGGCAGGAAAAGAGCAAAGAAAAGGCATTTAGTGAAATACAGAATGTAACAGCCTGGCTCAGAAGCCTCGTTAGAATTCCAACTTTTACTGCCCAAAGCAAACGGGAACATTTAGTCCCGGAGTGCTGAAGTGAGCCTGGAATTGGTGCGAGCGGCCGGCAGGGGTGAGGAGCTGCTGCTGCCCAGCCTCCCACACCTCCTGGGAACCATCCCTGGCAGGCAGAGCCCCCCAGCACCTGGGGAGAGGGTGGGGATGCTCACGATGGAGCGATGGTGATCGATTCCTGGCTCGGTGTCAGGGCAGGGGAATGTCACAGGGATTTGTAAGCATTAAACCTCGCACTCGGAGTAAGAGTCACCCAGGACAACTTTCCCAGCCCGCTGCTCTGAGAGGGTGTTCACACAACCGCTGGCTCTTCTTGACATTTCTGCAAACAGCTCATAAATATTCCATTGTTGCTGTGGTTTGAATGGAAATACCAGGGAGAAAAGAGCGGCTCTGCCCTTATTTAGGAGGTGCAGCTCACTCCGAGCCCTCGGGCAGCCACTCCGGAGCTGGGCTCCCGTGAACACAGCGAGCAGCCGAGCATCCTGCCCTTCTGCCGCGGGATGTGTCTGGAGACCCAGCGGGGACCGAAGGACACACTCGCGGTGTCACCGTGTGCAGGTGACACTGCCGGGGGCTGCAGCATCTCCCTGGCTGTGCCCCAGGGCTCAGAGGCAAACAGAGCTCCTGGGGGTGATGCCTGAAGGTCTGGGGGCACTGCCCATGGATGGTGCTGTGGAAGGAAGGTGCTGGGTCCCTCCTGGTAGCCACAGGCACAGGAGAGCCCAACACAGCCCCTGCCCAGGGCAGCTGGAGGGCCCCCAGCCTGTCTGGGCTCCTGGTGTGAAACGTGCTCCTGTGCTCCTGCTGCCCATGCCAGGAAACTCCTGCTCCTTCTCCAGAGGTGCTGGACCAACTTGCACTGGAGGATGAAAGCAGAGCAGGATGTCCCAGCCCAGCACGGAGCTGCAAGGATTCCAGTTTAAACCCCAGCAACTGCCACCACCTGAGAGGTGCATCCTCACTGCTTCAAAAACGTGAGCTGCCCACTCTCACAGAAAAGTCCGGCACTCCCTTCTCACACCAGACTTTGCAGTTGCTCCCTTCCAAGTTGAAATTCCAGGGATAACACTCCAGACCAGCCACAGAACAACAAAAGCAAGCAGGACCCGGTCCCAACCACACCAGCAGAGAGGAGCTGAGCAGTCAGCAAAGCACTGCCCACAGCTCCGACCCAGAACAAACCACTGCAGGTGGGTCCTGACACAAATAAACCCCTGAGGACGGAACCTGGCACAAATAAACCCCTGCAGGAGGACCCTGACACCAGTAATCAGTGCAGATGGACCCTGACACCAGTAGAGGCCTGCAAGAAGACCCTGACACCAGTAAATCAGTGCAGATGGAGCCGCCCACGAGCGAGAGGCTGCGAAGGAGCCCAGCCCGTGAGTCATGCGAGCAGCACCCGTGTCGCTGCCATGTGGAGTGCAGCAGGCTATCAAAAGCGATGATTTCATCCCAAAAAACGGCCCTGTTTTTGTGCTTGATGACAGCTGAGCCTTTTTGGTACCTGCTGACCTAGAACAAGTCTCTCCACCGGCACGGAAGGTGGGTCACTCTGAGATTTGAAGTGCCTCATCCTTCAGTGAGTGGGCAGGGTGCACTGTTATTTTCATTGTGCCTCTTTTTGCCAAGCCTCTGTTATCCCTATTTATAGATAACCTGGGATGCAATTCCAATAAGTCTCACCTGCCTCAGCAGTTCCCCCTGCAGTGTCCTACTTACAGCACAAATCAAGGGGGCTCTGATTAGAGTTTCTAGCCCAGGCCAGACTCAGATATTTGACTTTGGATTTATAAGAAAGGTTTTCACAGATTCCTTGCCCTCACCATGGTCGTAGGCAGAGTTCCTGCTGTCTCCAGAGCTTCCTACCAGCAATCATGCACCATGGTCCAATATCATCCCTAAAAAAAACTCCTGTCTCTCCTGCCTGTTCTCTGCTCTCCTGCCCACTCCCAGCTCTCAATGACTCTGGGGTTTTTCATCCTTTCCTGATTTTGAGAAAGAGGGCAGAACAGCAATAACTCTACTCCCTGACTGCCTAATGATGGGGAACTAATCCAGAAACACAGCTTGAAATTAAAAACCCTTCCAGCCTTTATTATTTCTATGCATCATGTTTGTTTGGAGCAAAACTCAGCAGCTCGGATAATCTGCTCCGTGTCAGAGCAGAGATGTGGAAACATGGCTTGATCACAGGGTTATGGTGAGTCTCTTTAGGAGCAGAGAGTTCATCCCTGTGGAGTCACAGCCAGCTGGGAATTTGCCCCAGGATCTTCTTTTGGGGAAGTATGGAGCAGAGATGCAACCTGCTTGCAGCCCAGGTGTCCCCACAGACAGGTGAGGACAGGAGCTCCCTGACACAGCTCTCAGTGTTCCCCTCATTCTTGTGGGATTTGGGGTTTTTCCTTTGGTTCCCCAACTCCAAGGAGTAGGGAGACTCTAGCTTCAGATGAGAAAAAGCCTAGGAAAAGAGTCTCCAGGTCCAGAGTGCAGCTAAGCAAGACTCAGGTGAGCTTTATTAAGGAGCAGATTTCAGCTCAGGAAGCCAAGCATGGGGAGAGCCCCAGTTCTGCTGTCAAGGGAAATAGCTCTGAAATGGGAGCTCCCTGTCCCAGGTGAAGGGCAGGAGAGGCAAAGGCAGCTCCTCCCACATCCAGTGAAAGAGAGGGAAATAGGAAAACAAACACGTTTGAGGTAACTGTGGATTCCTCAAGTCTGAAGCCGAGACACCACCAGAGCAGGCACCGAGGGGAGCAGGACAAGCCAGGAATGGCTGGAGCTGGGCCAGGGCAGGTTCAGGCTGGAGCTCAGGGCAAGGTTCTTCCCCCAGAGGGTGCTGGGCACTGCCCAGGCTGCCCAGGGAATGGGCACGGCCCCGAGGCTGCCAGAGCTCCAGGAGTGTTTGGACAGCACTGCCAGGGATGGCCAGGGTGGGATTGTTGGGGGGTCTGGGCAGGGTGGGGGGAGGGATGGACTCCATGATCTTTGTCCTATCCAGCTCAGCATATTCCATGATTCTGTCATTCTGTGTGGAGCAAAATGCCTGGAACACTCCTGGGGGCACAGCCTGCTGTGGGCAGTGTACAGAGGATGTGCCTCAGTTGCCTGCCCATGATCCCTCTGGCTGCCCCTGTCCTGCTCCCAGTCCCTCCCTGTCACCTGCTGGGATGTTCCAGCAGGGCTGACTCAGCAGCTACAGCCATGAGCTCCAGCCCCAGCTCCTGGGGCATTGTCACTGCCCAGACTCAGACTGTTCATATTCCAAAAGCTTGATGGGCTCTAGACAGGAACAGGGAGGAATCATCAAGGGAACACAGCTTGTACTCGACCTGACTGAGCCACAGGTGTCAGAGCAGCTCCATCCTTCCTGGTTCATGGCCAGGATATTTTCCTAATCCTGGCCAGGACATCTGCTGAACCAAGACATCGGAGGACTTCTTCCACATTACCCCTCTCTTGCCTCCAGCTTTGATGGGAAAGGTCTCTCTGATGGAAATTAACATCAGAGCCACAGCACCACTCCATGAAATTTTCATTCCTGTGAATCACAGTTCTCTATTAGCAAAGGAAAAAAGATATCTTTCAAAGCTAGTTGGATGAAATTCCTCTTCCATAAAATCTGTCCACATCAGGTGCTGTAGCTTGGCAGCAGAGATGGGGTTCCCTGGAGTGGGGGCTCACCACATCTGTGTGTCAGGGACCCCATTCATGATGGGACAAATCCTCACCTGCACAGGCCTTTGGAATCCACTTCCCCATGCACAGGCAGAGGACCAGCCCCATCCCCTGTGCGGGAGGATTGGAAGGGGGAGGGCGGGCAGAGGATGAACACCCTTCCATGTGACCACGACAAGGAGAGGCACCATCATCTTGTGGCCAGCTTGGGTTGTCCTTCCAGATGGACCTGAAAAACTGGAAGAAGGGTTTCTCTTTTGGTTCTGTTCCTACTTGGAACTACCAGCCAGCAATCCATGGAGAAAAATTCTGGAGAATTAAGGATGAACACGGTGTGTTCCCACCACTGCTGGGGGGACCTGTGATGTGGCTGCCTCTTCAGCACTGCCAAGGCTCCGGTAGGGACAGTGCCAGGGGACAGTGGGTGCTGAGTGCTGCAGCTCTCTGCTGATGATGGGGAGCCCATTCTTTCCAGGGATCCCATCCCTCATCCCTCCTGCCTCCTTGCTGCTGACTTTGTCTCTTTGATTTCATTGCTGGCATCAGTGACAGGAGCAGAAAATTGAGTGTGATGTGCATGGTGAGAAAGGGAGGGAGAGAAAGGATCCTGAGATGGGGAACAGCCAACAAGGTCCTGAGCCCTGCTGGGTGAATCCCACTCAACTCAGTGACATCCGAGTGTAAAATAAATCTGGGAATATCCAGAAGAGTTGTGCCAGCCCCAGCAAAGCACAAATAAGTAGTGAAACTCCCTTCATTTGAACTCCTTTTCTACCTCACCAATACCAGAGCTCAGCCTTTGGAAACCAAGCTTCTATGGGAATTCCTACTGCCCACTGCATCCCCTTCTTCAATATTTGTCATTCCAATGGCCTTCTAATGGCAGTAAACACAGGAATTGGCATCTGGACAGCAGGAAATCTAGGAAATTAGCACGAGGGACTCTTCTGGGCTTGTGGCCAATGTATAGTCCTAGGAACCACTGAAAGCACAGCAGAGCTGAGCTCTAGAAAGCGGGGATGGTGTCACTGGGTTGGCAGAGTGCAGCTCCTGCTCCATTCAGGATAAGTGACAGGAATTCCTTGTCTGCTTTGCATTGTCCACAGGGAGCCAAACTGCCCGAGATCCTGCTTTGGGAAGGGCAAGCCCAGCTCCCAGCTCTGCCTTTCAGCTGCTGGGGGAAATGCCACAGTGGTCTCTTATTTCTCAGTTTTTACCTTTCAGGTTCATCCTGCATTTTTGCCACCTGGTCTGGGTTCCTCATGCCTATGGAGCCGGAATTTGGACCACAAGACTCCCTCACTGCTGTACAAGGGAGTCGTACTGAGCCTATGACCCAAACAGGAGGTTCCATGGGAGTCCATCACAGCATCCAGCAAATCTTCCAGCTTTTCCACGGACTTCAGGGTGATGCTGACCCCATGACCAAGCTGCTCTCTGCTCCTGAACATCAGATTCCAGTGTAGGTTTGAATCCTTCAAGGGTCTCGATGGTGCTTTTTGGGGTGAGACAGAGAATGCAGGACCTTGGGAAATCCTTCAGCACTGGCATGGTGGGACAAATCCCAGCAGAAATGGCAGGAAGTGGCTGGGAAAGTCCCAGTCAGTGGCCTGTGAGTGTGGACAAGTGCACAGCAAACTGGGCACACACAGCAGGGCTGGCTAGCTCACCCCAGCACTGGCACTGATTTTCTGCTCCATCCTTCTGGCGGGACAGAGAATTTGCACCCAAACACATCTGGAGCCTCTGCAGAGGCTGAATCATGGAGCTGGGCAAGCAGGAATGGGATCTGCTGGGATCCCAGGGCTGTTCTGCACAGCAGCTCCTGCCCAGCTGGAGACAGGCCTGTCCCTGTCTCAGTAACATGATGGAGATGTTCACTCCCAGGGGTCTGTGCCACAGATTTTTGGCAGCCCCAGGGATGGATTTGGAGAGAGATCACAAATGCAGCACTTCAGGCACTCCCTGTCACTCACCCAGGTGGGAATTGGCTGTGGCAGAGGTGAGAAGAGCCAGCAGCATCCCAGAGTGGGACACAGACCCTGCCCCACAGCATCCCAGGGTGGGACATCAGCCATCCAAGCATCCTCCTGCTCCTCTTCATGGTTTCTGCTCCCTCCCCATGAGCCATCAGGCCTAGGACAAGGCTGGAAGGAAGCCATGGCCCTGCTGATGCCCTTCATTCCTGGCTGGGAGTGCCTCCCTCCTTCTGGGAAGCTCAGCACCAGTCCCAGTGCTGGGAACCCCAAGGGATGGTGCAAGCTGGAGCCCTCCAGTCTGACTTCCACACATAATCCTGGAGTGCATGTTCCCTTGGGACTGTGCCACTGCCCCATCCCCTGCCAGCTGTGTGTGACAGGCTGTTTCTGCCTTCAGAGACTTCCAAACCCCAGCAGGAGAGACTGGCACAGGAGAATCTCTGTGCTTTGATAAGGAAAAGCAGCTTCCTGATAAACTCTGTGCCCAACCCTTCCTAGCCTGGCCCAGGGGATGGCTGCAGTGCCAGGAGGGCACAGCCAGCTCCACTTTGTGGCCCACTGGGTCCCATGGGATGGCATCCACTGCATGTGGACAGCAATGGTTTATTTTCTCAGCATCCAAGGTCACCCTGGAGATGAAGCCCTGGCACGGTGACTCCAGGGATGGGCACCTGAACTGCCAGGCCCTGTGTTTCTGGGGAGATCCCCCTATTTCCTAAATCCCAGAGCTGCTCCACTTGGGACCTACCACAGAGCTGAGCCCGTCTGTGCAGAGCAGGAGAAAAATGGCCCTGCCCAAATCTTGGGATTGTTTCTGACATTCCTCTACCCCAACTCCGAGGGGCTGGGCCAGCATTTCCTGCTCTTCTGAGCATCCCGGAATCTGAATGATGCCAGAAGAAGGTGGGCAGTTTGAAGGGAATCAGGAGCATGAGGAGGGCATGTTTCATACAACCAAACCCTTTGCTGGCACCAGTTAAAGGTTGCATAACCATCCAAAAATGCCTTATTTATCACTGTGGTGTTAAATGCTCAGATCACACTCCACATCCTTCTAAATTTTCAGCTTTTCAGCTGCTCCAAGTCCTTCACTCCTCGCAGATGACAACCACTTAGGAAAAAGAAATCTTTATTTTATAGTTTTTTTGTATACTTGTACACAAGTAAAATAAAATGCATATCTATATATACTGCAATCTTGTGAAAGGGAAGGCAGCATTCTTTAACAAATGCTGCCCGTAAACGTGGTGTGAAGGATGGAATGGAGATGGAAAAACTGCAAGAGTCATCAACATAGGATTAAAACAGCATCAAATCCATTACCTCTGCAAATGGGAACCTGCAACATTGTTCAGTGTGATGGTGAGTTACAAACAGATTTTAGACATTCTTTTCAGAGCATTTCTTACACTTCTTTTTTTATTTTTTTTTTCCTGTAAATAAACCGTATTTCTTTATCATCTGCTGTAGCAAAAGCTGCTTTGTGGGCAAGTGCAGTTCCGAAGACCAAAGGTATAATTCACAGGTTTCAGGACAAATAAATTATGTACATCTCAATATTTGTCTTTTTTTGTTTGTTTTGTTTTTGTTTGTTTGTTTTAATAAAGGCATCCAGTTAAGTTTTGTGTAACAAAGCTTTCTCAGGGTGGATGGGAGTCCTGCTTTTGTTTGCAACATTTATGGAGGTCAGCAAAAGTCGAGTATTAAAGTGTCATCAACCCAGGAAAAGAGTTAATTTTAGCAGAATAACAGTAAGCTCCACACCAAGGGGGGGATCAAAAGGCTTAGGCTGAGCTGTAACGTGGAGCTGTTCCCCTGCTGGGTGAGGCGGCACTGGGCCTTTGATCTGTTCTTTTTAGAGCAGCCCTGCCTCTTTTTGGTTGGGACTGTGGAAGGTTCAATGGGCGCTAGAAATTCAGGTCTCAACTTGGTCAAAGGAGGGTCTACAATGCTGGGGAAGGTCCCAAAGGGGGAATCATTTATCTGCTTGTTACTGCCATTTTTGGAAGGGTCCGTCTCCATGTACTTGGGCCTGGACATGTTTTCCTTCTCCTTGAGGTGGTTGTTGGATGAGCGGCTGCTGTGGGAGGAGGGCCCTGCCTTGCCCTTAGCCTCATAAATGAAAGACTTGTCCATCTCTGGCTGGCAGCACTTGGAGGAGCCATCGTGGGAGCCCAGCGGGGGCAGCCCCGTCGGGAGTTTCCCTGACCTGGTTTTGGTGCTGAACACGCTGGTGCGGATCTGGTTGAAGGAGTCCACACAGCTGTCCAGGTCGGAGCTCTGCAGCCGCTTCAGGTCCCGCCCGGCCAGGCGAGGGGGCAGGTGGCACTCCAGCTCCGAGGAGGAGCCCTTGAACAGCTTAAACCAATTCCAGAGCGAGCGGGCCTGGCAGTCGCAGATCCACTGGTTGCCGTTGAGGCGCAGGTACTGCAGGGACACCAGGGGGGCCATGGTGTCCCCCGTGAGCACCGTCAGGTTGTTGTTGAACAGGTACAAGGTCATCACCTTCCCCAGGTCGTGGAAGGCTCGCCGGTGCACCAGGCTCACCCTGTTCTGGTGCAGCAGCAGCCGGTCGAGGTTGATCAGCCCGCGGAAGACGTTCTCCGACAAGCTCTTGATTTTGTTTCCGTGCAAAAACAGGTACGTGAGGTTCGCCAGGTCGATGAAGGTGTCGTCCAGCAGGATCTGGAGGTTATTATCCTGAAGGTAGAGGTACTGCAAGGAGAACAACCCTCGGAAAAGCCCTGTGGAGAGCTCCAGGAGCCCGCAGCGATCCAGGTGTAGGGTGTGGAGGTGCACAAGCCCCCGGAAGGTGATGGGGTTGATGGATTTCAGGTTCGTGTTGTCGCTGAGGTCCAGCTCCTCCAGTTTGGTGAGCCCATAGAAGGCCCCGGGCTCGATGAGGCTGATGTTGTTGGAGTGGATCCACAGGATGGTCATGTTGCGGCAGGAGGTGAAGCTGGTGGCCCTCACCAGGGTTATCCGGTTGTTGTGCAGGAAGATGCGCTGGCTCTGGATGGGGATCTCTGTGGGGATGGCTGTCAGCCCCTGCTGCTGGCAGCTGATGGTGATCTTGGGTTCACTGTAGCACACACACGCCCCAGGGCAGGACTCCACTTTTGACGGGATGTTCAAACAAAGCACCAAAATCAGCAGTTTGCTTCCTGAGGAATGACAGAAATAGGGTGGGAATTAGGCAGGGTCATGGAGAGCACTTCTCTTTGCAGAGGAGCCTGAAATTCCCCTTCCGAGTGTGGCACCACCAACCACAAACAGACACCAGGACAGCCAGTGATTAAAATGTAGGATTAAAAATGGAATTCTGCCACTCAACTCAAGAGATTAAATCAATGTACACTTGTAGAGATGGAGTCCCAGTGCCTCGTCTGCTCTGCACCCTTGGGAGGTGAAAGAGAGGGATCACCACTTTGGATCTGCACATCCAACACCAGCCCTGTTCCCAAGATCTTACCTGTGAGCAAGGGGACCAAATTCTGGGGCATTTCCCCCTGCCATGGCCATGGCTGGCACAGCTCAGCCACTGGAAACACATCTGGGATGTACCAGGAAACCCCAAATCCCATCCCAGCAGTGCCATCAGCTCCTCACTTTGCAGGGTCACAGAACAACTCTTCCAAACTAGCAGGTGTCCCCACACTGCTCTCAAAACATAACAGTGACTTTCCACAAATAGTTTTGGACTGATTTGATCTTCCTGGGAGAAATAACTGCGAGACATTCCCAGAATAACTTTCAGGTCAGACCTGCCTGGAGAAGTCCTAGGGCCAAGAAAGGATCCTTTCCTTCTCTTGCTGAAATCTTTAAGCCACATATTCCTGCTTCCTCTATTCCTGTATTTTTTTCCTTTGAACCTGTGCAGCCACCGAGGAAGAAGAGGGAACAGCAGGACTTTCCATAGTGCTGTTGTAGGACAAAGCCACATGCAAGGCTTCATTCAGGGATCCTACCAAGTGTGCAAGGCAGGACTAGATTCCATGTGTCCCAAGCATTGTGGCTGGAAAACCCCGGAGAGGAACATTTTTTTCCCTGGTGATGCCCACATTTCCCCAGGAGCTGGCCTGCACTGGAATACCAAGGAAGCATTTTGGTTCACCAAATTCCCCAGCTGGGGAGCTGGGAATGAGCCTGGAGGGAGGGAAGGGATGGACAGAGCAGCACCAGCTCCAAAGAGACCACAAGGGTCCCTGAAGGTCCCACTGAGACACCTGAGGAGAGCCAGGCTGTTCCCTGCTCCTGGTGGGAAGAGAGGCAGTGCCAGCCGTGCTTTCTCAGCAATTAGCAGCCAGTAATTAGTCTGATTCCTCCAAAAGGGAGACAAAATGAATGGACAGCAGCTGGAGCAGTGGGAGGATCCATTTGGGAATGCCACATGTGAGCAGGGACACTGTGACTCCTTCCCAGCTCATCACAGCACCTCTGGCCAAAGGACACATCCTTCCCATAACTGGGAATCTCCAGCCCAGGGACAAGAGCAGCTTTGCCTCTCTTGTAGGAGGATTTTCCCCTGTTGTGGGAGGGTTTTTCTTTTGAAAAACTCAAAACATCATTCCGGAATATTGGTGCCTCATTACAAAGTTAAGGTGGAAAAGCAGAGTGCAAAAAGCCAGACAGGAAATCCCAGCACTGCAGAATGGGATGAACTGGGGAGACTGGAGCCACGTCTAGCCTTACAAATTCCTGAGGGGGAATCTGAAGGCAGTGGCTGCACCTCCCTTAGAGCCTGGCAGGTGCTCATGTGGCCAATGAAACCACATCAAACACCAACATTAACAGATGAAATCCCACAGAAACCTCAGCAAATCTTTACTGAAGGAATAACAACTGGAAAAGCCAAGGTGGGAAAGTCTCTTTCCTGCAAGAACAGGATGAGATCCCAGGTTTTGGTGTCAGTCTGGTCAGAACGATTCACTGTGTGTGGTTAATAAATTTGATGTGATCCAATAGTCCAATACAGGCAGGAGACTCCCATATATCATATTCCACTAGGGATAAAATCCCCAGCTCAGCATGCAGAGATAATTGGAGCCTGATGCTATCAGCTGCTGAGCAACCCTGCAAGGCAGAGTTTGAGTGCAGTGTTGTGACACATTTTGGCTGCCTTGTCATGTTTTGACGTGTCACGTCCCATTGCATGAAGCTCAGAGACAACTGAAACTCCCTGCTGCAGCCGTGGCACACCAAGAGCAGCCTCCTGGGAAATTAAAACAGGGCTGCCGACTCTCTGGCCATCCCTCTGCAGCCAATAATGAAACCTCGTGGGCAGAGAAATGGGACTTTCTGGAGCCTCTCTCATCAGCTCAGTGATTCGGGTGATGGGGCCAGGGGTGACACCGGAGCAGGAGTCGTCACCTCCTTATGCAACCCCTCCCTCTCCAGCCAAACAGCTTGGACTGGATCCAGCCATCCCCAGGCTCCTCCTCCCAAGGCCTGGGGAAAATCCAGCCACAGCCCGGGTGCATCCCACAAGCCTTAGGAATAAACGGGAAACAGCAGAGGGAATGCAAAAACCCATTCCCAAGTGAGAGGAATCACAGTGACACCATCCCTGTTCCAGCTCCAGCCAAGGGCACAATAATTCCACATAAAGCCCTGTACACACGAGGAGAGAGAAGAGGACAGGAAGCAGCTGGCAGAGGATGAGCCATGAGCATCACCCTGCCCTGTGCCACCCATCCCAACAGCTGAGCGGGCACAGGTGATCCACGGAATCTCTCTTCCCATGGGAAGCTCCCAGGCCAGGCAGCAGGGAGCTGTCCTAGCTCCTGGTTGTGCCCAGGGCTGGAGTACTGCTGCTCCAGGAGGGAAGGGGCACATGGCTCTCCCTGTCCCACCCCAATGCCCTGGAGGCTGCCAGCAGCAGTGAGTCAGTGGCACTGAGAGTGCTGCCAGCCTGCAGCACCGGAAAATTAATTACAGCAGGGCCAGGCTGTGCGCTTTAATTAGGGACCTGGTGTTCATGAGCTGCTCGGATTAGCTCCTTCCACCGAGACAGTTCCTGTCAATCATCCCCCAAAGCCTTTTTCCAGTGACTTTCCCGCCATGCAGCTCAGCTGTGTCCTGACTGATCCATGGCACAGCCCAGCTGCTGTCACTCCCCAGGGCAGGCCAGGGGGAAGGGCAGAAGTAAATGAAGCTGTGGGAAGCCAAGGGGACCCTTTTGTCCCCAGCCAGGCTGGGTGTGCTGTGACAGAGTCCCAGGGATGCTGCATGGCTTTCCCTGCTCCTCCAAAATCCTTCTCCAGTGACTGGTGTCCAACCAGCTACTGTGCCTGTCTCAGTGTGTCCCAGACCCAGAGGCCACCAAGTGCCATGAGCCACTCAGACCTTGCATGGGGATATTTTAATTTGTTTTCCCAGAGCACGGGGTTCAGCTCTGGCAGTGGGCTCCTTCCTTTTCCAGGAAAAACACCCCCTGCCCTTAGGCCAGAAAGACAGGAGACGTTCAAGGCCAGGTCGGACAGGGCTTGGGGCAACCTGGGGTAGTGGAAGGTGTCAGGGGGTGGAATGAGATGAGCTTGAAGGTCCTTCCCAACACAAAACATTGCAGGATTCTGTGATTCCCAGCTGTCAGGGAGGAGGGAGTTCAGAAAGTTCCCTGTCTGCCCATTCCCAGAACATGCCATGCTCAGCTCCCAGTGGGGAACAGCATCCTCCCTTCACCTTCCAGATAAACCCATCCCGACTTCTGAATCTGCAGTGAGCTCCCACTGCCACTGGATGCTGGATTCTCCACCTCCAGCTGGACTCTTCCACCTCAGGACCCATCTCAGTGCCCATTCCTGAGGAAAAAGCTCTTGGAATGACACCTGTCCCCTCCTCTCTTAGTGAGAAACCATGCCTCCCTCTTTCAGAACATGATTAAAACTCAACTCGAGAGTTCCTGTCAAAAGCAAAACATGAAAGAAATTCCAGAACCTGGAACCTTCAGTCCCTCCAAGACTTTGGCTTTGAGTTTAGCATTTGTTCCTCCAGAGCCTTCTTAAAAGCCAGAAAGCTCCTTCAGTGAAGCTGCAGCACTTCCCCTTTGCCATCCCCGTGGAACTGGAAGCAATTAAAGTCGGTCCATTATCTGCCTCTCCGCCGCTCCCCCGGGCCATCGCCTTGTCAAATGTGGCAATTAGAAAGAAACGGCTCCGGGGGCTCCAACAGGAGGCCAAAGCGAGCTGCAATGGCCCGGTGCCGTTTGCAGAGCCACGGCCTCTCCCCGCTGCTCTGCTCTGCTCTCGATTGATTTGGAGATATTCTAATGTGGCTTCCCTGCAGTGGAGGGTCAATAATCATCTGAATCTCTCCTGCTCGGACATAAAGGGATCGCTTTACAATACAAAGCCTTTTGCTGATGCACACAGCGTTTTGTCTTTATTTATAGTAGGGACACACTGGAGCTGCCGAATTCCCCACTTGGAGTGGGCATCATTTGAAATTCCGTGGGCATCGTTTGAAATTCCACACTTGGCTGCTCGGCTGCTCCTGGTGCCTGCCGCTTTGTCCTGTGGCCAAAGGTGAGGCTGTGCCTGTGCCACAGGGAAGAGGGCAGCGCTTTGATGCATTTGAAGTGGAGGTGAACCGAGAGGTCAGCGAGCAAGGACAATTGGCTCCGAGTAGTCTGGAGTTTCCCTCCCTTCTGCTGCGGAGAGGAAGGATGGAGAGTGATGGTGCAGCTGGAGCGGCTCCAGCTGGGACAAGAGGTTGGGGGTGAAGCTTTACCACCATGAAACACCTGGGACAGGCACCAGAGTCACAGCTGCGGGGCAGAGCAGGTCCCTGCCACACTCAGCACAACATTTTGGGGCTGAAGCAGGTCCTGGGGCACCTCTGCATCTCCATGGGAATTTTGGGGTGTCAGACACCCCTTTTAGGTGAGGCAGTCAGCAAGGTCACTGGGGTGAGTGAGCTCTGGGGTTCTGAATCGCTCCCCAGGCTCTGCTGGGGATGCTCCATGTCCAGGGGCTGGAGCTTGAGCTCCAGCTCACACCAAAACACCAATGATGAATCCCATTGGCCTAAAATTAGGGAGCTAATTCCCTTTTGGACACCCTTGGGGGCCTGAGGCAGCAGGAATGGTGTGGGCAGGTTTGGCACTGCTCCGTGTGAGACCTGTGTCAGTCCTGCCTGCAGCTGCTGGGATGTGAACAGCAGTATGGGCAGCAATTTAGGCACCTGAACCCCACCTCTGGCTTGTCCCTGATCCCACATCCTCTGGGACTGCATCCAGACCCCTTAAGCTTTGGGACTGAGATGCTCGTCCTTGCCTTTGGCAGCACAGCCCCTCCGGAACATCCAGGCTGTGCCCTGGAAAGGGTTTGAGCAAGAAAAATCCCAGCTGTAGTCAGGGCTGAAAGGTCATTTCTGTAATGCATCCTGGCAGGGAGGCTGGCAGTGGATGTGCCATCTCCTCACTTCGGGTTTTCATCTTTCCCTCTTAAATCACACTCCCTTAATGCGATTTTTGGACTTAATATTGCAGGGATATTTTGAAGGGAAAAAGGTAAAACCGAGTTATATCTTGTGCAATTCTTCCACTCCATCCTCCCAAACCTCCAGGGGGGTCTGAACACTGATTCTTCAGCATGGCTTGGGGCTGAACTCCCCAGCTCATTCCAGGGGCTCAGTGCAGCACAAACCTTCCCTTTCCTGGGATGTGCCAAAGCAGCTCCCATTTGTGGGGCTCCCCATCCCTGCAAGTGGCTCCCCCTCACTCCCAAAACTTTGGCAGCAGCCTGGATTTAGCCTAAGAACATTTGGTCAGGGTTATGCTTTTTGGTGCTTTGCCAGCATTTCCCTCGGCAGCAGCAGGGAGAGGAAGGAGAAGGGGAGAGTGAACAGTTTGTATTTCAGCCCATTTGAAGGAGAACTCGACAAGGAGCAGAAAAATTGAAGTTTCTTCTGTAGCCAGAGGGTTCTGATCCTGCTGAACTCCCAAGGCTCGCTGCAAGGCATGGAGGTGTGAGAGCTGCTCAGAGAAAAGGCCACCAGAACCCTTCTGAGGGCAAGTGTCAAGGGAGTCACCAGGGCCCTGATTAACAGTAACAATTATCAATTATTACAGCCCAGGAGTGCCCTGGGAGGCCAGGGAATGGCAAAAGTCAGGAAAAGAAGGTGAGAAGAGCTGCAGGGAGCCAGGCCAGGGACATTTGGGCTGGGCTGAGGTGGGATCCAGGAGCTGACAGGGCTGGCAATGAGGCTCTAAATAGTGCGAGTGTTTCCCTGGCACCTTCTCCAAGCCCTGGGCAAAGAGTGGCCTGAGGCAGAGCTTCCCTGGCTCCCTCCCAGATATAAAACCTTTCCCCTCTTTTGGATCCTTCCAAGCCCTAGGTCCCTATAGGAATGCTGCTCCAGACGAATTTTGTACTCCACAGCTTTTTCTCTGTGATACTTGGGATGCAGGGGCAGCCTGGACCATGGCAGAGGTGCACATAGAATTGGGCAGAGATTTAGATGGAATTTTCCAGGTGTTTAGATGGAAAATTGCACAGCTTCAGATGGAGAATTGCAGTGGTTCATGGAATTTTGCAGAGGTTCAGAGGGAGTTTTGCAGAAGCTCAGATGGACATCTGCAGAGATTTAGATGGACTTTGCAGAGGTTCGGATGGACAATTGCAGAGATTCAGATGGAATTTTGCACTGATTTAGATGGACAGCTGCAGAGGTTTAAACAAACTTATGCAGGGGTTCAGATGGACTTTTACAGAAGTTCCACAGCTTCTCTGGAAATTCCATTTTAGTACCTCCCCTCCCTCACAGGGAACAATAAATAAGGACTTGGCCAATGCCACACAGGTTAAAGATGGTATTTACAATTATTTTCATTAAATCAGGAATAATCTTTGAGATTCATAAGCACTGAAAACATAACCTAGTTATCCCTGTTTCCTACAGACAGGCACTGGAAAATCCTATGGATACACCAGCCCATTTTGCAGTGAGTGCTCCTGTGCTCTGCCCCTCAGCTGCTGGGGCTCTCTCTGCCAGGTCTATCAGCACAAGCAGAATTTTCAGCTGTTCCCATGTAATACAGGATAAATCCACATGGTTGCCACCTGGCCTCTTTCCTTTTGTGGCACATCTGGAAGGGGAAAGCTCCTGACCTCTTAAAGGGAGAAGATCAGGAGCTTAAAGTAAAACATGGAGTATTCCCGTGGAAAAGGCCGCTTAGGTGGGTTATTCCAGTCCTGGACTTGACACAGTTCAACCCTGGTCCTTTCTGTGCAGACAGTGCAGGTCTCAGATGCTGGGGGCTCATCCAAACTCCCAGTATTCCCTTTTCCTTCCTCAGAACTGGTTTCCCCACTGCATGCAGGAGTGTGGCTGTTTTCAGGATGTGATCATATCTGGAGCTGGAATAACCACAGATATATCCAGCTCTCCTGAACACACAATGCAAAGTCTTGTCCTGGTGTCCTCTCCACCAGTGTGACACCACAGAGCACCTGCACCAGAACAGCAGGCTCTGGATTCATGGAGCACATGGGATTTGTGGGGATTTGGCTCGGAGCAGGTGAATTTGACTTGATCTTTTGCCAGGTACCAAATTCCACAGCAACAGCATTTCCTGGAGATGCACAGAACAGGGGCTGGCTGTGCCAAAGGCAGGGACCCAAGGCTGTGGGAATTGGAAGAGAGGCAGAAAAAGCCCAGTGCCCAAAGGGAAAGTGAAAGCACATGGCCAGGAATGTGCATTTGGAGAACTTTAGGCACTCTTGGGAAAAACGGGCACGAAAAGAGGATGGGCAGGAAGGCTGCAGGACAGGGGGAGATCCCTGAACACCTGCAGGCACTTGCTGA
Organism: Certhia americana; assembly: GCA_018697195.1. Taxonomy (NCBI): domain Eukaryota; kingdom Metazoa; phylum Chordata; class Aves; order Passeriformes; family Certhiidae; genus Certhia; species Certhia americana. Next base: position 14,351,731 of record CM031871.1, read on the forward strand.
GCTCCCCAAATCCACTGAATTCAACTTGGAGAGCAGCGCTGAGTAGTTGCTGTGATCCTGATCCACCTCCCAGGGCTGCACTGGGCACCTGCCAGGCTGGGCCCAGACACGCCGAGCACAGGGAGACAAGGAGGAGGAGGAAGAGGAGGAGGGGGGAGGGCTTCTTCCTCCCAGCCTGGGAGAACCAGATGAATTGGAATGAGTTCATCTTTAAGATGTCTTCCCACCCAAACCATTCTAGGGTTGTATGAAATAACCCATGTCAATAATGAAATGTCACAGCTGCACTTTCTCCAAGTGACAGCCACCAATGGCCATGGTATTGTCACAGCTATCTCAGGATGACGGGATGGTTTGGTGGGGAGGACCTTAAATCCCATCCAGTGCCACCCTCTGCAATGGCCAGGGACATCTTCCACCAGCCCAAGCTGCTCCAAGCCCCAGTGTCCAACCTGGCCTTGGACACTGCCAGGGATCCAGGGGCAGCCACAGCTGCTCTGGGCACCCTGTGCCAGGGCCTGCCCACCCTCCCAGGGAAGGATTTTTTCCCCAGATCTGTCCCTGCCATGCTGCCTTTTGCCAAGAGTCCCATTGTCAAAACCCACACCCAGCCCAGTAAAACCAAACCTGATCCCTGAGAATGAGATCAGAAAAGCTGTTCCTGGTTCCAGCACTGTGCTGAGGGCATCCTATATGGTCCCAATCCTTATTCCCATCTTCTCCAGATGGGATGCATCCAGCACACCGCACGAGCAGGACCATGTGTGATGCTGCCACCATTACATCCCCACGCTGGGGCGAATGAGCTGACAAAATATTCACTGTGAATCACAAGCAGCTCCTCCAGAAGCAAGGATTATCTGTGCCATATCTGTAAAAAATCAGGGACAAACAGGTGGCCAAAGGAAGGAAACTCAGGTTCCTGAGATAACTTAGGTCTCCCATGGGGCACAAAGTACCTCAGGAATGCTTCAAAACCTTCTCAGGAAGAAGGAGAGTTTCCTGCAGCTCCAAACCTGGCGTTGGTGGCTGCTCTGTGAGTGACTCAGAGAGAGGAGAGGTGAAGTTCCAGATGGAATTTACACCTGCTCCCCACCAGCCATCTGGAACTGCACCCCCTGCCAGCTGCAAATCCCACCCCCACAGCTTCTGGAAGAGCCCCCTTGCCCAAGGCAGCATTTTCCTTGGCTTTCCTCTAAAATAACATTATCTCAGTTTTTGCTCACAGTCCCAGTATCCTGTGGAGTGCAGGGATGAAGTTTAGGAAAGAGTCTGTAAGGGAAAGTTGTTCCAAACATCCCCCATGGCCTCAGTTTGGTCGGGTGTATGGATGCAGAGTGAACAAACTCCCCAGGCAGCTCAGGCAGGACAGGGAGGGGGAGAACATTCCAACTCCAACCTTAGACACAGTCACATTCCCAGAGAGCAGCTGGAAATGACCACAGGAGAGAGCAGACACAGGACTGGAGATCAGATTTCTCTGCCTTGCTCACAACGTCTTGCTCCCCTTGCTGAGCCTGGGCTCTCCAGATATCCCAAGGTTTGTCACCTGGAGCAGGGGAGGAGCAGAGCTGTGCTGTGATCTGGGAGGTCTCTACCCTCAACTTGGCCTTCAGCAGGACATTCCTCTTCCCCCTTAGGATACCCAGCCCCTCCAGCCTGGCCATGCTCCCCCTCTCCCTCCTTTCCCCTTTTCCCTCAGCATCTCTCCCAGCTCCTGGTACACATCCCTGGCTCGTCCTTTCATTCCCAGATAAAGCTGGGACTGGTTTTTGTTGTGTGTCCCAGGTTAGTGCAGCTCACTCAGCCATGCTCCCAAGGCGAAGAGCATGACACCCACATCTCTATAAATAAACACATTCCTCTGAAATGTGCAGCTTTGTGAAACCAAGCTGAACAAGGGCACAACAGGCTGCTAATTATACAACTTCCTGTTTTCCTGGAAATCGGGAAGTGAACAATGGGGAAAGGATCCTGCAGCCCAGCAGGGTTTGAGCCCCCGTGCTGGGCTGAGCTGCCCTCACCTCACACCGACCCTGAGATCCCACAGAATTCCACCAGGAATTCACACCAGATTTCCATGTTCAAACTCCTCAGTTCAATGTCTCATTGCAGGCAGAGAAATGGGAGCCCCCTCCTGCTTTTCATTCCAGGTGAATAAAAGTTCCTGGTCTCCTTGCAGCCTCCCCTCTTCCCCATGTCCATCCATTTCCCCAGTACAGGACATTAAATGTCCACAATCTCCTGTTCTCCAGTGGGGCCTTAAATCAATTTGAGACCCTGCAGCTCCCAAGCTGCTGCAGAGGTCCCCATTCCCTGCTCTCAGAGGGATGGCCAAGCACCTGGCTGGATTTCAATTCCTTGTTTCCCTGCTGCCACTCTCCCAGGCAGTTGCAGTTGCTCTGCATTAGAGCCCTGCCTTCAACTTTATTTATCAGGGCAAAAGCCCAGTCAGCTGCCAACTTCATGGGCAGTAACTTATAGATGTTTTCCAGATCATTCATGAAAATAGGGAAATACAGCGGGGTGGAAGCTGAATCCTACAAAGCTCCTGTGCAAGCAGCTTGTGCTGCACTGATCCTCCACCAACAATCGCATTTTGAGGGCTTTAAGCTGCCTGTTTCTTAATCCATTTAATAACTGTCCATTGATTCCATAGACAGGATATTCTCCACCACAGAAATCAAGTGCCTGACATAAATCTGAATTTATTATGATAATCCAGATCCATGAGCAGAAGCTGGGGGAATTTGTGCACATCTCATCCACCAGGACATTGGTCCAAGCCCGGGGTTTTCTGGCATTGAGGTGATGCCATCAATAAATAATTGTGACAGCAATACCTTTAAAAATGACATCAGAAAAAAAAAAAAAAAGAAGACAATTGGGTTTAGAAAAAAATTCTGGGAAATATAGCAGTGCAAATTACTGGTATTTCATAGAACAGTAGAATCAGTAAGGTTGAAAAATCCCTCTAAGATTTCCAAGTCCAAGTGTCAACCCAGTGCCATTGAACAACGTTCCCAAGTGCCACAGGCACACATTTCTGGAGCACTCCTAGGGATGGTGACTCCCTGGACAGCCTGTTCCAGTGCTTTTCCAGGTATTTTTCTCTGGATTTCTATGCCTTTGACCCTTAGCTCTGTTAACATCTCCTCTTTCTCCACAGCACAGATCCCAAGCTGAGCAGCCTTTCCTCACCTCCAGGGCTTTCACACTTGCTGCTTCCAACCTCCCCTGGCCTTCCCTGCCTCTGGGAATCATCTGGTTTTCATGTTTATAAGGAATTAGAACCAGGATCTTGTCAGCAAGTTCTGGCCATGCTCCCACACACACTCCTTAGAAAGGGGCTGGAACATCCATCCCTGTGAGATTATTGTCCATAAACCATCCTGGAGGATGGGCTCTCATCCCAGCTGGCATCCCTCTCCACAGACAAGTTGTTTAAGCATTCAGGATCATTGCAGAGGAAACAAGAACAGTATTTTCTCCTTTCCATGGGAGCTGTTTGTCCCCAGGACTGGGTGTTCCTGTCACCTCTCCACACCCTGGTGGCAGTGCTCCTGCCCTTTCTCTTCCACACCAAAGGCTGTCCCTGAGTTCTGCCCCTGGGGCTCATTTCTTCATTGAAAGAACCAAACCACAAATTTGATTGAAGACAATCACCATCCCATAGCCAGGCCCTGCAAATATCCAGGGGGACAGCGAATTCCCACCGTGCAGGTCCTTCCCTCCAACAGAGCCCTTCCAGAGTCTCACTTCCCATAAAAGCCTGTTAATATTTCATGGGACTAAGTGAATTCCTTTCCATTTCATTTGCTGCCTTTGTTTAATTCACCTTCTTTGGCACAGAAGGGAGACCAAGGACCAGCTGCTGATGTGGGGGAAATATGAATCATTTGGTCAAAGGAATGAACTCAAGTGAAAAAAGGGAATAAATTGGTCAAATTATGAATAGAAATTACAGCAGAATCACAGAAATGCCACTGGAAAGCTCAAACTTGCAGGAGCAATAACAGCAGGCACCCAAATGGCACCTCAGTGGTAATATATTCACTTCCAAGCAGAATATCCCATCTCTTCCAGCCTGGAAAAGCCTCATCCCAGCATATTCACAAGGGTTTTTTGGGGGGGATTTCTCATATAATGCAAGTCAAGGAAAAAGAAGAGTAAATCTTGTGGATTTGAAGACAGAAAAAACCCCATCTCCTCATGTTCTCCTGCTCTTTTTTTTCTGGCAAAGTGAGAGCCAACTCTCCTTTCACTGGGGAAATCATTTGTGCAGCTTCTGACAGGAGCAAGGACAAGTAGCACAAACCTTGCTGGTTCCAGCAGGAACTCTCCAGAAATCACTTCCCAAAATGTTCTTGGTGCCAGCCTTGGCTCCCAAACCTGCTCAGTATTCCCACCTCTCAACCTCAAAAATCTCGACAAAAACTGCCCAGGAAATCCCCTCCCAGCATCATGTGGGGCATCAGGCCAGGACCTCTCACAGGAAAAGTAGGAATGCTTCAGAGTGAAGCTGGGAATTCCAAATTGACCTTACTTCTGGTGCCTCTGCTTTCCCTTCCTTGTGGACTTTTCAGAGCAAACTCAGCCAATCTCCCCTCAGTTCCAGAATCCAATCACTACTCATGGAAATGTTTCCTCCCAGGATGTGATGCTGCTGGTTCTGCTTTACCACCTGTGGCCTCTCCCTTCCTGCTTTCCTCCCTAGCTGTTGTTTGGGGTTACATCCCCCTCACACAGCCCTTTTTCTGGGAAAACAGCCCAAACCCTCTTCCCTTGTGCACAGCCTGCTCTGACCTACACAAGGCACCTGGAGAAAGGGGACAGCAAATCAGGGTCACGAAGAAGCCAGGGACAAATTTTGCTCTGTTTTTGCATGTCCTGGGCTGATCCCACAGTCAGTGCCAAAGGGAGGGGATTCTGCCCCTCTGCCCCCCTCAGGTGAGACCCCACCTGCAGAGCTGCCCCAGCCCTGGGGCCCAGCACAGGAAGGACCTGGAGCTGCTGCAGCCAGTCCAGAGGAGGCACCAGAAATGCTCCAAGGGCTGGAGCCCCTCTGCTCTAGAGCTAGGCTGGGAGAGCTGGAGGTGTTCACCTGGAGAAGAGAAGGCTCCAGGGACACCTCAGAGCCCCTTCCAGGGACTAAAGGGGCTTCAGGAGAGCTGGAGAGGGACTGGGGACAAGGGCTGGAGGGACAGGACACAGGGAATGGCTTCCCACTGCCAGAGAGCAGGGTTAGATGGGATATTGGGAAGGAATTGTTCCCTGGGAAGGTGGGCAGACCCTGGCACAGGGTGCCCAGAGCAGCTGTGGCTGTCCCTGGATCCCTGGCAGTGTCCAAGGCCAGGCTGGATGAGGCTTGGAGCAGCCTGGGACAGTGGAAATTGTCCCTGCCCATGGCAGGGGGTGGCACTGGGTGACATTTAAAAGGTCCCTTCTAAGCCAGACTGTTCTGTGGTTCCATGAGTGAAGCAGCAGCAGTGACCTGTCCTTGGGACAAGGGGACTTCTTGCAGTGGCAAATGTCCCCAGGAGCTGCCAGCACCTGAACTGCAGCTGCCACTGCACCTCTCAAATTCATCCCAGCTCCCTGGGAAGTTTAGGTGTGAAATTTAGATGAAATTTCAGGCACTTTTCTGGCACATCAATTTTGTTACCACCCAGCAGCGCGAGGGTGGACATTTCCATCCCCAGGTGCTGATGGAGCACACAGGGTTTGCTTGGCCAGCTGAGCATGGGGAGGCTCACAGAGGTGTCCAGGGGTGTGCCACCATTCCTTAACCATTCCTAAGGCACCCAGGAGCACAATGGAGGGAGATCTGTTTGTTTGATCCTTCCAAAGCCTGGCTTGAGGGAGAACCCTGCACCCTCACCCCACACCACGCTGCAGCACCAAGCAGCTCATCCCTGACAGCTCCTGCTGGACTGGGGGAATGACAGCTCCAAATCATTCCATGGAGGAATCCCTGCTTCTGCCTGGAAGCTCCCAACTCAGTGTTCAGTGGCTGATGTATGGAGAGGAGGACACGTGCTGTGACAGGCCACTGGGACCACCATCACACCCAGACTCATTAGAACTCTCATTAATGATCTAATGAGAAGGGCAGAAAATAGCAGGTCAATTAAATCTGCCCCTCCTGAGCTGGGGAAGGTTTCAGCTTTAGTGGGGATGGATAAATGTCAGGGAGGACTGTGGCAAGAGCTGGTTGATTGTTCTAGGCTAGGAAACTGCTCCTTGTGGGGAAAATGAGCCTTCTACCACCTCATCAGGAAGGGGAAAGGCTGGAGATAAAAGAGTTGTGTGTGAGGAGCTGCCAGGAGCTGAGAGGTGATGCCTGATAATGAGAGAGGGAAGATGGGGATGGAATTTTTGCTCTGAGCTTGTATAGCCAAATGTTACTCCTTGCCTGGGGCTCCTGGAGCCGATCAGAAAGAATCCAATTGTTATTGATCCCTGTTACAACAGCTCTTAGGGGCTGATGTTCTTCCACAACCAAAACACCAAGAAACTCGGGGGGGGGGGGGGGGGGGAAGGGAAGGGGGAGGGTAGGCAGGAAAAAGAGCTTTATCCACTGATGAACTTGGAGCACCACAGGTGGAAATGTCTCAATTGTGTGTCTAAAGAGCTGGAGGATCCTGGAAAGGATCCTGGAGGATCCCCCTTCCTGAAGGATGCAGAGCAGGACAGTGAATTAACTCAGCTGGAGGAGCTCCAGGGCTCATCAGCAAGGAGATATGCAAAGAGAGCAGAGAAAAATGTTGTGTGACCTCTCTAGTTCAAATCTGCCTCCTAACTGAGCTGTGCCATGACAGGGAACCCCGTGTGGGATGGTACCACAAGGGCACAGCAAAGGCACAACCCCTGGCAGCTTGCAAAGAGCTGGGAAAACAAAAAACCCAGGAAATTATGGGCAAAACAGTCCCAGCTTAAAGTCTGTGTCACACTGGGACGCAGCAACTGGAAGTGTTCAAGGACAGGAAGGATAGGGCTTGGAGCAGCTTGGGACAGTGGAAGGTGGAATTCCATGATCTTTCAGGTTCCTTCCCACACAGACCATTTGGGATTCTGTGATTTGGCTATAAAATCATCCCTCAGACCAGCACAGCACCACAGGTCAGCATTATTTCGCCTCCTTTTTGACATCCCTATCCAAGAGAAAGGAAGGAAAGGACATTTGGTGCTCCACAAAAAGCCGTATCTCAGGAGAAAATGCTTGGAGAAAAGGGGACAACAAAATGCCACCTTTCCAAGGCAGAAATGTGGGCAGAGTGTGTCTGTCCCAAGTTCTGCTCTCCCCAGCGTCAGAACTTCCCTGAAATCCTCACGCTTAAACCAGCTGCAGTCCAAGTGCTCTCTGAAACCACAGCAGTGAAAGACTAAATGACTTAAACCCTTTTCTAAAGGCAGGGACTTCAAACAAGAGGGAGAAGATATTCAAGGCAAATGTGGAAGTCTGACTACTTAAAACAGCTCCTGAAGAGCAGAGAGGAGGTAACAAAGCAAGCTCTGAAAAAAAAAAAAAAAAAGGTGTTAAGGCTTGAGAGCAGCATTAATGCACAAAATCAAAGCAATTTCACTAAACTGTCAAAATAATCCCTGGATGTTGGGAGGAGCAGCCCCACAATTGGAGAAGGAAGGGATCCCTCCTGCCTGGGGGATGGGAATTCAACCATTCCTGACAATCACAATAGGAGCAAAGCCCATGGCTGAGTGGCATTTACACGAGACTGAGAAGAAAATCTAAATGAGAAAGAGAGAATTGAAAAGCCCTGGCAAGCAGGGACACAAAAGGTTTCTGTTGAGATGCTTGTAAGCCTTGGTGCATCTGAGACGTGCAGAAATTAATAAATCAGTGGTGTAGGGCTCTGATTAAAAAAATAAACCCATATATAAAGAAGAGGTTGTCAGCTCTCAAGCACTCATTTGAATCCACGTTGTGTCACCACTGATCAGATCTCACCCAGCAGGAACAACTCAGCACCAGAGTAAAATTAAAGACAAAAGGCATGAAATCAGCATTTCTGACTTATGAGCTTTTTATGAACTCCTTAATCTGAGAGGAGAAACCCTCCAGGGTAAGAGGGACAGACCAAAGGGCTTCAGCTGAGTTCTGGGTTGGGGTGGAGGTGCTGGAGCTGAGGAAGGGCCTGGAGCATCTTCGTGCCCAGGAAAGGCTGAGGGAGCTGGGGCTGCTCAGCCTGGAGAGGAGCCCCAGCTGAGAGGGGCCCTCAGCCCTGGGTGTCCCAGTCTGTCCCTGTGTGTTCCTGTCTGTCCCTGTGTGTCCCTGTGTGTCCCTGGGTGCCCATGTCTGTCCCTGTCTGTCCCTGTCTGTCCCTGTCTGTCCCAGGTGTCCCAATCTGTCCCAATCTGTTCCAGTCTGTCCCAGTCTGTCCCAATCTGTCCCAGTCTGTCCCAATCTGTCCCTGTCTCTGTCTGTCCCTGTGTGTCCCAATCTGTCCCAGTCTGTCCCAGTCTGTCCCAATCTGTCCCAGTCTATCCCAGTCTGTCCCAGTCTATCCCAGTCTGTCCCTGTGTGTCCCAGTCTGTCCCTGTGTGTCCCTGTCTGTCCCACTCTGTCCCAGTCTGTCCCAATCTGTCCCAGTCTGTCCCAGTCTGTCCCTGTGTGCAGGCAGGGACAGGGCAGGGCCCAGGCTCTGCTCCAGACCCAGCAATGGCCCCAGAGCCACGGGCAGGGACTGAGCCCAGGAACTGCCCCTGCACAGGAGACACAACTTCTGCCCTGGGCAGTGCCCAGCCCTGAGCAGAGCCCAGAGAGGCTGTGGGGTCTCCTCCTGGGGATATTCCAGAGCTGTGTGCACACAATCCTGTGCCCTGTGCTCTGGGATGGCCCTGCTGGAGCAGGGAGGTGGCACCAGGAACCCTCCTTGGTCCCTTCAACCTGAATCACTCTGGAATCTTGTATCTGATTTTGGAGATTCTGAGTCACTTTAAAGAACATTTGAATGGGCTCTGATGGAGCAGAGAAACCCTCACAGCTTTCCAGAAAGTGGGATATCAACTGAAAGGGCACATCCTCACTTCTGCCTCTTCTGCATTTTCCTGCCCACCGGAGGTGTGGAGCTGGAGCCCAGGATATGTTTTCCATCCCTCACCATGTCCCTGGGATTGTCTGGAATGACAGCAGGGGAGGGAAGGGGCCACAGCTCTGACTGAGATCATTACCAACATTTGCATGAAGGCCCAACCTTTAAGAGGAATGGTCGGAGCTGACCTTCAGCTGCAATCCCTGCCCCGATAGCCCCCCGGAGTAAGCACAAACAATGTGACATTTCAGAGCATGGCCTCTGCGGTGATGACTCTGACATTACAGAGAAAGAAAACAACCTCAGACTGCAAGGAAATTTTACATCAGCTGCAGAAACCTCGGCTGAGGGGAAACACCCAGGGCTGGTGCCACAATCACAGTCCCTGGTGTGACAGTCTGGGCTGGAGAAGGGCTGAGCTGGGCACGGTGGCCAAGTACAGCACAAACAAACCCAGATGCTGATGGGCTCCATCCCTAAGCAAAAATTAAGATAAAAATTGAGAAATTCTTGCTTATGAAGAGATCTAAACATTTCAGACCCTGTTAACAGCAGCACAGACCGGGACAGATCCTTGGAAAATGGGAAGGTGAATTAAAAGGGTGGAAAGCAAAGCCCCTGGGTGCAAATTCTGATGTTTTAGCAGCAAAGCCCCTCTCGGACAAACAGCTGCAGCTCTGTCCCAGCACCACAGGACGAAGCTCTGCACACACAGTCTCACACACTTTCACAACTGCTGGGCAAGAAGAGTCATCCCTCAGGTGCTCTCCAAGACAAATAAATCCTGGGAGCAGAGCTGTCAGATCCCTTGTTCAGGTTAAAAATCACCAGTTTCTTGCAAAAGACAGCCCCTGCACCGATTCACAGTGATAATATTGATGCAGGAGCATTACAGCATAAGGAGAGGCTTCTCTACAGCCCTGGTGTCCTATGAAACTCTGTGTCTACCTGCACTTCCCAGGCAAATTCCCAACCTTAAAGCTGTGCCTGTGCACCCCTGGGCATCTCAGTGCTTGGTGGGAGGCTCCAGATAAAGGCGGGCCACTCATGGGGGGCATGGAACCTCTAGCACACAGCCACAGCCAAGAGGATTTGAGAGGAGCGAATGGGCTGGGTCAGGAACCTTGTTCTTGTCAAGAAGGCTTGGAAACTGGAACAGTTCTGCCATGACAAATACAACCAGAGCTTGCACAAAATGAGGCAGGAGATGAACTTGAGAGCAGGACAGACAGCAGAAGGAGAAGGTTTATTTCAGGCCCTGCTCTGTTCCTGTATCTGACATGACACAGCTGGGAATTAAACTCCAGAAATGCTCCACTGAGAAGGGCAGGGGAAGAGGGTTCCTTCCCCCCTGCATGCTCCTGCTGTCCTCTGCTCACTCCCTCAGGATCCCTGCACTACTGGATGCATCTGGGATGGGAAGGAAGAGCTGTAGATCACCACTTCCCTCCCCTGTCCCATCCCAATTGTCTATCACTTGGGGTGGCTGCTTGCAGCAGCCTGGACCATGGATCTCCAGCTTCTGCTTGGCTCCTCCACCTCTGAGCCTGATGGTAAAACACAGGGAGTTGCTCCCGGGGCTGGAGCCCCTCTGCTCTGGAGCAAGGCTGGGAGAGCTGGGGGTGTTCCCTGGAGAAGGTTCCAGGGACACCTCAGAGCCCCTTCCAGGGCCTAGGAGTTGGGCTTGATTGGGTGAACATAACCACGCCTGGGCACCCAAAGCGGGCACACTTGGTGTGGAAAAATAATAAATATTTGAGTGAAAAGTGTTAGGCCCTGGAAAGAGCGAGGGTCTGCAATCCTAAGACATTGTTTTCTCCTCAGCTGCCACTCAGCTCTGCTCTCCCATTGTTCCTGCAGCCTCTGCCTGTGCTAAACTTCTGCTCTCCTTTCTGCACCCCAAAAACGCCCCAGCCTGTCAGAAACCCACACCTGGCTGCAGGCACGATATTCTGGGGGAGGGATGACATTTATCACCATTCCCCTGACATTACAGGCAAGAGGGAACTGTGAAATGCTTTTAAAGCAGGGGAATTCAGAGAAGGAACTCCAAACATCACCTGTGGTTTCCTTGACAGAGGTTGGCCCACGGGATGACTTCTCCCTGGGAGATTACAGAGCTGTCACTCACTGGCAGCACCAAGAGGGAAATGCTGGGATCAGACTGTTGGGGAGTGTCTGTGTTCCTGTTAAACACAGGCTGATCCAGCCCTGGCCCTCCTCAGGCACAGGAGGAGAGGCAGGGAGGGGGCAGGAGCCCCCTGGCTCAGCCCAAAGGCAGGGGATGTGAGGCATTCCCACACTGCAGCTGTTACCAATTTCAGGGTTTGCACTGATCTCAGTGTACTGAGCAAATCTTCTGAGGTGCCAGCTTCTGGATTCGGGGGCTCCTCACAACTTTCTTTATTATGCTATTTTATTTTTATGGCAAAGATGAAAACATGAACTCTACCCGAACCTCAGAGAGAAGGAGGGGTATGATATATCCCAAACTGTGTTCTCTGGGAATCTCCTTCCCTGTTCCTGATGTTTGCAGCTGTTTGCAAACAGGCTGGATTAAGAAAGGCTCAGGGACAGGCTCCCAAATCACATCACCCCTGGAGAGAGCAACACCACTTCCTCAGGAACAGGGCACCATTTTCCACGATTTTCTGATTTTGGGTGGGCTCCAAGCAGAGTAGTGTGGACAGAGCAGGAGAAGGGCTCAAAACCAGAGCCTGAGCACTGAAGAGGATGGTGTGGGAGGACAGGGAATGGTTTGGATGGACAGGAGATGGTTCGGAAGGACAGGGGATGGCTTGAAAAGCCAGCAGGGAGGGAGGACAATGCTGACAATCCTCCAGCACAGGCTGAGCTCAAGGCTCGGCCCGTCGGCTCTGATTTACAGGGCTGTGCTTTCTGGAGTGCAGATGACCAATAAGTGCTGTCGCTTTTAAGAAAGCCCTTGTGCCACGCAATAACTCAGCGCTGATTGCCCGCATTTCCTTAAAAGAGCTCATTTAGAGTTGATTTAAGCACTCCTGGGGAGGGCAGGCAGGCAGGCGGGGTGGGGGGTGGCGGGGAGGTGATTTACAGAGCTGGTGTAGCCGCAGAGGCAGCTCAGGCGTTCCTGCCTGAAATGTGGCAGGAGAATGGGAGAGCCAGGGACTCCTCAGAAAGGCTCCTGGAGCTGATCCATGGGAAGGATAAATTCTTTTCCCCTTTTTCGAGGGCCAGCTCTGGTTCAAGCGCGGATTTGCTGTGCCCCACAGATAAAGTGGTCGGGTGGTGATTGTAGCTGCATTTCACTGCTCTGATCTGGGAGAGGGCATCAGCCTGGGCTCCAGATTTTGGGAAACTTCTGTTCAGGATGAAACACCACGCCTTGGACTCCACTGAGTGAAAAGATGACCTGCAGGGACTTTCAAATGATCAAATAAACTCCACTGGACAAGGAGATTGGATGTACACATCCCCATGGCTCTGATCCCTCTTTTTTGCAGTGACACCCCTTCAAGAGCCTCCACTGAGGCCCTGTAGGCCCTGAGGGGAAGAGGTTTTGCCCCCCTGTTTTACAAAACTCCCTCCCCATGGTCTCCTGGCTCTGCAGGGAGCTGCTCCACTCAGGGCAGCCCTGGCAGCAGAGGCTGGGAATGTGGGCAGGCCAAGCCCCAATGGGCTCCCCCATTCCTGAGCACTGCAGGACTTTCCTGCCGTGATCCCCGGAGCTGTCCCCCTCTTCCTTCTCAGCCACAGCCTCTGACATTCCCAGGAGCTGCCTGGCAGGTCCCTGCCACACACCTGGCAAAAGCAGAAAAGCAGAAATAATCCAAACTTTTAATGGCACATCTCCTAGTTTGTAAGCCTGCTGCCTCTTCAAAACACTGCCTGGTATTTCTGTGCATCCCTGTCTGGAGGGGCTGGAAAACATTGAGAAGAGAAATAATGAGGAGAAAAGGCTCTGTTTAGAAATGAGCAGAATGGGGAGGTTTCTGCTGTCCTGCCCTCCTGTGCCAAGTGCCCCTCTCTTCTCCTGCCCTCCCAAATTGGGAGCGAGGCCAGATACCCAAGGAGCTGCCCCACGTGAGCCCCTGCGAGGTCCAGCAGAAGCTGAGAGTCTCTCTCCTGCTCAGTGTTGCCCACCCTTGTCTCTGGCTGGCTGAGGGCTGGAGCTGTCAGAGCAGGGCCTGGTTTCCATAGCAAACCTTTGCAGAGGGAGAGGCTCAGCCCCGCGTTCAGCAGAGCCAAGAAGAAAAGCCTTTATTCCCCCACAAACATGAAGGGCACGGAGAACTCGGATGCCACGTGTGGTTTAGATTCCATGAGCTTCCTCACAGCAGGAAGAGCCTGTGAGTCGGGGCCTGCTGGCAGCTTTGCTCTCCAGCTCAGTCCAGGAATCGAAGCCTTTGTGGTTCTGAGCTGAGGTTTGCTCCCAATTTACAGATCTGTCGTGCTCCCAAAGGACCCGAGGCTGTGCCCAGGGGAGGATGGGCTGCTCCTGCCCCATCAAGCACAGAGGGAAACCTGCCCAAGGCAAAAGGCAGTGAAGGCACCAGCACCTCCTGGGAGGTGTGGGAGGTCTGAGGGGAGATGGAGATGGCCAAAAGCCCTGAGTCCTGTGGGAGGCAGGGAAAAACAAGGTCCAGGCATGTGGGATGAAGGCCCAGGAAACCCTCAGGGAGGGATTGGGCATTGTCAGGGCCACAAAAGGTGAGAGCCCCTGGATCAGGGTGGGACTGTCCCACCCTGCTCCTAGGGACCCTGAGGCTGCACCCAGGGTGTTCCCCTCCCACAGCAGCTGGGAAAGCAGCACAGGGAGCACACTGTGCTCCCCCCAGCACTGCAGGGTCACTGCCAAGCTCCAGCACCTCTGCTGCTTGTGCCAAGCTGCCTGCACAGGGACACAGCCATGGGTTTGGCTCTGGCTGCATGGAAAACAGGAGAGGACCCTTCCCACATCCACCTCCCCTCATGGCATCTCCTGTGGCTCACAGAGCTGTGGGGCAGCTGAGTTGTGGTTCTGTGTGTGAGTCCAAAAGGCTGGGTTCTCTTATGGCTCCCCACATTTATCCCCACTCCCCCAGCCATCAGGATCACAAACTGCTTCCAGAATCACAGCTCTGCTCCTAGCAGCTCCAGTTTTCCACAAGGATGGGCTGCAGAGGGCTGGGAGGAGACACTGACAGAAGAGAGGGAGAGGGATCCAAGGCCACAAAGGTTACAGAACCCTTTATGAGAATTATTTTTTTCTCCCCTGTGGCTCAGTTGGTACAGGCTGTGCCAGGCAGGCTCTGTGATGTCCCCTGCAAGACTGGGAATGGCTGAAGGGTGGTGGGTACACCTCTGCCTGCACAGGGGCTGGTTCCACATTCCCAGGGGCACACAGGAATCCATCCTCTCCTGGACTGGTCCTTGGCAGTCCCCCAGGAGCAGAGAGATCACCCAGCCAGCCCTGCCCTGGGTCAGCTGTGATAGTCCTGTCCTGTGCCCTGGGCAGGACATGAGGGCTGTGTCCGTGCCCTCCAAAGGGGTTCCTGAGCAGAGCAGGCAGAGCAGCCTCCACTCCTCCTCCAGATGCAGAGATCTGCATTTGCAGTGGACATTAAATCCACAGCAAGGATAAAAAAGAAAAACTGTGCTGCAGCCATAAAGCTCCTTCCATCAAGCAGAGCCCTGTGGTGGCAGGGACACTGTCCAGGCCAGGAGAGGCAGGAGGGGACACGGGTGACTTCTGAGAGGTCTCAGCTTTCTCACAGCTACCCAAGGGCAGGACAAGCATCCAGTTCTTCCCCTGCTGGATTCCTGTGCTGGAATTCACCAGAACACTGGGAATATGCTGGGAAGGATTACCTCGGGCCCAGCTACCCCGGGGCTTTTCCCTGCCTCTGGAATGGCCGGGCACAGCTGGGGCTGAGCACTATGCAGGAAAAAGGAACATTCCATTTCCCAGCTGGATGTTGGACACAGGCTCCCCCTGCTCCCTCTGCCCCATGATTTCCCCGTCCATGGGAGGGGGAACTGCCAGCCTGCAGCCCTCTGCCCAGTCCTGCTCCAGGGCTGCCAACAGACCCCCAGCCCTGGTGCACAAGGAGAATTGCAAGCTTGTTTCCAAATGGTTGGTTCAAGAAAGACAGTGAAGGAGGGAAGATGCTCTTTTATGTATTAATTACACATTAACTCATTTGCTCTAGAGCTACACTGGGAGCACATGAAGAATTACTGCATTAATTAGAGAGCAAATGACCCCAAACTCATCCCTGACAGGCTCCCAGCCCTGGCAGCCATTTGTTACCAGCAAGGAAAAGCCTCAGATTTCACTGCAGAGCAGAACAAGGAGCGACCACACACTCAGCACTTTAGCATTCCCCTGCCAGAGCACAGGGAACTTGTCTGTCCCCCTGGGATCAGCCAGAGCCTCTCCATATAACGCTGCCAGCATCTCACACCTTTGATTTTGGGACCAAGAGATTTTTCCTCCAGCTGAAAATCTCTGCAGCAGCACATCAGAGCAATGACCAGGGGCAGCTTTCACTCCTGCACAGCTCATCCCCTGCCAGAGCCCCAGCAGCCTGTGCATTCTTAATTGACAGAATTAGGAAGCTTATTTGAAGAATACTTGAGTCCTCAGAGTCTAATTTCCTGCTGTATAAATAATACATCAGCAACAGCAGGCTCCGGGAAAACCAAATAAATAAATAAATAAATAAAAATAAAGAACTGAAGGAGCCCAGATGAGTATTCCAGCTTCCATCACACTGTGAGAAATCCTTTGCAGAGGCTTTTCACAATAGCCCCCAACTGCATTGTACCATTTCTCGCCTTGTCTGCTGGAACCAAGGGGATGGGAGCTGAAAATTTTTCTTGGGGGCCTCTCTCTGCAGGCGTGATCACACCTTGAGATGAGCACAGCTGGAGCTGGGCTGGCCAAAATAAACATTCCAGCCTCCCAGAGCTCAGCTTGCAGCTCTACATCCAAGGAAACCTCCACCAGCATTGCCACGAGACCTCTCAGCCCTGCTGCCATGGCCACAAGGGTTCATAACAAAAAACCCACCGTGAATTTCCCAGCCAGTGACAACTCCCAGTGCTCCCAGTTCAGCCTGAGAATCCCATTCTGGTTTGGTTGGGAAGGGACCTTAAAGCTTTCATTTCACCTCCTTGCCCTGGTCAGGGAAACCACCTGCTATCCCAGGGTGCTCCATGCCCTGTCCAACCTGGCCTTGGAAACCTTCAGGGATGGGCCATTCCAGCCCATGGCAGCCCCAGGGCTGGCACAGCCTCAGGAGCTCACAGAGCAAGTGTTTGTGTTATTGAATTCATATTCCTGAGCAGGGAGGGATGAGAACTGCACAGGCATCTGGAATTTGGGCACACTGCAATGTTTTAGGGCTGAGTTTGAAGCTGCCAGCTCCCTCAGCAGGTCCAGCTCCAGCCCCAGCCCCAGGGCAACAGAGCAGTCTCGGTTATTGGGTTGGAAAGTGCCACTCTGATGTCCCTGGAGCACTCCATGTGCCAGCATCATCCCCTGCTCCAATGATCAATCCCAGGATCTGCCCCACTGCCCAGCAGCTGCCCCTCAGATTTACCTGGAATTACTCAGCCCTGGGTCTGAGTTCTGATTTCATTCCTGCTTCAGCCCCACACTGCTCTGCAGACAGCACTGAGAGATCCAGGGAACCAGAGAAATGGAATCATGGAACGGTTTGGGTGGGAAGGGACCTGAAAGCTTGTCCTGTTCCACCCCCTGCCATGGGCAAGGACATTTTCCACTATCCCAAGCTGCTCCAAGCCCTGTCCAACCTGATCTTGGACACTGCCAGGGATCCAGGGGCAGCCACAGCTGCTCTGGGCACCCTGTGCTAGGGCCTGCCCACCCTCCCAGGGAACAATTCCTTCTTAACAATCTTAATCTCTCCTATCTAAATACAAAATCATTTCCCACTTTCCCGTCCCTGCAAAAGCAGCTCCATGTCCCACAGCCCAGGAAGTACAAGACACCTGTGAAAGGCTAGAAGGAATTGAACAGGGGAACTCCAGGAGTTCATTGGAAGTGTTTCTGCAGCACAAATATTTGTATTCCTCTGCTGTGGGATTTACAAGCACACACTCGACTCCAGCAGGGAGAGCCTGCAAACACAGGCAAGGTTTCTGTGTACTCACCACTTGCGCCTGCCTTTCTCCCTCCCTCTGGCTTCTCCCTCATGTTATCTCCATTTTTTCCTGTGCCTGACCCAGGGAATTCTGGTTTCTGGAAAGAAAAAGTCGTCACTGGGTGCTGTCACCAGAGGCAAAGCAGCCCCTGAAACTGGGAGCACACAGGGGTGTCTGAGTGACCACTCAGACTGTCCCTTTCCTTCCTAGAATCATGGAATCACTGGGTCATTAAGCTTGGAAAAGCCCTCTAAGACCATTGATTCCAACTGTCAGCTCAACACTGCCAAGGCCACCAAAACCTCCTGTCACCAAGTGCCACATTCAATGGCTGTTAAATCCTTCCAGGGATGAGGACTCCAAACCTCCCTGGGCAGCTGTGCCAGTGTCTGACCACCTTTAACACAAATAAATTTTCCTGAACCACCCTGACCCTCCCCTGGCCCAGCCTGAGGCCGTTCCCTCTCCTCCTGTCCCTGTTCCCTGGGAGCAGAGCCCGACCCCCCCTGGCTGTCCCCTCCTGTCAGGGAGTTGTGCAGAGCCACAAGGTCCCTCCTGAGCCTCCTTTTCTCCAGGCTGAGCCCCTTTCCCAGCTCCCTCAGCTGGTCCTGGGTCTCCATTCCCTTCCCCAGCTCTGTTCCCTTCCCTGGACCTGCTCCAGCCCCTCCAGGTCTCTCCTGTCAGGAGGGTCCCAGAGCTGCCCCAGCACTGGAGGTGCCTCAGCAGTGCCAGCACAGGGAATGTGGAGGGACGTTCCCAGCCCTCAGGTCCCAAGCAGGGACTGGGTGGGACACGGGGACAGAGGTGCCAGACACCCTGAGCTGATGATGCACCCAAGGCCTGAAGCAATGTGGGGACAGCCCTGGGGCTGCAGACATCACCATCCCCACAGGAACCTCACCCACAGGATCCCTACTGCTGGAAAAGATCTCCAGGGTCATCGAGTCCAGCCTTGGACCCAACACCTTCAGCTCCCTCTCCACCGGCAGCTCCACAGCTTTCAGGAATTCCCATCGTTCCCACCCGGCAGAAGGGAAGGGCAGGGCTCTGGGACACGGAGCTGCTCCCATCCTCAGCTCTGCCTCGGGGGAGCCGCCTCATCTCCACCGGGAAGCGCTGAAATGTGGAGCAAACGGCGCAGACAAAGGGCCCTGTTAGAACCAGCACTGCCGATAAATAATTCATGGAAGAGAAGTGGGGAGTCTCCAGGGAGCCAGCGCAGGGATCTGTGAATCTGGATGAGTTTGCAGTGCTTTAATTATGCAAATTGACAAATGTCTCTACACTGAAAAATTCTGCTAGCCCTGCAAAAGAGCAAGAGCTGGAGAATAGCAAGAATTTCCCAAGGCCGAGTGCCCAGCCAGCTGTCAGCCACAGCTGGCAGGGGGAGCCTCCCGCAGGCCCCTCTGGAGCTGGCTCTGCTCCTCGGAAGGGCAAGGGTATGCTGGCTAGCATACCCCATGCAGGAGCAGGGGGAAGTGCCCTGACAGCTCCAGCTGCTCTGCACAGACAGCCTCAGACCCTCTCTGGCTCCTTTGTTCTCCACCAGCTCAGGGAGAGAACACCCAGCTCAGGGCTACTGTGGGATCACAGGTTATGGGGTCATAGAATCACAGAATGATGGAATCTCCTGAGCTGGAGGGGCCCACAAGGACCATCCAGTCTTACCCCTGGCCCTGCCCAGACCGACCCAGCAACCCCATTCTGGGTACCCCTGTCCAAACACTCCTGGAGCTCTGGCAGCCTCAGGGCTGTGCCCATTCCCTGGGCAGCCTGGGCAGTGCCCAGCATCCTCTGGGGGAAGAACCTTGCCCTGAAATCCAGCCTGAATTCCCCCTGGCCCAGCTCCAGCCGTTCCCTGGGTGCTGTCCCTGTCCCAGAGATTGCAGCTGCCCCTTGGGAGGAGCTGCAGCCCCTAGTGAGGTCTGAGCTCAGTGTCCTCCAGCTGAACATTCCAAGTGCCCTTGGAGTCCTCCAGGCTGGCCCTGAGCCCTGCACCAGTGGAGCCCAGCACCCAAAGGACGGAGAATCCACAAGTGATGCTCTCTTGTTCCCAAGCACATCCAGGGATGATCCACTATGGCTCGGAGAATTAAAGCCTTTGCCTGTGGAATACTTTTGGAAAGCTGAACCTGCCTTGGCACCTCAATGTGCCAGGCAGAAATAGGGCAGAGGAGGCTGAATCCAGGGCACTGGGGGCTGGCATGGCCCCAGCAGCAGCCAGAACTCGTGGGACATGTGGGAATCTGCTCCTTCACAGCTGCTGTCCGCAGGGACCCAGACAGTCCTGCTTCTTCCCTCCTGTACCCAACACCTCTGCTACCAGAGTGGATTAATTAGGTGCCTTAATTAGCTGCCTCATCCAGCCTCGTTAGGATCAAAACAAGGACTGGACAGAGAGCAGGCGATGGCCACAGGGAATCCCTGAACATCTTGGCACTGGGTCGTGAGGAGGACGTCGGACCCTAGGGCAGGGACGCTGCTGTCCCCTCCCAGTGATCAGGGCTGCAGGCTGAGGGACACAGCGTTCCCCATTTGCTCTCAGCAAACCCTTCCCCAGATCGTTCTGATATCCCCACTCCATTACCAGTTGATGGTTTCATTCCTGAAAACCGACTTTTCCTCGGTTTGGAGGGAAAATATTTGATTTTCTCTCGAAATATGGAATCCTCTGTTACCCAAAGCCAGACACTTTCACTGAAAAATTAACACTGCCTCTGAATTATTTTTGGGCTTGTCTCTTTGGAAGAAAGTGGGAGAAGGAAGGAAGGGAAGTGTATCATTGAAAAAAAATGGGGAAATGTCAATGCAAACAATATTTCATGCAGAAATGCCGGCTTTGATTGAAAATTCATTTTCTTGCAAAATAAATTTTTCATGAAAACTGTGTCAGTGCCAGCTCCAAAGAGGGACAGCCTGGAGTGGAGACAAGTCACCTTGTTCCTCTACTGCTGATTTATGCCAGGCTGGCAGCAGGAGCTGGTGGCAGCTGCCTTGACCTGTCACATGCTGAAAAAGTGGTTGAACCTTCCAATGCCAAGGCTCTGGATTTTGTTCAGGTTCTTTCCCGCTGGCTGCACTGATGCCTCCATAGGCAGTTCATCCTCCTCCCTCACATTTTTGGGATGCTGCTGGTGGGGCAGGATGAGGGCAATGAGATGGAAGGTCTGTTTAGGTGATCTGCTCTGCACTGGCGGGGCACAGCCCTGCCCCTCACGGACCCATTGTCCCTCAGAGGGCTCTGGGAGACATGGAAAAGGTGGCACCCCAAAATTATTGTGCTCCACACAGCTACAGAGCGAGTGACCTCTGAGCTTGGTCCCGTTCCCGATGCTCCCATCTCTGTGGGGATGGAAAATGCTGCTCCTGATGTGCCCTCAGGGCTGCAGCAGCAGCTTGTGACACATCTCGCTGTGCCAGCACCTCTGGAAATGTTCAGTCCCAGCAGGAAGGGCACCCAGGGCACTTCAGGGCACTGGGATGCTCTGGGATCAGCTCCGCGCTGGGGGCAGGGTGCTGGCAGCTGGAATCTCCATTTCCCAGAAACTGCCCTGAGGGGTTTCCAACAGCTGCTGCTGCCCCGCAGATCCACCACTGCCTGCAGGCTGAGCTCACAGCAGTCACCAGCTCACGGGATGGAGTTTGGGAGGAGTTTAGGAGGGGTCTGGGAGAGCTTTAGGAAGGGTTTTGGAGGAGCAGGATCTGCCCGCTGCCCTGCCCCTCCCACAGGAGCTCCGGGCAGGGACAGAGCTGGGTGGGAGCAGGAACATCCCAACACCAGCCGTGGTCACTGGAGCTGCTGTCACACAGAGTGGGAGAATGGGGAATGAAGATCTTGAGGCACTGCTGAGGTCTCTGAGCTCTGGGCCCCTCAATTCAAGAAGAATCTTGAGGGGCTCCATGTCCAGGGAAGGGAATGGAGCTGGGGAAGGGAATGGAGACCCAGGAGCAGCTGAGGGGGCTGGGAAAGGGGCTCAGCCTGGAGAAAAGGAGACTCAGGGGGGACCTTGTGGCTCTGCACAACTCCCTGACAGGAGGGGACAGCCAGCCGGGTGTGTGTGTGGGTGTGTGTGTGTGTCGGACTCTGCTCCCAGGGAACGGGGTCAGGAGGAGAGGGAATGGCTTTTGGGTGGGCCAGGGGAGGGTCAGAGTGGATTTTGGGAACATTTCTTTATGGAAAGGATGGTCAGGCACTGGCACAGCTGCCCAGGGTAGTGCTGGATCCCCATTCCTGGAGGGAATTTTTGATTTTGGGAACATTTCTTCATGGAAAGGGTGGTCAGGCCTTGGAAGGGGCTGTCCAGAGAGGTTTGGAGTCCCCATCCCTGGAGGTGTCCAAGGAAGGCCTGGATGTGGCACTCAGTGCTCTGGGGACAAGGTGGGAACTGGGCACAGCCTGGACTTGCAGGTCTGGGGGGGATTTTTCATCCTCAGTGATCCTGGGATTCCATGACCAAGAACTTCATGTGAGAAAGGTGATGTGGCCACAGTCCCTCCCTGCTGACCAGCTGCCATTCCCTGGCTATTCCCTGCACCTCCAGAGTTGATGCCTTCTCGAGGCTGGCCTGGAACAGAGAGCAGCCAGAGCAAAAGGCTAAAGCAGGCTCTTGGGCACACTTGGGCAGTACAAGAGCCTGGCTGGGCCACACCCAAGATACACCCCAAAATGGGCACAGAATGGACACTCCATCACAAGGTCTCACACTTTTATAAGTTCTGGTCCATGGGCGTATTAGAGTCGATTGTCTAACCATAGCTTCAGGTTATGAAGCTCCATCCTCCCTGTTTTGACTTCTCACTTCACAGTTTTGTTCTTAGGTCAGAAAGTTTTCCTTGGTACCAAGCTGGAGAAGGAATTGTTTTGTCTCCCTGACCTGTGAAAAGAGCTCAGTAGCACTGAATATGAAACCTAAAACTACCCACTAAAACAGCAGAGTCTAAAAAAATATAAAAGCTAAAACTTACGGCATCATATGCACCATGAGAGCTGGACATTTGTTATCCCCTGACCTCCAAGCAAAGGTTCAGGTACCACACCATGCCACCAGCCTTGGGACAGACTGCAGGGGCCTTGACTGGATTGCAGCAATTCCTGGATGAATTTTTGGGAGTGTCCTCGGGTCTCTGCACTGCCACTCATCTGCCACAGCCATCAGCTCTGGGAATGCATCAGCTCCAGCCACCCTTCCTGCTGCCCTTGGGCAGGGAGCTGGGAGCACCCCTGTGCCAGCAAGACACACAGCCTGGTCCCCAAGAGCAAGAAGGGATCAGAGCTTCTTCCCAGACCTGCCACAAGAGAAGAGGGATGAAGAGGGACACAGCATGGTCCTACAGCAGGTTCTCTGCAGGACAGGGCTGCTTCTTTCCCTAGAACCAGAGAGTCTCCTGTCCCATTGCATCAGCTCCATGGAACCACAGATCCATGGAATGGTTTGGGTGGGAAGGGACCCTACAGATCATCCAGTCCCACCCCCTGCCATGGGCAGGGACACCTGCCACTATCCCAGTCTGCTCCAAGCCCTGTCCAACCTGGCCTTGGACACTGCCAGAGATCCAGGGACAGCCACAGCTGCTCTGGGCACCCTGTGCCAGGGCCTGCCCACCTTCCCAGGGAACAATTCCTTCCCAAAATCCCATCTAAATCTACTCCACTCCAGTTACAGCTGTTCCCCATGCCCTTGTCAGAATTCAATAGCCACATTTCTTGGGAACCACTGAAGCCTTTCCAGGGTGGCACTGGCAGCTCTGGCTCCTCTGTTCCCTGCTCCTCCTCCCCAGGGAGAGTCTGTAGGGATCTGTGCCAGGCCCTGGGGTGAGTACAGCCTCATGCTGCAGCTCTGCCTGGGCAGCATGGCCAGGTGCACAGAGGAAGCTGCAGCTGCCCTCGAGGGGGATCAGAGGTCGGTGCACCCTGGGCCATCAGCCAAAGAGGAGAAGGCCCCATTATTTTCTGCCTCAGCGCTGGAGACAGACAGCAGCACCTTAAAACAGGATCCTCTCATCAATCATTTATTGGATTTATGCAGCTTCACTTAGGAACCTGATTTATATTTCCTCTCAATTTACTGTGTTTGAATTGTTTGCAAATAGGCACGTGAATCATCAGCTGGAGAGGAAAAAAAAGCTATTTTCAAGCTTCATTTAGGCCTTTCCAAGCATTAATTTTTCGTTGCAAAGGCTATTTTTTGCTAAATTGGTTTTTAGATCTTGTCTTCCTTGTGCTGGCTTATAAATTTAGTGCTGCTGGAGCAAAAATGAGCAGAATTGGATAGTCTTCAGCCTTCTGAGGCAGGTGCAAGGGCCCAACTTTGTGCTGGGTTGTTCTGTGGGACAAGAGGAGAGAATTTGACAGAAATACCCACCTTGCCCCCAGCACAATTCAGCACAAGTGCTAAAGGACAAGCCCTATGCACACTCCCTTGTGTTTCCTTGGTATCAGGGTTGGATCTTTCCTTCAAGAAGATTACAAATCCTTCAGCTGCACTCCAAGGGTGCCTTTGCTGCTGGAGCATCACCTCGGAATGCAGTAGGAGAAAAGCCTCCAGCTCAGCTGTTTTAAAGGTGAACTCGTTCCAGGGCCACAGCCTCCAGCAGCTTTTGTGGGTGGCTGGTGGCTGATGTTTTATTTAAACACAAAGCCATGAGATTCCAGCTCAGTTAAACAAATCCTTTGCTGGGAAAATATGCACATATTTTTGACACAAATCTGTCCATGGCTCCATTAATTCTCCACCAAAGTGCTTTACCTGCTGGAGCAGATGATAATTCAGCAATGTAAACAGAGCCTTTTAATTTCATTTTGGGATCATGAAGGGAAACAAACTGATTAACAAAAGCAGGGTAAACAATGGTTCTGCCTCCTCCTGTTAGGATTAATATTTGGCTGGAATTGATGCTGCTCTCTTGGGAGCCATGTGATGCTGTGCCCAGCTCAGGATCTGGCACATCCAAGGACATGGGACAGGGCCAGCAGGGTGTGCTCCCCTGGGAGCTGCCCTGCCTGTCCTGCTGGAATGGGCCTGGAAAACAGAGCTGGGATGTCAGGGCAGGCTTGGGGCAGCTCAGTTCCATGGATGGCCTGGGCAGGCTGAATTTCAGTGGGAGTCAGCTCCAGGCAGAGCAGGGGGGAGTTTGTACCTGGATTCAATGAGGCAGAGAATCCATATTGTCCTCAGCATCAAAGGGGCTTCCATTTCCAGGGGATGGCAAAGATTTCATTCCCAAATGAGCATGGAAATTCCTGAAAAATCCTCAGCGCTGCCTGAGCCCTTCCTAACTCCAAACAGCTCTGCCAGCCCCAGGGAAAAGCCTGCCCAGAGCCAGAGCACCTGGCATTGTGTTGGCACCTCAATGACATCACAGGCCAGGGATCCTGGATTGCCTACTGATGCCAGTCCTTGGAATCATGGAATGATTTGGGTGGGAAGAGACGTAAAAGCTCATCCCATTCCACCCCTGCCATGGTCAGGGACACCTTCCACTGTCCCAGGCTGCTCCAAGCCCTGTCCAGCCTGGCCTTGGACACTGCCAGGGATGCAGGGGCAGCCACAGCTGCTCTGGGCACTCTGTGCCAGGGCCTGCCCACCCTCCCAGCGAACAATTCCTTCCCAATATCCCATCTCTCCCTACTCCTTATCAGTGGGAATCCCCTCCCCCTGGTCCTGGCACTCCAGGCCCATTAAATTGTCTCCCTCCATCTTCATTGTCATCTCCAGGCACTGGAAAGCCACTTCCCTGCACACCCTGTGCAAACACTTCCAGGAAGGGACTCTGAGATGGGACATGGAAGCCCAGGGTGGGATTTTTGGGGTGTCTGTGCAGGGCCAGCAGCTGGACTGGGTGATCCTGGTGGGGCCCTTCCAGCTCAGGAGATTCCATGTTTATATGATTTACTTGGCAGGGAGCCTTCAGGCAGCCCAGAAGGGTTTTTTTCAGGAGCAAGGAGAAAGGATAAACCTCTACCCACAGAGGTTTTGTTCCTGACAGCAGCATGTGGTGGCAGCCTCAGCCCCAGCCCTGGCTCATCCAGGAGTGCTCAGGAGCTGCAGGAAGTGCTGGGGATGCCACAGCTCCTCTCCAGGTGTCAGGAATGGCCTGGGGGGTCAGTGTAGGCACAGGGAAGGGACAAAATGTTATCCCAGTGGGAGTAAGGGCACAGAGCTCTTGTTCCTGACACCTCATCCCACGCTGCAAACCCAACATCCAGGGAAAATCTGGGAACCCCAGGGATGGCAGGGCACAGAGTGGGGCTGGGGACAGGGGGCATCACAGCTGCTCCTTCTACACAACACCTGAGCAATAAAAAAGAGTTCAAGCAAAAAAAGAGAGCAAGATGTGGCTCGTGGCTGGACAACAGCTCCATTCCATCCAGGTGACTGGGATCACATCCATGCTGAGATGTGGGCAGGGAGGCAGATGGAGAAGGAAAAGGGCTGCAGGACAAGTAAAGAGATCATGTTCAAGCTACAGGCTGAATTAAATCTTGATGATCTTGTTCGTGCTGCAGCTGCCAGAAGAGGGAAACCCAGAAGGCAGCAATGTCATGGGGCTACAAACACAGGTTTTCTTTCTTGATTTTGGTGCTGCTGTTTGAGTCTTTGTTTTGGGCAGGGCCTCTACAGGACAGAGCAGGGGAGCCTCTCCTAACACTGTGAACCCAGAGTGAGCCACGGTGGCAGAGCTGGGCTGAAGAACACAGACACCGGCACCAGGGAATGCAGTGTCCATGGGGAAGGAATCCCTTGGGAAGGCCCAAAGGAAGTGTTTGTGTGTGTGCACAAGGAGAAGAGGAAGAAAAGACAGCTGGGCTCCTAAGAGGTGCTCACAGGAGACTAGGGAGGTGAAGCACCCACACCTGGCTGTGCTGGGCTTGGGCTTAAGGAGAGGATGTCCAAACCAAGAACTGACTGAGACAGCTTACACAGATATCCTCAACCTTTGGATGAAAATGACAGATTTCCCTGGCTGTGGCAGAGTGGTTACTTCAGCCTGGGAACTCCAAGCTGCTCGAGATGTAAAGTCAAAGAGACTTGAGACTCTCACTGGGAGGGACCAGTGGAACATCCCAATGCTCCAAAGGCTGGAGCCCCTCTGCTCTGGAGCCAGGCTGGGAGAGCTGGGGGTGTTCACCTGGAGAAGAGAAGGCTCCAGGGACACCTCAGAGCCCCTTCCAGGGCCTAAAGGGGCTCCAGGAGAGCTGGAGAGGGACTGGGGACAAGGGATGGAGGGACAGGACACAGGGAATGGCTTCCCACTGTCAGAGAGCAGGGAGAGATGGGATATTGGGAAGGAATTGTTCCCTGGGATGGTGGGCAGGCCCTGGCACAGGGTGCCCAGAGCAGCTGTGGCTGCCCCTGGATCCCTGGCAGTGTCCAAGGCCAGGTTGGACATTGGGGCTTGGAGCATCCTGGGACAGTGGAAGGTGTCCCTGCCCGTGGCAGGGGGTGGCACTGGGTGGGCTTTAAGGAGAGCCAACTCCTTCCCATCCAACCCATTCCATGATTCTATTGTCTTCCTGCTCAAACAGTGGCAAATCCAGGTCAGGGGGACACCTCTCATTCCTGCTGGAGGACTTGAGGACAGGGATGGAAGGAAATTCACAGAAAGTGATGAAGTACAGAGCTCCCAGAGCATTGCACGGAAACCATGGAAAATCAGGGCTCCAGGAAGGTAATTCAGGAATTGTGCAGGAGCAAAGTATCCACCTGTGTGCTCGTTTGTTACAACTTAATTTGCATTCCAAGGTTGTCATAAATATTGAATAAACAATGATTTTGGAAATGCTCTTATTGCAAGTTCTTTGTGAAGAAGTGAAAAGGTTCCCGTGAAAAGGGAAGGAAGAAAATGAGCTCAAATGAGTGGGGACACCGAGAGCCTGGTGTGAGCTGCCAAGTGCTGCAAAACCTTCTTCCCACTGCAGTTCAACTGCCTCTTGCAAGAAGAGGCAAACGGGCAGAAAATCAGCACTTGAGGGTCTCCTTTTCTTATCCAAGAGATTCCTTCTCAAATCCACTGAAGAGCATTTCCTCAGCAGGCCCTCAGCTGCTCGAGGGGCAGCAGCAGGATGCCAGTATAAGGAAGCTCCAACAGCAGTAGGATAAAAAGCTCCTTGAGATGGTGTCTGGGATGGCCATGGATCTGATTCCAGAGGCCCCAGGACATCTCTGGATCCAGCACATGAGCTCTGTGGTTCTCCCTGCCAAGGGCACACGTGAGAAGTCACAGAACCACGAAATCATGGAATGGTTTGGGTGGGAAGGGACCCTACAGATCATTCAGTCCCATCCCATGCATGACTTTCCACTATTCCAGGCTGCTATTCCAGGCTGCTCCAAATCCCAGTGTCCAACCTGGCCTTGGGCACTGACAGGGATGCAGGGGCAGCCACAGCTGCTCTGGGCACCCTGTGCCAGGGCCTGCCCACCCTCACAGGGAACAATTCCTTCCCAATATCCCATCTAATCCTGCCCTCTGGCAGTGGGAAGCCATTCCCTGTGTCCTGTTCCTCCATCCCTTGTCCCCAGTCCTTCTCCAGCTCTCCTGGAGCCCCTTTAGGCACTGAACAATGACAGAGTTAAGACTGGAAAAGACCTCCAAAGGCATTGAGCCCAAGCACTGACCTCATTAACCAGACACTGCCCAGGCCACTATTGAATGCTGTCCCTCCATCACCACATTTGCACAAGCAGAACCCCACCCATCCCCTGGTTCATACCCCAAGCAGGACCTTCTGTGGTGTGGAACATCCCTCTGAATGTGGGTCAGCTCTCCTGGCCACATTCCATCCCACCTCACTGCCAGAGCCTGGGATCCTGAGAACTCCTGGATTTGAGGTGAGCACAGCTTGGCACCAACCACAGCCTCAGTGTGTTCTCAATGTTATCCTCACACCAAATCCCAAACGCTGCCCTGCAACAGCTCCAGGAAGAAAGGGATCCTATCTCAGCCCAAAGCAGGACAGCAGGACAGTGGTGACAGCATGTTGCTGAAGGGGCCATGTGGTCCAGCCAGAGCAACTCTGACCCCAACACACACAGACAGGGGATGAAAAGCTGGGACAGATTTGTCACCATCCTGCACTTCTGCACTGGTGACATCAGGTGTCCTGAGCACAGAAACGTCCTCAGGAGGTGACAGACAGTCCCTGGCTCAGAGTGAGCTTGGGGAAGGGGAGTTCTTGTTCTCATCCCACTCCCAGCAAAACTTCCAGCCAAGAGAGCAGAGCACAGAGAACTGGCAAAGTCAATAATGGTATTTGGAAGCTTCCATTTAAAAAGAATTCCGACTGTTTCAGAACACCTGCAATGATTTAGGATATTTATGTTGGCCATGTGATCCATATGACTGGCACAGAGCAGCTGTGGCTGCCCCTGGATCCCTGGCAGTGTCCAAGGCCAGGCTGAGCAGGGCTTGGAGCACCCTGGGATAGTGGAAAGTGTCCCTGCCCATGGCAGGGGGTGGCACTGAATGATCTGTGGGGTCCCTTCCCACCCAAACCATCCCACAACTCTGTGATATTCATTTCACCAATCAGCTGCAGGGTCTGTGTGCCTCTGGATACCAAGCAGAGAGCACCAACGTGCTATAGATTTTCACACTCACACACAATAAACCAATCAGAAATCCACCATCTGTGCGTGCTTTTTGGTAATTTTAGAAAACCATTAAAAAAAAAAAAAATATGACAGACGAGAGCCAGGATGAAATCTGCAGCTTCTAAAAGCTAAATCCCTGTTTCTGCAGCACTCAAGCAGCTCGGAATCTGGGTCTTTGCTGCTCCTGTGAACCCTTTTGAAATTCTTTTTTTTGTACAAGCACTGGAATATTGAAGCACTACAAAGATTATGGGGCTTTCATCCTGCTCTGGCACAGCAGAGTCTCCACGTGGGTCCAAGCAGGTGAGGCAGGGCAGAGTGTGACAGCCCTGCCCTGGCACAGGCAGAGGGAACAGGCAGAGCTTTGGAGAGTTCCACATTTGGAATTACTCACATGCACCACCCATTCCACAGCCACAATGGATCCCAGAAAACCACTCTGCCTTTCCTCTCTCAAACTCACTCTGTCCTTTCACTCTCACGGCATCCTGGGGCAAAGTCCTCCACAAGTGATGGATGTGTACTGAGGCTCCAGCCTCACCTGTTCCCTGAGTGCCACCAGGGTTAGAAATGTGACCAATTCCTCAGTGCTCTCCTGCCCTACCCTGGACACCTTTGGCAAAAAGGTCTCCAAAAGTGTAAAACCTCTTTGTGGGTCCTTCCTCACCCCAGCCCTCTGATCACCCTGGCTGTCCTTCTCAGCAGCTTTTCCTTTACTACAGCATCTTTTCCAAGGCAGGACAATGAGAAATCCATGGATTATTCAAACCATGGACATAGCATAAGGCTTATTATATCCATATTAAAAACTCTTCTCTCTTAGTGGCATAAAATCTTTGCACATTCAAAACAAATTGATTCCTTGTTAGCATTAAAAAGTGATCTCGGCTTGCAAGGCACAAAATGACTGTAAAATTCCTGTGCACATGGGCTGACATTTCCAAAGGGAGCAAGATAAAATCAGCCTTGTGCTTCATCCAAAGGGAACTTGGGAAGGGTTTGCTGAAGAATTTCAATGCTTGAAATGCCAAAGTCACAATAAGTTCAACCTGGAAACTCTGATCAGATATAAAATCATGGAATGGTTTGGGTTGAAGGGACTTTAGGGCCCATCCAGTGCCACCCCTGCCATGGGCAGGGACACCTTCCACTGTCCCAGGCTGCTCCAAGCCCCAATGTCCAGCCTGGCCTTGGACACTGCCAGGGATCCAGGGGCAGCCACAGCTGCTCTGGGCACCCTGTGCCAGGGCTTGCCCACCCTCACAGGGAACAATTCCTTCCCAATATCCCATCCAACCCTGCCCTCTGGCAGTGGGAAGCCATTCCCTGTGTCCTGTGCCTCCATCCCTTGTCCCCAGTCCCTCTCCAGCTCTCCTGGAGCCCCTTTAGGCACCTGAACAGACTCTGAGGTCTCTCCAGAGCTTTCTATTATCCAGGCTGAGTAATCCAAATCTCTCAGCCTTTCCTAATAGAAAAAGTGCTTCAGCCCTCTGATTATTTCTGTGCTGATTGATGATTGATGATGATCAATCTTTGTGACCTGTAAGATCAAATCACAGCCCCTGGATCTCTCCCAGTGCATCAGAACTGGCCACTGAGGCCCAGCGAGCATATCTGCATCATTCCTACTGCCAGGCTTTCCCTTTCACTTCATGTCTTTCCGTATGGATGAGCTTTTTTAAGACTAACCTTAAGAAATCAACTTCAGAAGAAGAACAAGTCTCCATAGGAAAGCTGGGAAGCTGCTAAGAAACTAATTAAAGGAACAAGCACAAAACAACCACTTCAGCAGTACCAGCCTCTAACAGGAGCAGAAAATGAGGGAAAGAAAATGTTGCAGCCTTGTAACATGAAAAGAAATAAAACTCATTTAAATTTTAAAACCTTTTTAAAATTATTTATTTATTTTAAATTTTTTTCCCAGTTGCTTTGTGCTTACCCTCGTTTCTCTGCAAACAACCGCCCCGGGCCACAGCTCAGCCACTGCCACCTCACACCAAGGGAATTCTGTGCAAAGCTGGATTTTGCAGCTCATTTTGATCATTGGATCCCCCAGCGGGGCCAGGAGCAGTGTCCTAGGTGTGTGCTTTCAGGGAGGATGTTCATGGAATCTGGTAGGAAAAGCCCTTTAAGAGCACCAGCTCCAACCATTCCCAGCCTTCCAGGAATGGAACTGCAGCCTGGGCACTGTCCCGCAGTGTGTTCCAGGGGGACCAGGGGACAGGGAACACAGGTGACAACAGCCTGTCCCTGCCGCAGCATTCCTGCCTGGAATCTCTGCACAGCCCTAGGAGGGAATTGTTTCTCTGACCTCCTCAAGAGCAGACACAACAAAACTCCCTGGATTTAATTCTCTTTCACAGCTGGTCAGGAGGGAAATGCTGACTCTGTCCTCTGACCCTGCTGCCCCAGACCCACCCCCAACCTTGCCCAGCAGCCGCCTCCTGCTCCTCAAACATGGATTTTAGCTCCAGCTACTCACACCAACCCCTGCCTGACCACAGGAGCTCTCAGAGTCTCGGTGCTTGAGCCACTCCAAGATCCTGCAGCTCCAAGGTGATATCTGAGCTGGAGCTGCTGTGGCCACGGTGGGATGGGACCCACAGCTCTGGGCAAGAGGGATCCTGCCCCACACAGCCCCTGCCTCTGCATGGTGCTGCTGTGAGCTGCTCCTGCAGTGTGGGATCAGAATCACAGAATCAGGGAATCATTCAGGTTGGAAAAGAGCTCCGAGATCACTGAGTTCAATCTGTGGCTGATCCCACCTTGTCCTCAGCCCAGAGCAAAGAGTGCCACATCCAGGACACCTCCAGGGATGGAGACTCCAAATCTCCCTGGACGGTCCCTTCCAACGCCTGACCACCCATTCCATGGGAAAATTCCTCCTGATGTCCACCCTGACCCTCCCCTGGCCCAGCCTGAGGCTGTTCCCTCTCCTCCCGTCCCTGTCCCTGGAAGCAGAGCCTGACCCCCCGAGCTGTCCCCTCCTGTCAGGGAGTTGTGGAGCTCCCAGCAGGGATCCAGGGGGGGACTCCTCCAGCTCCCAGTGCCACATTCCTGGAGCGCTGGGCTCCCCATACTTCATCCAGGGAAACTTAGAGACCCAAACCAGCAGCACAACCCAGTATGACTCAGTAAAACCCAGTATGATCCAATGAAACCAAATGAGATTCAGTATAACCCAGTACAACCCAGTATGACCCAGCACAACCCCATAAACCCCAGAAAAACCCAGCACAACCCTGCACAAGACAGTACAACCCCATATGACCCAGCATGACCCAGCACAACTCAGTTTGACCCAGCACAACGCAGCATGACCCAGTATGACCCAGCACGACCCACCAGTCTGTCTCTTCCCCGAGTATTGCCTGTGGCAGAGCGATGTGTGCAGCTCTGCCAGCACCTTCCACCACAAGCAGCCCTGCAGAGGGTGGCCCAGGTGTCCCCAGACCCTCAGAAGCAGCAGCTGGGGGTGTCAGGGCAGTCCCAGGGGTCCAGCTCTGCTCTCTGCCAAGCACAGGCTGGGTGGGGAAGGAAGTGCTCTCAGGCACTTCCCAGCCTGAGCCTCACTCAGGAGCTGCAGGGAGATGGGAAAGGTGGAGCATTAAAAGCCCGTGAAGTGATCCTTTGCTGAAGCACTCTGGAAGCTGGAAACACTCAGCCTGCTATTTACAGAGGGGGCTTTCCTGGGAGAGGGCCTGGAGCAGACAGTTGGAGAGGATGGAGTCATAACCCTCCCTACACTTTGTCTGGGAGAGCTTCCCCAGCCCCAAACCCATGTGAACACCTGAAATGGATATTGCAGGACCCGGGGGGGAGGGAGGGGATTCCTGTGGCAAACGTGGCCAAGCATGGAAAGTAGGGAACCAAGCAGTGCCTGCTCAGAGGTTTATACAGACATGAGTGTCCCTGCCTGTCTGTGTCCCCTGGAGCAGGACAAGCCCATGGCTGAGGGAGATGTGGTGTGACCATCTCCATCATCAGGAGATGTGGAGCTCCCTGCAGTCAAGGGAATTCTCCTTGCTGGTGGGGAAAGATCATCTGTGGAGAGAAAATGGGAACAGGGAAAGCGAAGCTCAGAGTCACCAAGGGCACAGACACCAAACAGCTGAGCATAGCAGGACACAGGACCAGGCACCCTTGGGTGGACCATGGGTCAGTGGGTGCTGTCCCTCCTGGGATGGAGGTTTTGTAGGATTCGAGACTGTTGTGACTAAAATCAGACTGTCCTGCCACAGCTTGGTGTCCTTTCAGACCTGAGCAATGCCACCAGCTCTGTACCCTCCCTGCAGACAGGGACCAGGACCACAGCCCAGCCCAGCTGCTGGGGGACAGGGGCAGCAGGAGGAGATCTCAGGGATTCTGGGACTCAGGGTTGTCCTGGCTGTTCTGGAAATCCCAAGGGAAGCCACCCAATGTCTCAAATCTGCCCCAGGCCATGCTGGCAGCCTCAGGAAAGGATCCTGGGCCAAAGAAGAGGGGCTCCTATTCCCAAGAGATCACCATCCCACTAGCCTGGGCTGCACAGGCTTTGGCCATGTTCCCCAGCTCTCTGGGGTGGGCAAAGACCTTGGAATATCTTCTCCAGCTGGACCAGCATTTCTGGCTTCTCCAGGGGAATAATATTTCCCTCCCTTCACCGGGGATGCCTCAGGATGCAGTTCCCTCCAGCTGCCACAAACAGGCCAGGACCCAGCTCATGGCTCGGTGTCTCAGGGAGACTGGCAGTCACTCCTTGGTGCAGGGGTGGGCATGGAGCTCAGCCCTGCTTCTGCCATCCTGCACTGGATGTTCCTGGGTGAGCCTTGAGCCAAGATTCAGCTTCACAGAGAGGAGAAAAAAGTAAAATAAAACTTAATTTTCCATGTCCGAACACAGCAGATCCAGCTCTTCCTGTTCCACATGTCCATGAGTTTGGCACGATATGTCCAAAGCCAGCAACTGCTCCTAAGAAGCGCAGCCTCCAACCAATGTCAGCTCAAGCCCCAGTAATGGGACTGAACTCCAAGCTTAACCCCACCTGGGTGACCTTCTGCAAATCCAGAAGGGAAACTGGCCCACACTGCACCAAAAGAAAGGCAGGATTAGAATATTGCTCCAGTGGAAATCTGTCCCAAGGGAGTTCAGAGAAAGGCACAAGACTGAGGGCACTCGTGAAGAGCCTAAAATGATGTCAAGAGCCAGGACAAATGTGTGAAGTAAAGCACCTGATCTGACTGTCCCCTGGAGAAAATCTCAAAGGTGACCTGATAACAGCCCTTGAGCACTTCCAGGGGAGGAAACTAGTGGAAACTCAAGGCTCTTTAATCCAGCAGAAGATGGCAAAGCAAGACCCAGGTTCCAGCCAGGGAATTCAGTTCAGGAAAAGTCACAGTGAGCAACTACAGCCACAAAGGCTTGAGGGGAGCAGCAGCTGCTCTGTCAGCCAGTGGCTTCCAAGCCATTGTCCAAAATCCAGCCTGCATTCCTGCACCCAGCCCGTGCTCCTTTCCTGGCCCTGATCCTGAGCCTTAGCAATAGGAATCAGACAGCCCTGCCTTCCCTGACAGCATGTGGTGATGCACAGCCCTGGCACAGAGACAGGGGAGGCTCTGGGCCTCCTTTGTAAGAGTTTTCCCATTCTCCCATGGCACAGAATCACAGAATCATGGGACAGTTTGGGTGGGAAGGGACCTTAAATCCCATCCAGTCCCACCCCTGTCCTGGGCAGGGACACCTTCCACTATCCCAGGCTGCTCCAAGCCCCAATGTCCAACCTGGCTTTGGACACTGCCAGGGATCCAGGGGCAGCCACAGGTGGGCCTGCCCACCCTCCCAGGGAATAATTCCTTCCCCATACTCCATCTAACCCTGCATTCTGACAGTTCAAATCCATTGCCTCTTGTCCTACCACTCCACTGGGACACTCCTGTGCTGACCCCCTGCTCCATCCCTCTTCCAGCAGAGCCCCTCAGGAGTGATGAGAGGCTGCAGCAGCCAGGCCCAGGTTGGACCCAGCACTTGCAGCTCCCTCATCAGAGATCCATGCTCTGGGTCCTTGAGGGGATGTCACAGCCCTGTTTCTATTCCAGCCAGTGCCAGACACCCCAAAATTGCCCCCTTCCAGGTGGGACTCCCAATATTCGTGATCCTTCTCATTCCTAAAAGTGGTGGTGGGGCAGGTAGCAAAACCCAGCACTGCTCACAGCTCCTTCTGCAGGACAAGGGCCCTGCTCCACTCCCATGTTTCCAGGATTTTGCTGGAATTCCAGTGCAGCCAGTGGGAGATCCAGCCCGGGGGTGTGCAGCACGTGGATCAAAGGAGCCCTGCACCACCCTCGAGCACACAGAGCACCAAGTTCGAGCCGAGCCGATCCCGTTGTGCCGGGTTTCGCAGGCCCTCCCGGGCTCCATCCCCCGCGGAGCTGTCGCGACCCCTCTCAGCGCCACCTGCGATGCCACCGCCGCTCACTAATGAAGCTGTTAATGAGAGAGCGCACTGCCGATAATGACAGAGCATCCCCCGGCCCACAGCCCCCCGGGCAGTCTCTGCTCCTTGTGACAGAGCTTCCAAACTCATCCGGAGACAAAGATTCCCTGAGGATCTGCTCCAAATGTTTTGGAGATCTCCACATTGCCCGATCTCTCCATTTTGCAATTCCAGTCCCAAGGGTGGAGGCAGAGGAGGAGCTTTTGGCAGGGCCTTTAGAAAGGGACAGGCTGAGGGATCAGGTATCTTTTGGCAGAGCTCTCCAGACAAATACCGCAACACAATTTGTTTCGTTTTCCTCATTTCCTGAACATCAATTCCAAAATGGATCCTGTGGCTGTGTTTTTATTGGTGCAAAGCCTGCTTGGGAAGCACAGTGAGACAGAGATGCTCCCACGTTTGCAAGGCAGCCGAGATCACATTTCCATGGGAAAACTTCAGAGTTATTTTCGTTCTTCCTTGGGAAATCTGGGGTGGGGAGAAGAGGGGCTAACACTGGAATCTCCCAAAGAATACAAATGCTGGGTTTTAAGCATCTCTCCTGAACAGTAATCCCATTTTCTTAGCAGGATTAATTCCTGATAATCCTGGAGTCGAGTTTGTCCTATGATCAGCTCTTTACTCAGTCCCAGTTCCCGAGCTTGGCAGGGTCAGAGAAGCAGTACCATGAGTTGTCCCTGCAGCAGGATGAGTCCCTGCATGCCAGAGCTCTTTTTCTCCACTTATCCCACATCTGCTGGAGCTGCTCTCCAGGGAAGGGGCCCATTCCTGCTGGGAGGAGCACACACCTGGGCTCAGGGTTCCACTGAGCTGCAGACTCTGTGCTTCCCTCTCCCACAAAATTCCTGGGAGGAGGCTCCAGTTCCAGAGCTGGACCAAAGGAGCAGTGCCCAGCGGGCTCAGGCCATGACAGCCCCGTCTGCAGCTCTCTATTTCAAGGACACGGCTCTGCCCTCCCACCCCTGGGAATCACTCGGGGAATTTGGGTCTTGACTTCAGCAGTGGCTTCCCCAGAGGAGCTCAAAGCTCCACGGCAGGAAATGTGCCCTGGGACCTCGTGCCACCATCTACATTTGTCATGGAGCTGCTCTGTGCTTGGAACCAGCGGGGACACAGCTGCCTTGGGCCTAGTACATCCCAGTTCTCTCCCCATTCCCTGATCCCCCAGGGGTGGGATTGGGCTCTCCCTGCTGCCCTGGGCCACCCTGGGTGCCCAGCCAGACCAGCACCACGTTTTCCTGCCGCAGTTGAGGGGCATGTCTCCATCAGGGAGAGTTCATCACCTCCACCTGAGCATAGCCAAGTGACAGGGCAGGTAAAAACACACCTGGGGCTGAGGAACCACCCTGGCTCCCTGCTGAGTGAGCAGGGAAAGGGGATCCTGCAGTTTTCTCCATGGCCAGGGCTCTCTCTGCAGGATTAAGGACATGAAGGTCCAGCACTGGCTGTGGGCAGCTCGGATTCCTGATGTTGGGGAGCTCCAGGACACAACCAGAGAGGATTTCTGTGCCTGGAGAGGGAAGGTGAATTCACAGCTCAGCAGAACACAACAGCATCCAACTGACTGGAGCACATCTTCTGTTTGTCAAAATAAAATGTAGATACTTAATAATTGATCAGCTCATATGCAAAATAGGTATCATAGCAGAAGGGGGGAGGGGGGAACGCATTGTTCCTTTAGAATAAATATTTAACATGATACAGAACAGCATGAATTTTTAAAGACAAGTTTTTGTAACTGCTGAGGCTCTGTTAAAGAAGCAGAACATCTTCAAGCAGCAGTACCAACTTCTCGTGTGGGCACAGCCATTTCCACACAGGGACTGCAGAGGAGGAGAGGAGGAGGAAGGACAGGAGAGCCTGGGCCCCAGAAATAGCAGATTTTCAATCCCCCTCCTCCTACAGCTACAGCAAAGCAGCTCTGAAAGTGCATCTCCAGCTGGAGGGGGCGACTGGATGGGAAAGGGCTCAGCCTGCCCTGGTGGGTCTGTGAAGAAATCCAAAGAATTCCTGCTGATTTCAGGCTTTTCAGGGTTTCAGTGAGAGTGAAGGCTCAGAGGTCAGAGATGCTCCAGCAATTTCTGCTTTCTGGGATGTGAGGAAGGTTCGTGCTCTACCCTGTGTGGGCCTGGTGGGTGCAGCACCCCATGCCTGGGACCCGGCCCATGCTCTCACTTTTCCCTCTCCCCATCCCTTCCAGTCCCTCTGCACCATCAGCTGCTCCAGGCCCTGCCTGCAACTTTGCCAATGAGTCAGAAAGGGATTTATCCTGCAGGAAATGCAGCCTGCTCCAGCCCAGCTCAGCCCCCACAGCTCTCCAGCTCCAGCACTCCCAGCACCAAACCCAGCAGAGCCTTTGCCAGCCCTGGGCTGCTCCAGGCTCACCCAGCAGCTCCCACTGGGATTCTGCTGAGGTATCCAGCAGCTGCTGGAATCCCCACTGCAGCCCAGCATCTCCCACTGTGATGTGGTGCTGCAGTCAGCAGCTGCTGGGATCCCCAGCTCCCAGAGGAACTCCAGGTAGCCCTACCTGCTGACTGCTGGGTGCCTCCAGGACCTTGTTCATAGGGTCCAGCCACCCCCAGCTCAGTTCTCCTGCCTGGGCACCTCCCCAGCCAGGCCAGCCCCTGGGCCATCCCTCTGTGGGGGGGGGACAATGGGCCACAGCACCACAGGGCAGGGAGAACACAGAGATCACCCCCACAGCTCCATCCCCACCCTCCCACAGGCTCTGGGCTGCTCAGAGGAGCTTTGGGAATGGGAAGTGAAAGAGGAGCCAATCTGCCCCTTCAGCTCCTTGCCTGTCCCACCAACCAAAGGCATTTCTACAGGTGGGAGCAGCAGGAGGTGACACGGCCTGAAGGGGCACCTTGGGGCAGGTGCCAGGGCCAAGAGGCAGAGAGAGCCCAGGGACTGCACCCCCAGCTCTGGGTACAAGCAGGGAGGGATAGGAAGGGCAAACTGCCCCTCGTGGGGGCAGGAGCACGGAGAGGGGGTGAGAACAGACAGGGCACTGCAGGAAGGTCCTGCAGGAAGGGCACAGAGTTGGGTGGGTTGAACTTTGGGAAATCTCCCCTTCTTGAGTTTCCCATTCACTGCCAGAAGCCAAAGGGCTTTGGATCCCACTCTCAGCTTCCTCCCAGCATAGGCTCAGCACTTGGGGCAGTGTGGGGTTGTGGCAGGACTATCCCTTCCCTGCTGCTGAGGTGAAGGAGTTAAAGCAGTGCCACTGGTGAGTGTTCCCACAGCTGTCCCTGCTCCTAGAGACTCTGTGATGTCCCCCCAGGAGATGGGCCACAGGAAAGCTATTACACTGTGCTTGATATATACCTCCCATAAATCCAGGGCCAATAAATTAGGGTAACCTTCTGCTTTAAGAGCTGTCTGAGTCTGCAAAGACATCCCAAAGTCAGGCACATCCTTGCTGGAGACATGGGAACTCTGTCCTCACTTCCCTTGGGAGCATGGCCCTGGGACAAGGGACAAACACATCTCAGCCCAGGGGGCAGAGCAGCTGTGCAAACATCTCAGGGCCTGGGGAACCCCCCAATTTCTGTCCCCAGAGGGGACCAGAGCTGGTGTCTGAGCTATTCCTGGTGTCCCCAGAACCTGACACCCCTCGAGATGCAGCTCCTCTGTCCCTGTGCCCCTGGTTTGCTCTCACTGAGTGCACTGAACAAGCTCTGAGTCCTCGCTGACCTCTCAGAGGTCAAGGGAAGGGCCATGAAAAGGATGCAGTGCTTCCCTGCTCCTCTCTGGAGCCTCACCCACAATGACACTGGCAAGAGCAGAAGCAGAGCTGGGTCAGCACAGATCCTCTTCTCCTCCTCCTCCTCCACCAGAGCTGAGTGGTCACTGTGTCCTCATGCCGTGTCCAAGCTCAGGATCCAGCCCCAGGCTGACCCTCACTGCACCAAGGCTGCCTGGGCTCCCTCTGCCCTGTGCCATCCTCCCCTCCACCCCACATGCCAAACAACATCCCAGGCTATGCTGGGAGCCCCAGGGATGAGATCAACACCGAAGGAAAGAGACCCAAACTGGGATTTCCCCTCCTGGATCCAGCTCGAGGCTGATGGCAGGAACAACAACCCTGACCACAGCCCCAGGGTAACAGGACCCACCAGTTCCCCACTGCCCTGAGGCAGCTGAAACCCCTCATGGAGTGACAGCCATTCAACTTCCACCTCAGTCATTCCCACTCTTCTCTTGACTATCCTTGGGGATTTCTGCTGCCCCATTAGAATCCATTAGAATCATGGATTTTGGGTTAGAAGGAACCTTAAAGCCAGCCTGCCAGGGACAGGGACACCTTACACTATCCCAGGCTGCAGGAGTTGGGAGGTGGCAGCCAGGAGCTGCCATGGGGCAGCACTTGCCAGCCACAATCCACCTTTGATCCTGAGAAAATCGTGTTTTCCCAGCACCAGGATCGTGCAGGAGCTCCAAATGCAGGACAGCACAACCAGGACTCAAGGGAGCAGATGCCCATCGCCATGGGCTGACAGAAGCTCACAGGGTCCAAGGCAGTCCTGCCTAGATCCCTGTGGGACCAACCCCTTCACATTCCCAGGCTGTGAGGAAGTGGCACCAGCGGTGCAGGGGACACTGGAGCACCACAGTGTGAACCACTGCATGTCTCAGCCTGGCCCTGGAGCTGGCACCCAGCCTGGCAGCATTTCCTACACAACAGCGTTCAAAGCTGGAGCTAAATAGGATCAGCTTCCCAACACAAAACACCCCTCAAACCCAGCCTGCTCATCTGCTCTGGGATGAGGAATCAATAAAGTCATCGAGGTGAGTTTGGGCTGGGAACCATTATTCTGCCCCAATCTGAGCTGTCAGCTCCTTGTAAAACATGACATATGGCCCTGAAAATTCATCTTGGGCACCAAACTGGATTTATTCTGCTGTAAAAAAGAAAGAGACAGTGAACAGTGGCCTAGGGACCTCCACACCACTGCAAACACACCCTCACTGATCTCAGCAAACAATTTATTTGATTCCCCACCGCCGCCATCCGTCTCCACTCCATCCATTGCCTGACCAGGCTGGCAGCAGGAGATGAGTTTTAAAGGTCACCACTTAATGATGTTAAGGAGCCATCCTCCCTCCCAGATAAAATACAGATCAATCTGTAATATTTCTGACGGGACTCTGCTTGTGGAGAAGATACAGGGGGATTTTGTTCTCCTTCATGTTTCTTATGAACTTAAAGCCTTTGCTGACACCAGGCTGGGGCCAGACCCAGCTGGAAGTGGCACATCCCGGGTGCAGGGAGCAGGAAGGAGGGGGATAGAGCTGGGGTTGCTCTGCAGCATAAAGTGCTGTTAAATCCTTGCATCATTTAATGTATAAGCCTTTGTCTCTCACCTCTCCTGTCACCTGTGGGGAATCAGAACAGCTGGAGCAGCTCTGGATCCACTTTTCCCCTCAGTTTCCATGCTCTGGTCCCCAGAAGGAGCTCACACCAAGTTCAGAGGTGCTCAGCAGCCCCGGAGCATGACCTCCCACATGAATTTGGGATGTCTGGGATGCTGGGCAGGCTCAGGGACAGCAGCACCACCACCCCACCCCACCCCCCTTAGTCTGGCATCCCAGTGACTTCCTGTCACTTAGGCAGAGCTGGGCTCCCAAATGCCCCCAGTGAGGCTCCCTGGAGACCACTCTGGCAAGACCTTCCCAAACCTTTGCTGAGCCATTTCTGGCTGCTCCCAAAGCACAGAAGCCACCAAGGGTTTGTGTGACAGCTCTGGCTCCCTACAGCCAATCCGTGCTCCAAAGAGAGCCAGCAGCATCCCGGGCTCCATCCCAGGGGACGTCCAGGGCAGCCCTCCCACAGCCCAGCCCCAGCACCCTACTCTCCTGGCTCCGAAAAGGCTCCTAAGCTCTCTCTCTCTGGAGAGCATCACATGCCCTGTCCCGCCCACCCTTCCCCAGCCTGGCTCCCAGGCAGAGATTCCCCCTCCTGAGCAGCCTGAGAAAAAGGTAAATACTCTGAATCCACAGTCTCAAACTGAAGCAAACATCTCCATTCGATATTGCGCTGAAGAGGACTTAATTTGCTTTTGGCTGTGCAGCCTCTGCCCGAGGATGGGATTTATAATTTATTCAGCAGCCAGAGCATTTCTGAGTCTGTCAGAAGTTCCTCACAAAGAAAGCCACGAGGGGGTGTGTAGCAGAATTTTATTTATATTTTAATTTTTTTTAAACAAAGCAAGCAGGGTCAGCTCTGAATTTCTAAAGCGTCTGCGAGGTGTGCAGAGTTTTAAAGCTCTCCTGAGAGAAAACTCACATCTTTTCTTCCATCCTGGCTTGTTCTGCTCTGCGAAGTCGATCCCTGAAACTTTGTTTTGCAAACAAACAGACATAAACCTGCCTGCCTTGCTCACTGAGCAGCCAGGCTCCAACCCCCCGTGGTTCCTTTAGCGAAAACAAAGAGCAAATTAACACTCCAGACCTCTCTTTACTCTCAAACAATTCCACAGGAAAACAATTTAGCTTTTACTAATCGAGGCCAGGAGTTTAAAGCAGCCTGGGCTGTGCACAGCAAACAAAAATGGGTCAGGTTTTTGCCTCTTTTCCCTCGGGCTGGGTTTCAGAGGAGCTCCCAAGGATTGATGCTACTCCAGCTGAGGCTGAAAGATGATGTATGAGAGAGGGCTGGAAAGATCCTGATCCCCAGAGGCCTCCGTGGATGCCCCAGGGAGGGTGGAATGTGCGGCACAGCCTCCTGAACCCACTGCACCCCCCGGCTTTGGTTCCCAGAACTCCCAGAGCCACCCTGGGGAGGCAGCCCAAGCTCCAAGCTCCACCTTCCTCCTGCCTCAGAAGAGGCAAAACCGAGAGAGAACATGTTGAGGATGCCTTAATTCAGGGATACACCAAAAGGGATTTCCCAGGAGTACCTGGCAGGGCCATGGAATTATCAGTGCAGTCTGGGACCTGTGTGAGATGCAGCTGAGCTCGGTTTAAACTCCCTCAGTCACTGTCGGGGGCTCCTTGTTTAACCCATCAGCAATGACTGAGAGCAGGGGGGATCCTGCCCCTCTGCCCCACCTGCAGAGCTGCCCCAGCCCTGGGGCCCAGCACAGGAAGGACCTGGAGCTGCTGCAGCCAGTCCAGAGGAGGCCACAGAAATGCTCCAAGGGCTGGAGCCCCTCTGCTCTGGAGCCAGGCTGGGAGAGCTGGGGGTGTTCACCTGGAGAAGAGAAGGCTCCAGGGACACCTCAGAGCACCTTCCAGGGCCTAAAGGGGCTCCAGGAGAGCTGGAGAGGGACTGGGGACAAGGGATGGAGGGACAGGACACAGAAAATGGCTTCCTACTGCCAGAGAGCAGGGAGAGATGTTGAAAGGAGTGAGGGGTATTTAAAACAAATTGTGGGCTGCTGGTAGATAAAGCCAGATAGGAGAGGTGAAAGAAGTAATGGGAGGAACCATAAATTCCATAGGAATTCCACTAATTGACACAGACTGCTGCTCACCTAAGGCCATGCTAAGTCCCTGGATTTAGAGAAAAAGAACAGAGACACAAAGAAAGGGGGGGAATGCACATTAGAAGGGGGTTTGTATCAGGCCATTCAGGAAGGCTGTACCTTGCAGGTGCCTCAGCCAAAGGGGAAAGAGAGAGGGAAACATGGCCGGGAAATTGGGATAAAAAGGAGGCTGCATCCTCTAGCAATGTGAGAGACCCCAGGGGAAGGCCCCATGGCCTCTCCCTTTATTGTAATAGTCACAGGACACCTCTGTCTCCTTTCTGAACATAAACATCTGCCATCATGGATTAATTTTCCTGACGATAGGATATTGGGAAGGAATTGTTCCCTGGGAGGGTGGACAGGCCCTGGCACAGAGCAGCTGTGGCTGCCCCTGGATCCCTGGCAGTGTCCAAGGCCAGGTTGGACAGGGCTTGGAGCAGCCTGGGATAGTGGGATGTGTCCCTGCCCATGGCAGGGGGTGGCACTGGATGGGATTTAATGTCCATCCCAATCCAAACCAGGCTGTGATTTTATGATTTTACAAGCAGATGGAATCCCTGACCAAAGTCACATCCCATCCTGCCCAGTGCTCCTACAGACACAATCCCTATGGAAAAGAGCTGGATCAGTGCAGGTAAGGGGTGTGCCACCACACCCCCTGCAGGGCAGCCGGGTGGCAATGGGCTGAGGCTGCTCCAGCTGAAACAAGGCCTGTGGTTTGGGAATGAGCAGGAACTGTAATTCCTGTCTGTTTTACCACTGAACAGCCTCCAGGGACACAGTCCTGACTTGAGCCCTCCACTCTGCTGGAACAAAGCCTCCAGCTGACCAGAGAGCCCCAGGCTGGGTGCAAGTGTGCACAGAATTGCAGCAGGGACTGCCTCAGCACCTGCACCCCCAGGGGAATCCCAGGGCTCTGGGGGGAGAGCTGGGGATGCTACAAATCTTGGGATTTGTAAAGGGAAAAAAAATCTCCCAGATAACTCCATGACCCAAAACCTGCAAACCCACAAATCCATGGGGAATCCACCTGCCTGCCATGGAGCCTGTTGGGCCTTTAGCAGCAGTTGGGACATTTGGAATGTTTCCACACAGGGAATTTGTAAATCAGGCAGGAAAGGGCCCCCAGGGAGGCGAGACAGGCACAGACACTGCTGCCACACTGGGGTGGGGGGCACAAAACAAACAATCATGGAATCAGAGATGCTGGAAAAGCCCTCTGAGATCCCCAGTTCCAACTGCTCCTCCACCACTGCTCAGGCCATTACTCCCCCAGGTCCCCAAGTGCCACATCCATAGGGATGGGGAATCCAGGCCTGCCCTGGGCAGCTGTGCAAGGGCTTGATTTCCTCTTTTTCAGGTGTTCCCCCAGATCCTCCCCAGATTCAGGCCTAGATCCCACTGGCTGCATCTCAGACCCCAGATAATCAGGAGTAAGCAGCAGTTCTGGTTGCTGAGGTTCCTGGATCCCAGCACAGGCACTGAGCATCCTCCCTCTCCAGAGGGATCCCTCTGCTGCTCACCTGACCAGGAAAGCAGCTCAGGGGTCAGCACGGAGCTGAGGCAGGGCAGGGCCAGCCCTCCTGAATAAACTGCCCAAAGGAAAGGGAATTGCACACTCCAGCCTATCCTGGGAGCACACAGCACTCGGGGCTGGCACAGAGGAGCTGCCTGGGAATGGAAAGAAGGGAAAAGTCAGGGTTGGGCTGGCAGGGAATGGGGACAGTGAAATGAGGCTGCAGCCCTTGTCCCCAGGAGGGGCAGTCCCTGCTAATGGTGCTCCCATTCCCAAGAAGCTGATCCAGCCTTGCTGCATTCTCCTCAGAAAACTAGGATGCTGAGCACAGGATGTGAAGAGGAAACAGTGCTCATGCCATGGCCCAGGGAGAACAGGAGATCCAGGAGACGTGGAAGAGCTGCATTTCCCAGCAATATCCCAACTCTGGAGCAGTGTGAATAGAAAAGAA
Organism: Certhia americana; assembly: GCA_018697195.1. NCBI lineage: Eukaryota > Metazoa > Chordata > Aves > Passeriformes > Certhiidae > Certhia > Certhia americana. Next base: position 14,396,422 of record CM031871.1, read on the forward strand.
ATAAAGGCCTTAAATATGACAGATTAATGGGCTAGAGCTGAAATATGAGATTAGAAATTTCAGAATATGCCTGCATATTCCAGGTGCTCTTTAAATTTGTACAATCCAGTTACTCTATTATGTGCAATTTAATTGCCTAAGAAATCCATATCACTCTGTGCTCTCAGCAGCCGGAGCGGGGGTTCCTTATTTCTGCAATCTTTATTCAGGTTGGTTTTAAAGATTGAAATGTGAGCTCTCCTGGGTGTAGGGAGTTTACTAAATCAAGTCCAGCCTTAGGCTGGAGCACAAAAAGATATGTCCAGCAGCAGAGGGAGTCAGGGCCTGCATGGCCAGGCTGCCCATCAGACCCTGGGGTTAACAAAATCCATGGAATCACAGAATCATGGAGTGGATTGGGTTGGAAGGGACATTAAAACTCATCCAGTGCCACACCTACCATGGGCAGGGACACCTTCCACTGTCCCAGACTGCTCCAAGCCCAATGTCCAGCCTGGCCTGGGACACTTCCAGGGATCCAGGGGCAGCCACAGCTACTGTGGGCATCCTGTGCCAGGGCCTGCCCACCCTCCCAGGGAACAATTCCTTCCCCATATCCCATCCATCCCTGCTCTCTGGCAGTGGGAAGCCATTCCCTGTGTCCCCAGTCTCTCTCCAGCTCTCCTAGAGCCCCTTTAGGCTCTGGAAAGGATTCTGAGCTATTCCTGGAGCCTTCTCTTCTCCAGGTGAACACCCCCAACTCTCCCAGCCTGGCTCTAGCCCTTGGAGCATCCCATGGCCTACCCTGAACCCAAAATGAGAGGATTTGGCAAAGCCTGGGCAGCAGAGCGGGGCTGGCACAGCAGGAGCCAAGAAACAGGACGGCTCAGGAACTTCTGCTGCCCAGTTTTGGGGGATGCTGAGCAGACACTGGGGGGGCAGAGCCAGATCCCACAGACCCCAGGGCAGGGCCAGCACCACCCACCCCCCTTCAACTCCGTGAGCAGAGTCTGTCTCTGTCCTGTGAGCAGAGGCTGGAGAGAGGGCTTAGAGCCACTGCAATCACAGACTCCCTAACACTCGCTCCGAGCTCAGGCTGCCCTTTCTGAGAAAATCCCAGCTCCTGTGCTGTGTCTGCCAGGATGGGAGGATCAGGGCTGATCCTGGACTGGGCAGGGAGCCCATGGGGATGGGCAGGAGCCTCTCTGCAGGGCCTGAATTCATTGGGCTGTGAGCCATGTCCATGGACAGCAACCATCCCGGAATCTCACCTACAGCCTCCCTTCGCCAGGGCTCACCGTGTCTGCCTGGACTGAGGACAAGGGCTGGAGGGACAGGACACAGGGAATGGTTTCCCACTGTCAGAGGGCAGAGCTGGATGGGATATTGGGAAGGAGTTGTTCCCTGGGAGGGTGGGCAGGCCCTGGCACAGGGTGCCCAGAGCAGCTGTGGCTGTCCCTGGATCCCTGGCAGTGTCCAAGGCCAGGTTGGCCAAGGTTGAACACTCTCCCTTCTTGTCATGCATGGCATCCTGTGTTTCTGGGGGATATCAGGCACTGAACAGCAATCCCTGAGCTGGAAATCTCACCTGCACATCCACTCAGGCCCCTCTTTGGAGCCACTGGGCAGAGCCAGGCCCTGTGCAGAGAGATCTCTGAATAATCCTCTCTCAGAAGCTCAGCCTTGCAGAGGCAGAGCAACCAGCTGAGGGATATTTAAGGTTGTTCCTGAGCACTTAATATAGTTTATATTTACAGCTTAATGGCTTTTCAGCATCACTAACTTCCACTCCAGCAAAAAGACTTCTACTGTATTGCCTCGGCTTAAGTGCTAACGACATCTTCACATTAATAAATATTTTAAAACAGTGGAACTCTAAACTCCTCTGGCACTGAGCCAGCATCCGCTCAGCTGGAGACGGCTTTTGCACACGGGGGAAAACAGATGGAAAACCCCTGCCAGATCCTCGGGCCCTGCAGCAGAGCACCCCTGCCTGAGAGTTGCCTTCTTCCCTCTCCACATCCCAAAGCTCAGCCACAGGGATCCCTGGCTTCCAGCGCTGCACTCCAATGCCAGACTGCCACGGATGCTCCCAGGCTCTGCTGACGCTCCAGTTTCCAGGGGTTTCCTGAGGTTCACTCCTGGATGATGGGGCCAAGCCCTCAGCTCTGTCCCCACTGCTCCTCCAAATTCCCCTTCCTTCTCCTACACTCACTCATCCCTCTCATGTCTGAGCCCTGAGTGCTGGGAATGGCAGGAGAGGCCTTCTGTGTGTGCTCCCACAGCTCACAGACACCCCAAAGCCTCCACAACCCCCAAAGCTTCCATGTACACCCCAAGCCTCCATGTACACCCATGCCATCCCACAGAAACCCCAAAGGTCCCATATGCACCCCAAGCCCCCACATCCACCCCAAAAATCCACATCCACCCCAAATCTCCACTCACACCTTAAAGCCCCCACACACACCCCAAGCCTCCACACAGACCCCAAAGCTTCCATGTACACCCCAAACCTCCATATACACCCCCACTCCCTCCCAAAGCCCCAGAAGGCAGTGCCATGGAGCCTTCTTCTGGCAGACCCAGCAGCTGTCTCCAGTGCCAGGGCCTGTGGTGGGGTGTCCTCAGACTGTCCCCAAGGTCTGAGATATCCCCAAGATCCAAACAGAGCCCTGGAGAAGGACAAATGTCCAGCCTGGCCCTCAGCCAGGAGCTCAGCAGTTCCCAGGAGATCCCTTGGCCTGTGGTTCTCCCCAGGAATGGAGCTGTCATGGAGCACGACAAGAACTGGAGGGAATCCTGGCACACAGAGAGCTCTGCCTGATTCCCCAGAATCCTTCCTCTGCTGAAATTGGGATGCTCTGCTCCTCCCAAGGTCCTGGATCATCCACCCTCTCCCAGTCCCAGGTCCTGAGGCTCATGGAGCTGGGCAGTGTTGGGGAGTTCCCCCTCTTCTTGCTGGAAACCCTGGATTTCTGCCCAGCCCCTCAGCCTGGATGAGGCTGCCCCATGATAACCACACCAGCCTTTCCAAACCCAGAGCTCCTGCTGGAAACTCCCCCTTGGGATCAACCCTGGGGGATCCCTCTGGCAAGGGAAGGGCTTGGGAAGTGTTGGAATGGAGCTTTTGTGTCCCTTCAAGTGGACAATGGCACCAGAGCCTCGCCTGTGCCTCTCCAACAAGCAAATCCATGGCTGAGAGCAGCAAACACATCAAGCACATGCTGGGTCAGCTCTGCTTTGGATTTTCGGGATGGTTTCCTACAGGAGGGAGGGAAAAACCCCAGCCCACCTGGCTGTGAAGGATCCAACTCTGTACCAATGTTTGGATTGTACAGGAAATTTTACGAAGCTCAGCTGAAGGAGAGCCTTGCCTTGTACAGGGAGAGATAAAAATCCTCTGTGCTCACAAATGAATGTTCACATCTGCTGCGCACAGCATTGTCTCACTCAAAGAGGGGAAAAAAGAAAGAAAGAGGAAGGGGAAAAAAAAAAGTGAATGGAAGTTAGGATGCTTTTCATTTCCCAACAATGTGCAGCAAACTGTGATTCCTATTCATTAAGAGAGATTGACATTCATTAGAGTGAGCATTAAATTCCTCATTCCTCTTCTCCCCTCAAAATTAATTCACAGAGGGTCGTACCCAGTCCTTTCGATATTGAATTTCTAGGAACTACAGTGGGTATTTTTCCAAATAAGCCAGGCAATTACAACAGGACACCCTTCTCCCTGGACTAGGTAAACAGGCAGTGCCATCTGAACCCTCTGCTGCTTCCCTTTCCAGCTGCAGCTCCACATGTGCACCAGCAGTTCATGTTTGCTCCTGAAGGAATTTGGGAAGCAAGAGCTCTGCCCCAGAGGTCAGAATCCCAGAATCCCAGACTGGTTTGGCTTGGGAGGGACCTTAAAGCTCATCACATCCCCCTCCTGCCATGGGCAGGGATACCTTCCACTGTCCCAGGCTGCTCCAAGCCCCAATGTTCAGCCTGACCTTGGACACTGCCAGGGATCCAGGGGCAGCCACAGCTGCTCTGGGCACCCTGTGCCAGGGCCTGCCCACCCTCCCAGGGAACAATTCCTTCCCAATATCCCATCCATCCCTGACCTCTGGCTGTTCAAATCCTTCCCCATTGTCCTGTCTGTACATTCCCTTGTAAATTGTCTCTCTCCAATATCTGCCAGGTTTGGATTTGTGTAACCCAAGGTATGATCAGATATGGGAACGCTACCATCCTCCGTGCACGCGTGGCTGTGGCTGGGAAGGTGCAGATATTCCCATTCCCACACCACAGGATGCTGCACAGGGAGATCTGATCCTTGTGGATGTGCCTCTGCAAGCCAGGAGCTGGCTCCCCCATCATTTGTCCCTCCTCAGCTGAATGCCAGAAGAACTGCTCCATCCATTATGGAATCTCAGGTTGCCCAGGGAAGCTGTGGCTGCCCCTGAATCCCTGGCAGTGTCCAAGGCCAGGCAGGACATTGGGACTTGGAGTCACCTGGGATAGTGTCCCTGCCCATGGCAGGGGTTCTCTAGATGATCTTTAAAGATCCCTTCCCACCCAAACCATTCCGTGGATCTGTGACAGTGGTGGCTGGACAGCTTTAGCACAGGTACCCACAGAGGTGGGCTGGGGTGACCCCCTGGGATCCCCTTACTGGGATTAGGGACGTGGCAGTTGGTGTGTCACACAGCTGTTGGGAACAGCTGGGGACAGCCAGGGCAGCCCAGCTGGAGAGGAGCCTGTGAGCTTTCAGCACCCAGCCCTGCTCCTTCAGACATGCAGACATCTACGGAGACTGGGAAGCCTCAGACCAGACAGAGGCTTTTTACAAAAGCACAGCAATTTGGCTATTTTGCTATTTCCAGGCCACACTCCAAGGTCCAACCTCTGTCCTCAAGGAACAAATTCACAGCCACTGAACTTGCTTGCAAGGCAGCACCATGAGCTCCTCCAGGACAGGCTCAGGAGAGGCTGTAAGGACAGGAATGATCATTGATGGACACAGGGGTACCTGCGAGGCACAGCCAGAAAAGGACAGAGCAGTTTCCTGCCATGTGGCAGGTGAAGAGAGTCTGTTCTAGAAACTGCCTGTCCAGAGCCATCAGGGCTCTGAGATACTACCTGAGGATTGTTTAGATTTTGTCTCTATGCCTGGCAAGGTCTCCTTTAGCCCTGCTGGTCCCTGAGCTCAGCACTGGACTCTTGTCACAAAGCAGGGACAGACTGGGGGCACACAGGGAGCCGGGCCAAGAGTGCTGCACAACGAGCTCCAAAATCACCGTACCAGGAGCAGCCTCAGGGACACCCAGGCCTCTGAGCCCACCGAGCACCAGGAACAATCTCTCCTTGCTCCAGAAGGATCTGCACCACCAGTGCCAACACAGGAATTGAGAGAGCTTGAGGAAAATCAGGATACTCCTTTGGCACAACTGACAATCTGAGAGTCCCACCCAGGCACCCACCTCCTTCTGGCAACCATGGATTGGCCACACCTGCAGCTGAAATCCCCTGAGAGTCCTCTCTTTTTAGAGAATGAGGAGTCCCCTTCACAGAGGTGAGGTTTGATCAGGAGATGTGGGTGTGGTGGTAACTGTCTCTGTGTTGGTGCTGGTTTCAGGAACACTTGAGCAGGAAGGGGTGTCACAGACCTGAGGGGCACTGCTGGCCAAGGCCCACACAAAGTCCAGAGCTGGTCCAGGGGCCAAGGCCCTGATCCAGTCCTTGGGCCAGTTCATATCTCAGTTAGCCAGTGAAACATGGAATCATGGAATGGGTTGGGTGGGAAGGGACATTAAAGCCCATCCAGTGCCACCCCTGCCCTGGGCAGGGACACCTTCTACTGTCCCAGGCTGCTCCAATCCCCAATGTCCAACCTGGCCTTGGACACTGCCAGGGATCCAGGGGCAACCACAGCTGCTCTGGGCACCCTCTGCCAGGGCCTGCCCACCCTCTGAGTAAGGAATAAATCAGGTCTTGGATATTCCCACCGGTCAGCACAGCTTAAAGATGCTCTTTAAAATGGTTTACATGAAAAGAGGGATGCATTTTGCTCTCAACTTTGGGATGAGGTTCTTCCCTCAGGCATTAAAAAGGCTAGCCTGGCTCTCACTGTTTCCTATGGCTAGGCCCAGGAAAATCTTATGGATATCACAAGCCTTACTCCAGTGGGTGCTGGGCATGGAATGTTCCACACCAGCCACTGCTGAGAGCTGGAAATGCTCCAATCCCCACCGGCATTTGGGGCCATTCCCCTTGGTGTAAATAATCCAACCTTGCAGAGCCTGCCTGGCCCCAGGAGCCTGACCCATTGTCCCCTGAGTGGCACCACCCCTGGCCAGGTGCTTTGGGATTGCACAGGAATGGAAACCCTGCTCCCACCTTCCCATCCTCACTGCCTGGGATACTTCCCAGCCCCAGCAGCCCCAGGGCCACCCAAGTTGGTGCTGACAACACCCAGGTTCAACCCCAGGATGGGCCCTTCACTTCAGAGCTGGACTCAGTGATCCTGGTGGATCCCCTCCAGCTCAGAACATTCCATGATCTGCCAGATTCAGGGGCTCTGGAAGGTGCCTATGAACTGTGAGGGCAGCAGCTTTCCCATGTGGATCCTACCCTGCTCCCTTTGTTTCACTGCCTTTCTCCTGGGGATGAGGACCAGCAGCAGCCCCCACCTCTCACTGCTCCATGACTTCATCCCCATCCCTGTCCTGCATCCCTCTCCAACACTCCCAGCCCCTCTGCCAGGAACTGCCAAGTTTATTGGTTATTAATTAAGGTGATTTGGATACTCCTTGTGATGGATTTGTAATTGCTCTTATCTGACTGTACAGAACTGCAGCACAGCTCCGACCTGCTCCTGATTAGCAGCCAAAAACCAGGAGCACAGCAGATCCCAGGATCCACAGGGGCTTACAGTCCTCCCAGTGCCTCTGGAGGTAGGAGTGCAATCCCAAACAACTCGGGCTGCTCAGTAGGGAACCTCCAAGGTATCTGTCATCAATTCCAAAATCTTTTTTATTCTACTGCTTCCCAAAACCCCTTTGGGAACTGGGAAATTAATCTGTTTTCCTGTTGTCCCAGAGGACACAGCACCAGGGCCACCACCCTGAGCTGCTCATGGGGCTCTCCAGGTATGCTCTTCCTGCCCAAAGCCACAGCTGGAGCTGGCACAACCCACAGGGAATCACAGAATCATCTGAGTTGGAAAAAACCTCTGAGACTTAAGGATCAAGTCCGACCCTTAACGTTCACCACCAACCCATGTCCCAGTGCCACATCCACACAGCTTTCTGAGCTTTTCCAGGGATGGGGATCCACCCCTGCCCTGGGCATCTGTGCCAGTGCCTGACCATCCTTTCCATGAAGAAATGTTCCTGAAATCCACCCTGACCCAGCCTGAGGCTGTTCCCTCTCCTCCTGTCCCTGTTCCTTGGGAGCACAGCCCAACACCCCCGGCTGTCCCCTCCTGTCAGGGAGTTGTGCAGAGCCACAAGGGCCTCCCTGAGCCTCCTTTTCTCCAGGCTGAGCCCCTTTCCCACCTCCCTCAGCCTTTCCTCTGTGGAATAATGGAAATATTCCATGAGAATGGTGGAAATGCTGCAGAGATCAGCACAATCCACCCAGGCAGGAGCTGTCAAGTGCCACAAAACTGATGTGGCAGCACCTGCAGAGGTGTTGATAAAGGCTTTGGTTATTCCAGTGCTGAAATTCCCCTCCCTCCCACAGTCAGTGCAGCCCCCACTGCAATCCCCCCTTTTGTTTGTCCCACAGGTGCCTCCCAGGAAACTCAACCCTTCACCTCAGTCTGGGCTGAGCTGGGATGGTCCCATCAGCCACTGCCAGCTCTGCCAGCCGGGATTCCCTTCCTCTCTCCAAGCAAAGAGGGAGCTCCCTCCTGCTGCAGCAGCACCGTCTGGATCCAGCCCTGGAGCACAGCACTAGCTCCCAAGCCCCTGGCAGCAGCAGGAGATGTGTCACTGCTGACAGCTCCCACAGCCATGGGGACATGAGGGACACAACTCTCCCTCTGTCACTCAGGAGCTGGCTCCAGTCACTGGAATGTTCTACCCATCCCATCCCATCCCATCCCATCCCATCCCATCCCATCCCATCCCATCCCATCCCATCCCATCCCATCCCATCCCATCCCATCCCATTATCCCATCCCATCCCATCCCATCCCATTATCCCATCCCATCCCATCCCATCCCATTATCCCATCCCATTATCCCATCCCATCCCATCCCATTATCCCATCCCATCCCACCCATCCCTGCAGACACCAGGGCAGGGCAGGGCAGCTCCCAGGGCTCCCAGAGCACTGAAGGCTCCCTGGAGGAGCCAGGCCCAGGCTGGGGCACAGTAAATGCAAAGACTGAATTTATCACTGCTCCAAAGAGTCAGGCAGACATCCAGGAGGAACTGCTGCCAACCTGGGGCACAGGGGTACCAACTGCCTGTGCCAGCAGTGCTCAGGAACCTGTTCAGGTGGCACCAAGCACCTTCCTGGGCAAGTGGGAAAGGAGAAAGCACCTCAAGCTGCACACCAAGGCAGACCCAGGTTGGAAATCAGGGAAAATTTCTTCACTTAGAGAGTGGTCAGGCCCTGGAACAGGCTGGAGTCACCATCCCTGGAGGTGTTCAAAAAATGAGCAGACGTGTCACTTCACAGTATGGTTTGGTGGCCGTGGGGCTGTTGGTCAGAGGTTGGATTTGATGATTTTGGAGATCTTTTCCAGCCCTAATCCATGATTCTGTGGCTCTCCACAGTGGCCTTTGCTGCTGGGAGGGAGCAAAGCAAAGGACCATAGGCAATGGGGAGGGACACACTTGTGGCCCTGCCTCTGCAGAGCAGCCCAGGGCAGGGAGGAGGAAACCAGCATCACCTGGTGTGAAACCAGCCCCAGGTGTGCACAGTGTCACACATCCAGCCCCAGGTGTGTGCACAGTGTCACACACCCAGCTCTAGGTGTGTTCAGTGTCACACACCCAGGCACGTCCCCGCTCTGTGGTTTTGGCCTTACAGCCATGCCCAGCACCACGATCCATCCTGGGTCCCCACCAGGCCCTGCTGACAGGGGCTTGTGCCCATCCCCTGCTCCTTCCTGAGCACGAGGGGCTTGGGGAGGCAGGAGGGGCAGCTGCTCTGGCAGGGTGGCCCCAAAGCTGGCTTGGGGCTCTTTCCCAGGAGCTGTGGGGGTGCCCTTGCAAACCCTGCTCACTCCTTTTCCTCCCTGACATACCCAGCGAGGTTCTGGTTTCCATCACAGTGAGAGATTCCTGATTCCTGTGCCATTAAAGCCCTGTCTCCATCATCACTTCCCAGCTCTCTCCATGCCAAGTGTTTGGCTCATTCCTTTAATTCACAGGATCTCTCTGGATTAGAGAGTACAGCAAACACCAGCCCTGTGAGCAGGGAGGGCTCCCAGGGCTTTTTCAGCTGCAGCACCTGGTTTAGAGCAGCTGGCTCAGTCCCTGCAGTGCCACGGGGCACCAGGTCACCCCAGCTTGTCCCCTGGGGACATTCAGCCTGAACAGGGGGCAGTGGGGACAGGCAGGGGTGCTCAGACACTCCTATGTCACCTCCCCTCTGGGCAGACAGGCTGGGATAAGCTGGCAGGGATTTATCAGGAGGTGCCTCGTGCTGTCACATGCAGGGGAGGTGTGGGGGGTGCAGGGGGGCTGCTGGCCCCTCTGTGTGTCACTCACTAAATCATTGTCTGCACAGCAGGCCTGGCCCTCCCACCTGTCCAGCACATCCCCACCGGCACAGGGTGGGAACACACCTGGACATCCCACAGAGCTCAGAGGGGCTGTCACAGCAGTGTCCCCACACTGAGCCTTACAGGGTGGCTTCAGGAGCAGGACTCAGGGCACAAATGTCATGGCAAGGGAGTCATGCTCACACAGTCAGGCCTTCATTTTAGGAGGAGTGGAGCAAGTTAGAAACACTCAGAAATGCAGGTGAAGCCAACAGAGCCCCAACAATTCCAGAGGGTCTGTCCCAGCTGCAGCGAGGGCAGGGAGGAGAGTGCACAGCACCCAGGAGCTGCCTTGGTGGCATCTAAAGCTGGGAGGAGGCACGGCTGGAGCAGGCACAGGTGAGCTGGAGGGTTCTCATGACTATAAAAACAGGCTCACAGAATCCTGGAACAGTTTGGAATGGGAGTTCTTCCAGTGGGAAGATGGGAATCTAAAGTTCTTCCAGTGCCAACACCTGCCATGGGCAGGGACACCTTCCCCTATCCCAGCTGTGTCTCCATCCAAAGCACTCTGCCACATGCCCCAGGTGTCCCCAGGTGTCCCCAGGTTCAACTTTTCCAAGCTCCCATCAAATCCAAGGTCCCCAGGAAATGACCAGACCAGTGTTCTGAGGCAGACTTTGTCCCTGCAGCCCAGCTGTCCACTCCAAATCTCAGGATAAATTGTAAGCCTTGAGAAACTCCAGGAAAGCCAAAAACAGCAAAAGCAAAGCATTTCCCACTGAAAAGCCATGGCCAAGGCTCTTCTGGGCTGGCTTCCCAGAGGCAGCTCAGGGTCATTTATTGTGCCACTGGTATGAATATCTCTCTTTGGCTGTGCTGCTCCCAAGCTCCCTTCCAGCCAGGGAGAGAAGGGGACACGATGCCAGGCCAGTAGCACCCCCAGCCCCTCACAGAGCCCCTTCCCATGGCTTTGGGACCACACTCTGCACCCAGCAGAGGATGCAACCTCAGGGAAACAGGAATAGTGCTGGAATAGTGGGAATTATGTTTAAGCAACTGCTGTCTGTTTTCCAAACCCCCACATTGCCCCCAGTACCTCAGCAGCAAAATTTGTGTCATGGTAGAAACTGGATCTTGGTAACAACTTGGGAGAAATGGCTCATTGGGCTTGTAGGTGACATCAAACCCAAGGATGTCACCTTAGAGGTCACCTGAAGATGAACCTGCAGCCCCTCAGCCAGGCTCTGCCTCCAAGCCCAGCTGAAGTCTCCTCTCACTTCACCCCCTGATCAGGGTTCAAACCTGAAACATCAAGGCCCTGCAGGGGCTGAGCCTGCTCCCTCTGCCATGCCCAGGAAGGCTGGAAGGGCAGAATCCCTTTGCTTCCCACCCAGAAGGGCTCAGATCCTTTTTGTGGCCTGAAATGAACCCAGCCAAGTGGGGGATTCAGCAGCTCTGCACAGAGTTGTGTAAATGTGGGGGAGCAGGGTGGGGTGAGTGATGCAACCCCTGAACCCAGCCTGGGCACCTGCAGTGCCCAAGGCCAGGTTGGACGAGGCTTGGAACACCTTAGGACAGTGGAAGTTGTCCCTGCCATGGCAGGGATGGCACTGGATGGGCTTTAGAGTCCCTCCCAACCCAACCCAACCCAATCTATGCCATGTTTCTGTGATTCCTGAACTTCCCTGCCTGGCTGGCACACGGGCAGGGCACAGCAGCTCTGTGCCAGCAGGGTCTAGGCAGGGCCCTCCTGCCTGCCCACAGCTCCCAGCTGTGCCTTGGGTGACTGGACAGGGACCCATCTCGGCCCCTTAAGCCAGGGACATCACTGTCCTGAGCCCAGGTGACAGCAGGCCCCAAGCTGCTCCTGCTGCTGTTCCTGCTTCTGTCCCAGACGTGGGTGGGCTGGATGCAGAGCAGGTCCAACACCTCCCTGTCCCTGTCCCCACTGCCCAGCAGTGTCCCACCACTATCACTGAGGGCAATGCCACCTCTCAGAGCTCTGGCATCACCATCATTAACCCCTTCTCCCTCCAGACATGTTAGGGACGAACTCAGGGTAAGAGAGAAGTGCCTGGAGCTCATAAATCAACTTGTGCCAAAGAACCAACCTCTGCACTTCACTGTGTGCTGGACACAGCCCCAGAGTGCTCCCAGCACGCACCAGTGCCTCCCCTCCACTTGCTCCTGGCCATCCCAGCTTATTCCCCCATTTCTCCCCAGTCCTGATCACTGGGGGGACCCTTGGGCAGGGCCCAGGGACTTGGATGCTCTCAATTATCACCACTTTTGCCCAAACTGAGCCAAACCTTGACTGCTCAGGCATCCAGGAACAGGAAAAAGCAGTGCCACAAATGCAGTTGGCATGAGGCACATGGGAGGCACTGAGGGGTTGCGTTTAGGGCTGGAATTCTCCAGGCAGGCCTGAATTCAAACCATGTCTGTCAGGCAAAGGCAAGCCTCAGCTGGTTCCATCTTTACCTGAGTTAAAGGTGAGTGGGAACATAATTAAACAAATCAATTAAATTCAACCAGCAGGAAGTTGTGCCAGGGCAGGCTCAGGATGGAGCTCAGGACAAGGTTCTTCCCCCAGAGGGTGCTGGGCACTGCCCAGGCTGCCCAGGGAATGGGCACGGCCCCGAGGCTGCCAGAGCTCCAGGAGTGTTTGGACAGCACTGCCAGGGATGGCCAGGGGGGGATTGTTGGGGTGTCTGGGCAGGGACGGGCTGGATGATCCCTGGGGGTCCCTTCCAACTCAGGAAGGGATTCCATGAAACACATGGCAGCAGTGGACCAAAACAACCAAGCTTCATGATGGCAATGTCCCCCCAGATGTCCCAGCCCTGCAGGTGACAGGAGAGCCAGAGGAGCTGTCCCAGCTAAACTTTCAGGCAGAAGTTGCCAAATCTCTTTCAGGCCTGGGACAAGGAAGGCTTCTCCAGCTCCCAGGAGCCATTTCCAAAGCAATTCCTATTGAGTCACCCCACAGCTGGATGTGCAGATGTTCAGGGCTGCAGATCCTCACCAGTGCAGGGAAGCAGCAGGAAATGGAACACTCCTGGAAGCCCAGAGCATCCCTGTGCTACCACAGAGTGTTCTACACCCAACAGCAAAAGGTGCCTGGAAAAACAAGAGGGGAAGGAAACCTGTTTGGAAACTGCTGCTTCCTGCTGAGCTGGACAGGGGCACAGCTCAGAGAGCCAGAGCTTCACTTCACCCAGAAACAGCTCCAAAGTGCCTCCAGCCCAGAGCAGGGATGTTCTGAGCAGCACAGAGAGCAGAGCTGAGCACCAAACACCAGCCTGCAGCACACTCCCCCCCACCAAAGGACGGGATGCTGTCAGATTGTAGGACCCTGTGACAGGAACATTCCTGGCACACGTGCTGCTCTCTGAAGGGAAAGGGACAGACAGCCCTCTAGTGTAAAGCCAATGCTAACCGTGTTTGCATGGCCACAGAGAGCATTGATCAGGGCCAGATCCATGAGGATGTGCACTGGGGAAGGAACCCGGGCACAGGGAGAGGGATCTGCTCCCACCACAGCTCCCACTGCTCCTGAAAACATGCCAGTGCCACAGGGATGTGCAATCCCAGAATCTCAGACTGGTTTGGGTGGGAAGGGACCATAAAGCCCTTAAAGTGCCACCCCTGCCAAGGGTAGGGACAGCTTCCACTGTCCCAGGCTGCTCCAAGCCCCATCCAACCTGGCCTTGGACACTGCCAGGGATCCAGGGACAGCCACAGCTGCTCTGGGCACCCTGTGCCAGGGCCTGCCCACCCTCACAGGGAAGGATCTTTCCTGATAGCCAATCTAAACCCACTCTCTGTCAGTTTGAAGCCCTTCCCTGTGTCCTGTCCCTCCAGATCCTTGTAGTGCAAGTCCTATGGTGGCTTTCAGGTGACCATTTCTCTCTGCAGAGACAGATCCCATGTTCCCAAACCCTGGATTTGCTCTTTGCTTTTCCAATGACCTGTCTGGACAGGGGAGTGTGGAGCACATCCAGCCTTGCTCCAGCACCCCCAAAGGGCTTCTGAGAGCCCAACTTGCCCAACAGTTCATGGCACACCCCTAACAAAGCCCCCATGGGAGTAGGGAAAGCTGAATTTGGGGCTCCAAAGATATTTTCCTTTCCTCTCCCTCCCCTCTGCTGAAGAGCCAAGCTGAGTTCCCACCTCCCAGTGCACGTGGCTGTGTTGCGCACAGGGATTATTGTCCGTGGCTCCCACCATCACTCACAGCCTTAAGAAAGACACACAATTAAAATCAATATTTAAAGTCATCAAACAAGCAGAGGCAAATTTGAACAGCCTCACAATTCACTGTGACATAACAACCCAGGGTGTATGGCTGAGAGCTGAGCTGCAATGCTGAGAGCACAGTTCTGCCCACAGTCTTCAAAATTTAATGAAAACACACTAGTTTTAAACACTTCCCCAAATCCAGCTCACAAAATCTGTCACTTTGATGTGAATGGTCCCAGTCTCAGACTAATCAGTCACTTTTACTTCCTCTTTAGTAGTTAAAGACGCAAATGAACTCCCAGCAAACCGCACAGCTCCAGGAGGAGAATTTAGCAGCCAGATGGTTCTTGCAAAAGATTGTTTTTTAACAAAAAAATAAAAGTGAGCCCGTTTCCCCCATGAGCAGCTCACGGGAGATGAGGTGACACATCACACTTCGTGTTGTGTGACATTAGAGCTTCACTTCTGCCACAGAAATGCCCCTTCCTAAAGCACCATGTAAATCAGGATTATCACTAACAACGAATCAATTAGTGCAAGGCACTGTAATTATACCGTGCACTCAGGGAAGAAAGGGAAGCATCACACTGGAATGCAAACATCCCTTTGTTTCCAGTGAAAGGTGTAGCATGAAGAGAGAGAAAACAAAGCACAAAGTGTTGGAAAGGCAACAGGATTCCCAGAGCCAGCAGAGGGAATGTTCCAGTTCCCATGGGATGGAAAAAGCTGGGATGGGCTGGAAACTCCCATCCAGGCAGTGAATCTCCCTCTACTGCTGTATCCATTTGCTTTCTCTGGATTGTTCCCACCTCCGTGTGGAATTGCAGCTGAGGATAGGGATCAGAGCACAGCTGACAATAAGGACTCTCCACACTTCCAAGGGTCAAGGACAGGAACGCGGGACAAGGACATTTCTGTGAGTCAGCTCCTGCAAAACAAGCACCAGGGGCCAAAAGAGTTTGGATCCCCTCAGGATGCAGACCCTGGAAGGAAGAAGAAGCCAATGACCAGTGTTTGTCCTTGGCTGTCTGGGCTGGAACTGGGGCAGCAGCGCAGGGAACAAATCCCATTCCACAGGTGATTTGGAGATCTGCAGGGTGGGAACCCTGGACTCCTTCAGATGTTTCTGACACGTTGCTAAATAACTCCTCAGCACCATAAAGAGAGAAATCATGTGCTGGGTACTCAAATGTCAGAGCTTTTTGAGTGAGATGGGACAGGATTAAGAAGTAATATTGTCATGAATGGGACGGGAAGTTCAAGAAGTTCTGCTCCTGGGGCTCCATTCTCTGGCCATGCTCCAGCCCTTCCAGGTCTCTCCTGTCAGGAGGGTCCCAGAGCTGCCCCAGCACTGGAAGTGCCCCAGCAGTGCCAGCACAGGGGACAGGCACTGCCCTGCTCCTGCTGCCACCCCAGGGCTGACCAGAAGTGTATTGATGTCATAGAACCAGAGAACCAGAGAGTCCCAGAATGGTTTGGGTGGGAAGGGACCTTAAAGCCCATCTACTCCACCCCTGCCATAAGCAGGGACACCTTCCACTAACCCAGGCTGCTCCAAGACCTGTCCAACCTGGCCTTGGACACTGCCAGGGATCCAGGGGCAGCCACAGCTGCTCTGGGCACCCTGTGCCAGGGCCTGCCCACCCTCCCAGGGAGCAATTCCTTCCTAATATATGTCCTAGTATGTCCTACAGGGTCAAGCAGAGGGAATTATGATGGTTGCACTTGGCAAAGAGAAGGTGAAGGGAGATTTAATTCAAGCCTCCAGCTACTCCAAAGCAGTTGAAAGGACGGCAGAGCCAAACACAACTTTGTGTGGCCAGGTGACACAGCAAGGAGCCACAGTCAAGAACTACAGCTTGGGAGGTTCAGTTCAGACATCAAGAAAAGCTTTTTTATGAGCTCCAGTACTGGGAAAGGCCAGCAAGGCTCCATCATTGGAAGTTGCAAAGCTTGGGCAGAGAAATCCACAGCTGACCTGACCTGAGTTACAATAGCCCTGTTCTGGACCCTCCCACCAGCACCTTCAGGATTCTGGAATTTCTCCAGCTTTGTGTGTCCTCAGAGAGCTTCCTGCCCCTGCAGGGTGTCAGGAAAGGCTTCCAGCAGAGGGTGCATTTGAGGAGTGCAGAGCTCCAGGGCAGCTCTCTTTAATTACCAGTGATGTGGGACACCAGGCTGGGGTGGCTGGAACTAGTCCATGTAAAACTGGCCAGGGGCTTCATCCCCAGGAGCAGCCAGCAAAGCAAACACAGGCACAGGACAGCACCTGCAAGGGTCTGCTGACATCCTGAGTGTCCCTGTCATGGCCCCTGGCTGTGACTCTTGCTTTTGCCCCTTCTTTGATACCTCCCCAGCACCTGCTCTAACCTCACAGGAAGCCAAGCACGATGCACCATCGCTCCTGCCCCAGCCCTGTCATGCCCAAGGACAGACCCAGGCAGCTCCCCCTCGACACAGCCACATGGGCCACCCATGGTGCTGACTCAGGCCAGGTGACAAAGGGCTTGGGTTGCCTCCAGACAGGCCATGGAGCTGTGGAAGACGAGGTATCTCCATCCTTGGGAAGACATCCATCCTGGGAAAGACATCCATGCTGGACAGGACAAGCCCTGAGCAACCAGACCTGGTTATGAAACCAGCTGTGCTTGGAGCAAGAGGTTCTTTGGGTACCTTCAGAGGTACTCCAGGTGTATCCAGTTGATTCCTCCAAAATATTCCATGATTTCATGAAAGCAAATATTCTGAGCCCAGCTTTGCCTGACCCATGCAGACAGGACTCAGTGCTGATACTAGAGAGTCATTAGGTTGATGCCTGAAACTGCTGAGCCCTCCAGAAATGGAACTAAAAATCCCAGCACAGGAGTGCTTGTGTTTTCCTGTTTCCAGTCTCCTTGATGCTTTGCATGTGCTTGTGGAGAGTTTCTGCTTTCCTTGACAACCAGGGAGGATTCCAAATAAAACTCAAGTGTTTTTCTAATCCCCTGGTTCCAGGAGAGGGATAATAAATGCTGTAAAATCTGCTGGTGGTGTTGCTCAGCTGCAGTGCGAAGGTTGGGAGGAAGGTGGGCCAGCCCAGAGACACAAACCTGCTGTGGATGCAGCAACAGCCCTGGGGGAATCATCTGTCTTGTCACCTGACACTGTGGTGTTGCTAAAGAGGTGATCAGTGACTGCTCAGACCTCCACATTTCAGCTCTGGCCTGAATTTAAGCATATCCTGGGTCCACTGGGACTTAACTCAGCATCATCCTCTGTGGGACACAGCTGGGAAAGCTGAGACTACATCACAGAAATGCTCATTGACCTGGTCAAGGATACAAAGAAGGCAGAAGTAGGGCCACGGCCAGACTCCAGAGCCTTCTAGGAGCACTCCAAAAGCAAAGCAAGCATGATCAGAGTCTGTACACACCATGAGATGTGCTCTGCTCACACAGGCAGGCCTGGCTGTGAGCTGCACACAGCCCAAGGGAAACACCCACCTCACCTGGTGCCACTGCCCTGAGCCCACACACCCCTCTGGCCACCACACAAAGGGTAACCAGCCACTCCAGACTCCCATTCCCATTTGCCCAAGCAGCCTCAGTCAGACACAGCTCAGGCTGAGGTGAGTTTGCATATTTGAGCAAACTGCACGAATTCTGTCAGCATCTCTGTGCAAGCACAGCAGGATCCACCCTCGGCCTCTTTTAGCTGATTAAGACTTTTCAGTACAATTGTCCCCTTTTCCCTCAGCCTCTGGAAACCTTCAGGAGTTACAACGACAGCAGGAAAGGGGAGGAGAAGCTGGGCTTTGTGTCTCACCAGCCTCACTCCTCCCTCCCACACGGCTGGGTGTCTGTGATGGAGAAGCCCTGACACCCTGCTACTCACAAAGCCCAGATGGATCCATCTGGCTCCGGGACACAGCACAGAGCTTTCCACATGGCCAGGAGGGACAAGCCCTCCTAGAAACTCCCAGCCCTCACAGGCCCCACGCTGAGATGCTGCCTCTCACAGCCCCTCTGTGCAGGTGGTGCAGGATACTCCTGTTCCACTGGGACTGTGCTTCCTGCATAAAGAGAAAACCTCTTAACCTCTTTAGGAACATCAAAAGAGGCGCCGGCACTCAGAGATTCGTCTTACTGAAGGTGACAGGAGCAGGGAGCATTGCAGGTCCAAGGGGAAGAGGACGCACACCTGATTAGAGCAGCTGCCCTCTGGTCCCTGCAGGGTGAATCCCGGGGCTGCAGCGCCAGCCCTTCCAGGGGACAGGTTCTCAGCACGGCAGGACTGAACCGCCAGAGCCACCGGCACAGCAGCCGAGGGCAGGCTCAAAGCAGAGATTAGAGCTCAGCTCTGGGCAATCTTCCTTGTCCTGCTTTGTGTGGAGGCTCTGGCTCAAGAGATTTTCCCTCTCCTTCTGCATGGCTCAGGAGGATGGGAAGGGAAGGAGACCCAGTGCCCTCGCCAGCAGCACTGGGGTGCAGCAGCCTCTGAGCATCCTTCCCTTCCCTGCCCCCAGCTCACAGGCTCCTCACTCTTTCCGAGATGAAAAATGTGGAAAATTCACCTCTGTGCTGCTAGATTTTGTGGATTTCGGTTATTCCTTTGGAAGGGCTCAATGGCCAAAGTTGTTGTTTGGGTTAGAAGATTACACAGCACAGGGCCTGTGTCAGCAGCCACAGACTGGCACAGGGATTGTGGAATCTCAGCTGTGCCATCCTTGTGGCCCTTGCCAGCTTCCAGCTCCACAGGATGAGCAGATGGAGCAACAACCACTCTCCTGCCCTCTCATTCCAGGCCCTGGAGCAGGGCAGAACAGAGAGAGATGCTGTGTAACAAACTGTCCCCTTGCTCCTCCCCACCAGTAACTCCCTCTCCTTCCCACTCCTTTATGGACACAACAGGCTCTGATGAGGCTTTCCCAAGCCAAGTCTGGAGCTCCTGAGCTCGGGATGGAGAGGATTTATGAGGGGCCCGGCTGGTCCAGCACGTGCTGCCCACAGCCCTCTGCACTGCTCACTGCTTCTCATTAACTCCTCCTCTGCCCCAGCTTTGCCTGGGAAAACATCCCAGATCCAGCAGGGAACAACGACAGTCTGCACAACTTCAACGTCCAGGCACCGAGTAGTGCAACAGCACCTCCACCTTTTTTGCCCTAAAATTCCTCTTTAGAAAACCTCTCCAAACACAGCCTTTGATGGGCCCATAGAATACTGGTCTAAGATCTGTGCTGCCTGCTGGGAAAGGGGGGACAAAGCCCAGAAAATGCAGCGGCCCCTTGATAGAAAATTTACATCATAAAGACAGGAAATACAGGATAATGCAATGAATGGTGTTTTCTATGAAGAGGAAAATAAAAGAGCTGCTCTCACATCGGTGATGTTGATGTAGGTTCTTATATTACAGGGGTTTGTATTCGGTTTTTTTTTTTTTTTAAAAAAAAAAAAAAAAGGAGAAAAATATAAGTATAGAAAGCCCTTTTTCAGTAAAAATGAATTGTGTTAATAAGGCAGCAAGTGCTGAGAACAGGGAAAGCTCTGCCTGTCCAACTGCCCCTGGTGGCTATTTCTGGCTTACAAGGCACTTGAAGCATCCTGGCAGCCCACAGTGGGAAATGTAGTCCAGATCCAGCAGGATGGACACTCAGCTAAACAGAATCCCCCAGGTTCATAAGGGCTTTCCAGCCAAACCTGCCAGCAAGCCAGACTCCCCAGTCTCTCACAGGAGCAATTCATAAACTGCAGCAAAAAAGCAAATAATTCAACCCCAAACTCCTCCAAGCCTTGTTCTATAAATAAAGCCGTTGTAACACAGTTTTTATATTTCATTATCCCCTGTGTTGTTCCACACGATGCTGGCGGCAGCCGGGAATGTCACTGCGTGGGGAGAGCAGCGCTGCAGCAGCAGCGGGGATGGGAGCAGAGGGGATCGGGGTGTCCGCACCACACCCAGCACCTGGACGCTGCTCTGCCAGCACCGCCAACACCGCGGGTGACAAAAAGCTCTCGGCGCTGCCTGGCACCGGAGAGCTGAGCATGGGCACGGAGCCGCCGGGCTCAGACCGATGGTAACCCCTGCGCCGGTCACGGCCCCCGGCAAATGGAGGCTCGGATATCAGGATCCTCTCAGGGCCCGGGGAGAAGCTGACACCGGAGCCTGCTCCCAAGGTGTTCCCCAAACAGGAATAAATTGTCCATTTCACGTTCCAGATCGACACAAAGCCTCTCAAGGAGGCGATGTGTGGTGTGGATCACAGCTTGGATGTGTCCTTAGATCGTCACAAATAAATCAGCCAGAGTGCCCTCCAAAATAGAAAGGAAAAGAGAATTATATCTGTGTCGCTGACAGGAACGGAAAGCGAGCTGGAGACAGCACAGTCGGGAGCAGAGTACGAGCCCAAATGCTCCGCATGCCCAAATCTTCCCTGCCCAGCACCTGCCCAGCCCTGGAGCTCCCACGATGGGCTGATCCCTCCAGTTAAAAACTGCAATCCGTGTGCTGGGTTCCCACCAAACACACCTGGGTGGCACACGCTTCTCGAACGGGCCGAGCCCGCAGCCTGGCAGCGATTGTCCCTCCCGAGCTGGGGCCGCATCCTGGCCCCCCCAAGGCACGGCGGGACCGGGGGACTCCGAGAGCGGCCGCAGCCCCCGGCCCGTGTGCCAGCCCTGCTGCAGCCCCAGCCCGCACACCGGGTCCGGGAAGCAAAGATTATGGCCAAAGTCCATGGAAAAGGGCTGCTTCAGGCAGAGCTCCGGCCGTGCCAGGCTCCAAGCTCCATGCCTCTCCCGCGGCGCAGCGAGCGAGCGGAAAGGGGGTCCAGCCCCTGCACCTTCGGCCCTTCCCAGCCTCTGTCTCCCGGACACGAAGAGGGGGGATCCTAAGGGATGGCTCTGCGGGGAGCTCCCCCTGCACCCCGGGACCCGCTGTCCCTGCGGGGCGCCCGGACCCTCCGCGAACTTCCCCGTCCGGAGGCACCGCGAGCGGGACGGACTCGGGGAGCGGGGCCGGAGCTTCTCCGGCGGCCAGGCTGCGAGCGGGGAGAGCCGGGCTGCCCCGGCCCCTCTGCCGCCTGTCCTGGCCCCTCCGCCGCGGGATGCGGGCTGGGGACGCGCTTCCCCCGGAGACACCAAGTTCGCCCGGTCACCCCAAGGCCGAGCTGAGCCAAGCCGAGGCTGGGCGGTGGCTGGAGGGGGCTCAGTCCGCTGCTCCCCCTCCACCCCTCTGCTCTCCTTCCATCCCGCTGCTCCTTTTCCGTCCCTCTGTCCTCCTTCCATCCTGCTGCTCCTTCTCCTCCTCGCTGCTCCCTTTCCACCCCGCTGTCCTCCCTCCACCCCGCTGTCCTCCTTTCATCCCGCTGCCGTGCTCCGCGGCTGGAGCCGAGCCGTGCCCGGTGCTCTCTCCCTCTCCGGCTTCGCCTCCGCTCCTCTCCCGCAGCCGCGGCGCTGCCGCTCCCCCCGCGCCCTCCCCGCCGCCTCTCCCAGCCCCAGCGCCGGCTCCCAGCCCGGCCCCCAGCCCCTCTTCCCCTCGTGGGACCTTGGTCGCTCCCGAAGATGCCACGGGGAAAAAAAGTTGCAGCGAGGGAAGTTCCTGACTCGGGGCGAAGTTGGGGCCGCAGCAGCCGTGCCCTGCCCGGGGGAGCCGCGGCGGAGGGGGGGGGGCCGGGGCGCACCTACCTTCAGCTATCGCCCTCTTCATCTTAGGGGTCGGGGAAGGCACGTCTGGAGGCGCGAAGTGGAGCTGCAGCGGTACAATCCTTGGGAAAGCGGGGCAGATTCCGGTGCCAAACTTCAGCCCGAGCGGGGAGCGGCAGCGCACGGGGAGGGGGGGGCGCTCCCGGTGCCGGCGCCCTCGCTCATCGGGGGAATGAGCAGCCCCCGAACTGGAGTCAGCATCCAGGCGAGGCTCCCCCTCCCTGTCTCGCCTCGCCTCGCCTCGCCTCGCCTCGCCTGCCTCCTCCTCCCTCCGTCCGCCCGCCCGCCGCACGCACGGGGCCGGGGCTGCGGCGGATCCCGCGGCGGGGAGCGGAGTCGGCTGCGCTGTATCCCGGGAGCGAGCGGCGAGCGAGCGGGGATGGAGAGGCGATGAATGTTTTATGGGATCATGTGGTTTGACGTGAGAGGAATCAGCCTAGATCGGATTTACTGGCTGGAGGAGTGAGCGGGAGGACGGGGGAGCCGGGCACGGGCTGGCGGGGGGGAGGAGGGGCCGCTCCGACGGCGGCGGCTCCACGGCGGAGCCCCCGCGGTGCGCGGCCGCAGCCCGGGCAGCGCTGTGCGGGGCCGGGAGCCTCATTCCTGGAGGAGAGGTGCCACCTAAAGGAAGCGGCGGAGAGGGACGCCCGGGCGGCGGCGGGCACCGGGCCCGCTCCCTCCTCCCCACCTCCCGCCGCAGCCGCGCCCGCACCGCCGCGGGGGCCGCGGCTCGGAGCCCCTCGGGAGGCACCGGAGACCTCGCGGGTGTTTTCCCCTGCTCTGGATCTGCGCACCGGGAAGGCGGCGAGAGACATCCGTACCCGCCGTGCCTCCTCTTCCTCACCAGATTCGGCTGCTGCGGGTGCGGAGCTGCTGCTTTCCCGAGGGAAGGATGTCAGAGAGCCCTTTGGGTTCAGCCTGAAGGAGAACTTTTCCCTGTGGCTGAGCCCTCTCGCCATCCCTGCCCCTTGGGATCACTCTCCAGCGGGCAGGAAGGACAGCAGCTTGCCTCAGTTTACCTAAAGAGCACGAGGGTTACACTGTAGCTGAAGCTGGATTCCCACCCCACTCCCGCAGCCTTCCCTGCCCTGGAGGGACAGGGGCTCCTGCACAGGCAGATCCATCTGCAGGTGTCCTATCTGGGAAGCAGAAAGATGGAGTTTTTATTAAGTGAACTGATTTGCTCAGTGGGAAAAGGAGGAGGGATGGATTGTGCTGGGGAAAGCTGAACATCCACAATATGGGGAGATGGTGTCACTGTCCTTGTTAGTCAAGAGGTTCAGCTGCCACCAGATCCACGGACAGTGTGTGGATATGTCTGTATCCATGTGAAACCCCACTTGGAATTCTGCATACAGTCCTGGTGCCCCCAACATACGGGACATGGAGCTCTGGGAACAGGTCCAGACTGGAGCCCCTCCCCTATGGAGACAGGCTGGGATTTGGGATTATTCAGCCTGGAGAAGAGAAGGCTGTGTGGAGACCTCATAGCACCTTCCAGGGTCTGAAGGGGCTACAAGGAAGCCAGGGAGGGACTTTCCATCAAAACTGGGTTGCCAGGACACAGGGCATGGCTTCCCACTGCCAGAGGGCAGGAGTGGATGGGATATAGGGAAGGAATTGTTCCCTGTGAGGGTGGGCAGGCCCTGGCACAGGGTGCCCAGAGCAGCTGTGGCTGCCCCTGGATCCCTGTCAGTGTCCAAGGCCAGGCTGGATATTGGGGCTTGGAGCAGCCTGGGACAGTGGAAGGTGTCCCTGTTCATGGCAGGGGTGTGAATGGGACGAGCTTAGAGGTCCCCTTCCAGCCCAATCCATTCTGACATTCTACAATGTGTGTATTTATCTTTACCTGTGTACACCAGGTGTAGAAATGCTACTGAGCCTTCATTCCTCACTCATGGTTTGTCACCCCAATATTGGCCATCTCTTCCAGCTTGCCCTCAGGGTTGGTGTCACAACCACATCCCTCCAAGGCCTGCCCAGTTTCCATCTTTCTATGTAGGCATCACTGCAAGGTGAGCCAGGGTTCAGTTCCTCCTGTATGCCATAATCCTCTCACCACATCCAGAGGCTGTGGTTGCCTCACATTGACCCAGCCCACAATCATTTATGGAAAAAAGAAACTCAACCAAAGTCACCCAACTGGACACTTGGGGCACATGGAGATGATTTACTCAGTGTGGGCTTTATTTGTGCCAACATCCTCAGCTGGCCCAAGTCCTGGGCTCAGGATCACAGAATCACAGGGTGGGTTGGATTAGAAGGGACCTTAAAGCTCCTCTGGTTCCAATCCCACTGCTGCAGGACCTTCACACAGTCCTTGAAACCCTATCTGAAAATGCTCTAGGAGAATTGTCCAGACATCCTCTAACTGTGCAGATGTGAGGTTCTGTACAGCCTAGGGCCTGTAGCCCCTTCCTCTAGCCCCCTGGAGAGGGCAGGTGGCACCTGGGGAGGGCAGGGGGCTCCCTCTGGCCACTCTTTTTCTGCTCCTCCAGAATGCAAAGGTGCAGAGATGATTTGCTAATCCTCCTCCTTCCCACACCTCCAGCCCTGCTCAAGCCTTCTCTACCTCTTCTGCCTTGCCTGCCCCCTTCCGTCTGTTTGCTCTGGGTGACTTCCAGCTGTATCCCACCCATCCTAGATTTTCCAGGAGCCCTGTACACACTTAATGAACAGGAGAGCACTTAATGAACATGCTGCCAGAGGAGCACTGTGCCCAGAGGGACACAGCTGGGACACTTGGGTCACTCTTGGGTGCTTGGGCCAGTCCATGGCAGGTCTGCTCTGAAGGAACAGAGGGTTTTCTGGGAATACCAGGATAGGTGAGTTCTGGGAAGAGACAGGAACATTCCTGTGCAGTCTGTTGCAGCACACTCTTGTTGCCTTATGGATATCTTCTGGTAGGGAGGATGATCCCACCCTGCCTTGCTATTCCTGCAGTGGCAGCCCAGCTAGCACAGGTTAGGAATGTGCTGCTCCTCCCTTTTGAACACACCTTCAAGCACTCCTGTTTCAGCAGTGCCCTTTGACTCCACCATCCCAAGTGGTGCCGCAGGAGAGAGAGGTCACCAACGTGCAGGGCATCAAAATAACTGCAGAATAAAGGACCCTGGAGCTGGAATTTCCTGGGAGAGAGCTGGAAGGTGAGCAGGAGCACCGAAGGAGTTAATTGAAGCTCTAGTCATAGGCCCGAAAATTCCAGGTTGTACCAGGGAGGCAGCGGCTGTTTGGCTGACATTCCTGAAAGGTTAATCTGGAAACAGAGAGAGTACATCTGTACAGGGTTGGGGCTGACTTCCCGCAGATTCCTGCACCTCCTTGGGCTGTTTGAGCCAGCAGTTGTTACACAGAGGTCACTGTGAGGCAGTGTGGGGCTGTGACCTTGGCATGCAGTGATGCTCCACAGAGTCCTCTGGGACAAGGCACAGGAAACTGGTTCTGCTTTGTGCTTCCTATTTCTCCATGTGGCAAGGGGTTGTCCAGCCAGGTGAAGGTGAAGGAGGGGTGTCCAAGCAGCAGATCTCCTGGGGGACCCAGGGTGCTCGCAGTAGCAGGGAAAGTAAGTCTGGAGAGGAGCCAACGCTCTTCGAGATGAAGACACCTTGCTTTGACTGGATAATTATATGTTCGTCTCCACCTAATGCTTAATCACACTGGGATCAATTCTCTTCCTTTGCATTGGGAGTCTTGTTTGCAAAGTGCCATCCCTTCCTGCTCTCTTCAACCAGGGGGTGTGAGCACAGGGGCCCCAAAGGATTTAGGGCACATTCCTGGGCTTGTGAGCACTGAAGAGAGAGGTGGATGTGGGGAAATAGAGAGGGCACATGAAATGGGAATTCATTGCCCTGTGCTGAGCTCACACCCACCTCCTTCTTTTTTTAATATAGCCTAAAGGAATTGACTCTAAATCCCAATATTGAATAAAGTGTATCTTGTTCTACTCCAGTAAAGGCTTTTCACCTTTCCTCCCCACAGCCTTATGGCTGCACCTGTCTTATGTCTGATGTGGCTGGGAGCACCTGAAAACCTCTCTGAGAGCACCAAGGAGGCAGAAAAAGGGTAGTAGACCAGGTTTTTTTGCTTTTTCTAGTGGAAGGGGGTAAGATGCTCTTTTAGGGTCCCTTCCAACCCAGCCCATCCTGGAACTCTGTTGTTTCTCTGCCGAGTTCTGGCTGCCTGTGCTCTGCTGCACACAGTGCAGCCTGGGCAATCAGCAGCTGAGGGTAGGTCACCTGCTCCAGTGGAGAACCATCCCTCTGGACCTCTGGAAGAGTCGCCCTTCAGAGACACAAGAAAATCTTAAAGTAGCCTCCACCTGCTCTGAGGCCAGGCATGGGCACACCATGGGGCAGACTCTCAAATACAGAACTAAAAGGGCTCCCCAGAGCCACCACCACTGCACTACTGACAAAGTTTATGTTTGACACCTTCTTCCTGTTGACTTTTGTGAAGGGCACCAAGACCATGGGTCTGTCCTGGACATTTCCAGCACCTGCAGACTGGGAGGCACTGAGAGGCTCTCCATCAGCAGGGCTCCTCAGCCAGGGGAGCACACAAGGAGGATCTGGACTGACCGAGACTGAATCATCCTACCCACACACTGAATATTTATAATGTAAACCAGGTATTTTACACATAACTATATTAGCAGTGAAGTTGTGGCAGGTGGGACCTTTTTCTGGGATCATTCTCCAGAACACCTCAGTTCCCACAGGAAGTGTGCCAGGGAGGGAAGGTGCCCAGCTGTCCACAGGAGGAATCTCTTGGAGAAGAGGAGGGGCAGGCACTAAGCTCTGCTCTGTGGTGAGCAGGAACAGCACCCAGGGAATGGCTGGAGCTGGGCCAGGGCAGGCTCAGGCTGGAGCTCAGGGCAAGGTTCTTCCCCCAGAGGGTGCTGGGCACTGCCCAGGCTGCCCAGGGAATGGGCACGGCCCCGAGGCTGCCAGAGCTCCAGGAGTGTTTGGACAGCACTGCCAGGGATTGCCAGGGTGGGATTGTTGGGGGGTCTGGGCAGGGACAAAGGCTGGGCTGGATGATCCCTGTGGGTCCCTTCCAGCTCACACAGGTGATGTGCCAGTCTCGTTTCTCCCCTGCAGTGCACTGGATACCAGAGCATCTCAGAGGCCACCCAGGGCCAGCATCTGGTGGGGCCAGCCCAGTGACCACAGGACAGAGGCGTGGCTGGCCACCCCTGGATCCTGTGCAGGGACACAGGACATGGCAGGGAGCTGCTGGCTGACCCTGGGCCCTGGTGTGAGCTCTGCCTGGCTCTCCCCGGCAGGCAGGGCACTCCATCTCTGCCAGCTGCTCAGCTCATTACCAGACCTCGTTAGCTATGGGAAAGGCACTGAGTGTCTGTGTTGTTCCATGGGCTGCTTTGCTCCTTCTGCCATGAAAAACTGCACCAGAGCCTGGCTGGGCAGGACAGGGAGAGAAAAGCTCCCCTCTGTCAGTCCATCATCCACCACTGCACAGCCAGAGATCCCCCTGGCTGCTGCTTCTCCCAGGAGTGAATTATGGCCCTCGCAGCTCTTGCTCCGTGATTTTGCTCACATTTCAGGCCTCTCCTGCCTGAGCAATGGGGTCGGCATGGACGAGTTGTTCCTGTAAATCATCCCAGCACCGCTCCAGCCTGACACATCAATC
Source organism: Certhia americana (assembly GCA_018697195.1). NCBI lineage: Eukaryota > Metazoa > Chordata > Aves > Passeriformes > Certhiidae > Certhia > Certhia americana. The sequence continues at coordinate 14,423,681 of CM031871.1, forward strand.
CCCTCTGTAAAAGGTTCCCACCTGGTCCTGGCGGTGCTGCTGAGATTGGGATGTGCCAGGAATCCTTCAGAAGGCTGTGCAGGAAGGGCTGCAGATTTATTCAAGTGTCTCTTGCAGAAAGCTGCTCCCTTTCCAGCCTTGGGGAGACTTACCTGGCTGAGGGCTGCCACTGGGCTTGGAGCTGCCCTGAGCTCACCCTGCACTGACTGAAGAAGCTGGGAAGAGGCAGAGAATCCCAGAATGGTTTGGGGTACAACTACCACTGTCCCATGCTGCTCCAAGCCCCAATGTCCAACCTGGCCTTGGACACTTCCAGGGATCCAGAGGCACTCACAGGTTCTCTGGGCACCCTGTGCCAGGGCCTGCCCACCCTCACAGGGAACAATTCCTTCCCAATATCCCATCTCTCCCTGCCTTCTGGCAGTGGGAAGCCATTCCCTGTGTCCTGCCCCTCCATCCCTTGCCCCCAGTCCCTCTCCAGCTCTCCTGGAGCCCTGTTAGTCCCTGAAAGGGGCTCTGAGGTGTCCCTGGAGTCTTCTCTTCTTCAGGTGAACACCTCCAGTTCTCCCAGCCTGGCTCCAGAGCAAAGAGAACAAAAAGGAGGGAGACGTGCGGGAAAGCTGTTTTTAAGATTTATTTTATTCTCATTGTCCTGCTCTGATTTTTTTGGTAATAAATTCAGTCAATATCCCCAGGTTCAGATTGTTGTGCCTGTGATGGTGACCAGGGAGGGATCTCTCCCAGTGTTTACCTCTCTCTTTATTTTCTCTCCCCTTTCCAGTTGCAGAGGGCACTGATGAAGCAGCTTTGCTGGGCACCCAACATCCAGCTGGGGCCAACCCACCCCAGAGATTGTGCATGTGCAGGGGGGAACCAAGGGGAGTGGGAGAAATGCAGGAAAATCTGAATAAAGACCTGACAGTAAAAGCTGCTCCTCCATGGAGTTGAGCCAGGGGAGCCCTGTGCATTCCATGGATGTTGGAGGCTGGGCTGAACTGGCAATGCTGAGAGTCTCCCAGGCCATCCCAGGGACTGGGAGCCCAGCACAGCCATGGACTCTCCACTTCTGCACCGGCCACTCTCATCCCCACCTGTGTGCCAGACCTGCAGGATCCAGACCCAGCAGGTTCTTGGGGGAAAAGCCCTCCCAGCACCCTTCAGTCTGAGCTGGTGAGCACATCCTGCACAGTCTAGGGTGTCCCTGTACCACCAGCAGTGTGTTGGACACAGTGCCAAGGAGTGGGAAGAGTCCTGGGAGTAGCAGCTGAAAAATGGCTGCTCCAGCCCAGTTGATGCCTGAAGATTTTTTATTTTTATGGTTTTTTTCATGTATTTGTGACTTTGTAGACCATTAATATGTGGTTATGCAGCTCCGGGTATTTTTCTTATGCTTTTTCTTAGATTTCAGAGTAAGAAGCTAACCTTCTAACACATTTCTGAAATACTGTTTAGTCTTATTTTCAAGTAGAGGACCTACAAGAAGAACATTCAGTTTTCTAATCAGAATTTGAGAAGACATGATGAGAAGTAGGGCAAAGAAGCCCTAGACCAACACCAGTGGGGCAGTACCTGGGGGAAAGAATTACCTAACCAACTGCTGTTCTAATTGGATCATATTTTTGAGATACGCTAATTTGTTAAACCTATAAAAATTGTAAAACTCCAATACTGGGACACCTGGAAGCTTCCAAATAAAGGTCTGCTTTTTATTTTACTATTTTAGCACTGTTACAAAAGTTTCCTCTTTTGATTATAGGCAGCACGGCCACACCAGTAGGATCCAGCTGGGGTCACCTTCCAGGTCCTGTCACTGCTCAGAGCTCTGCGTTCCAGGGGCTCTGCTGTTCCCAGGGGCAGCACATGGTGGGGTGGGCTGTGTTCCATGTGCTATCTGTGTGTAATTTGAGGGCTCAGCTTTGTGTTTTCCTCCAATCCAATGGTGTCTCCACTAGGGTGGAGCCTGGGACGAACATTGCTGCCCAGACTTCCTCTGCCTTCAGTTACTGGGACATGGTTTCTTCTCCACACACACTTTGTTTGTTTGTTTTCCATTTCCTTATGTATTTCTAAGGCTGACTCCTCCTCTCCCAAGGCCCCTGGCTGTCCTGCCAGCTGCAGGGACTTGCAGGAAGGCTGCTGGAGAGCACTGGCAGAAAATGAACACAGAATTTGTGACCAGGAGCAGCTGCCCTTGCAGCCCCATCCTGAGCATCACCGAGATCTCACAGAGGAATGAAAGCATGGCAGCACCACCTGACCAGTCACAACAGCTCTGATTTCAGATCTGCAGTGCTCCCAGCAGAGTTAGCAAATGAGTTGCAGACCGGGAACTATCTGCAAATAGTTTCCAATAATGAATTGAGGTGCGAAAGCTGCAATCTGCTCTGAGACAATCTGTAAACAGAGGGAAGGAAAATTCACCAAAATAAATTATTCATTTCAGATTACTCCTCTAGCTCATGTCTTAACTTGAAAATCTCCAGGGCCTGCAGAGACTTCCGGGGATGCTCCTGTAGCTTGAGCAGAGTGGTGTTGGGACAGGCGCAGGGAAGTGAGACAGATCAGGGCATCCTATCAACACCTGGCCAGCTCTTCTCCCCCCACTGATGGGAATTGGCCACAAAACATGGGCCAGCTCCATGGGTTGTCCAAGGGCACTGAAGGAAAATCTATTCCAGGCCAAAAATTGGACTCTTCCCCTTTTGCTGCTGCCACCAACAAAGAGGAGAAGGAGCCACCCTGGAGCAGGAAGCAAAGCAGAGGTGGGATGGGGAATGGGGGAAGGACAGGACAGAGGGATAGGGGAGCAGGGCAGGCTGGAGGCAAATCACAACTCCAAGCTGTACCAGATCATGAGGGACACAGATGTGCCCACCATGGCGTGGCAGTCCTGGGTAAGGGCACTGGACAGGCTGGGTGTGGTGTGATGCACCAGGAGCTGTGCCCAGCCACACTTGGTAACCTTCCAAACAGCCTGAGGAGGAGAAATCAGCTCTGAGGAAGGACATCTCCAAGAACAGCCTGAGGGTCCCTGGAGGCACAACAGGAGGAACCCCCCTGGCCCCAGGCAAGGGGAACCATGAGAAGGCTGTGCCTGAGGGATGTGAGGGACTCAGTGTCCCACCCTCTGCACTGCTCCCTGATGTATCTGGGACTGGCGTGGCACTTGGCATGGCACTTGGCATGGCACTTGGTCCTGGAGAAACTAGCTAAAGAGCAGAAAAACTGCACATGGAAAAGAAAAACATATGGAGCTGGAAGAAGGTGCAAGATGGGAAGCTGGAGCTGTGATTACTCGTTCAGTTATCTGCAAAGATTGGCTTGAGCTGCTCCTGGGTTCTCCTAGGCATGATCTCCAGCTGGGACAGGCCAGGTTTAAGCAGCTTTGTCATTCTGTACCATGGATCTTCAGGTGCCACAGTCTGGCTCGTCAGTTTTTAGCCCTTTCAGTCAGTCCAAAGTCTTCAACCTCACCACAGAAAGCAGCAGAGTGGACCGGAGCACATTGAGACATTTCACAGAAAGGTGTGAGGCAATATTGTCTTCTTTAGTTAGAATTAAACAAGTAGATACAATCCTAGTGTGTGTTTCCCTGAAAATGTAATGCATGGGACTGCAGGGAAGGGCAAAGTTCAGAGCAGAATACTCCAGTACTGACTGTGCCAAACTGGGCAGAAGATTGGAGAATGAAAGTATTGCTCACACTCCAAGGAGGATTTAGACTAAACCTTACCCCAGACATCACCTGGAGAGACCCTGTGGCAAGCTGGACTTTTTCAAACCTTTTTTTCTGTCCTGAAACTTGCTCTATATTCAGGGGAGTGCAGGAATACTGGAACAGCTCAAATCTGGTGGATTTGTCTTTGATCCAGTTTGGCAATTATTGTCCCAAACTCCCACGATCCCAGAAAATGCCAGGGTTTGGCCTTTCAGAGCTGTTGGTGTTAGAGCCTAGCTAACCCTGCTCACCAACCACTGAATTACTGGGGCATTATTGCTGCTCTGGACCACAGAGGTTTTCCAGGGGATGTGCTGGAACTCTGAAGGCTTTACAAGAACTATTTCAGCTTTAAGAAATAACCCCAAGAAAATGCTGTCAGTGCTGTTCAACGAGCTTTCTTAATGAAGGCTTTAGAAACATCCCTGTCAAGGCCATGGCTTTGCTCTGCTGGCAAAGGGCAGGGGAACAATTGGGCACCCAATTCCACAGGGGAAGTAGCAAATGAAAGTCATGGAACTGAGTATTTTGGCAAAAAAGTACTGAGTACAGTGAGAAGGAGGTGTGGTTTTGGCAGCGGTCTGAGCCTAGAAGAGCTCCTGGGATTAGGCCACCTCCTGAACCCCCCTGGCCTGGTGGCCCCTCCATTGTCCACCCTTGCACAGAACAGTGCAGACACTGAAGTGACAGCTGAGAACTGCTCCTGCAGAGTGTCCCCAGGAAAAGCAAAGTGCCCACATAACTTCCTAAAGCAAGTGGTTTTCAGGAAAAGACAGAAGGCTGCAGGAAAACAGAATGCAGCTCTGTGGGAAGGCTGCATGGAAATCAGCTCCTCTCATTGAAAACTTGACTCTCTGCAGAGCAGCTTCTGGTTCAGGGCTCTGGCAGCAGCCCCAAGAACTGGGAATCCAACGCCCTTGTTCCCATGTCCTGCAGGACCAGCACTCCCGAGGCTGTGCTGGCCAGTCCTTGAGGAGGGGATAGCACTCAGGACACTCAGGCCATGCTGCTCCTGCAGGGTGAACGTCATAAATGTGTGGAGCTGAGGTGCCACCAGGAGTGCTGGAGGATGCTGTGAGAATGACACACAAACTGCATCTCCATCAAACCCTTCCAACATTCCTGGACTGGAGGAACCCCCATGAGGCTCCTGCTTGCCCTGGAGCTGCTGTTTGTGCCACCTCTTGGCTAAGGATGTAAAATAGGCAGCACGAAGACGCTGATGTGTGGATTTTTGTGTTCCAGAGACCTCAAAGTCCTGAAGAGAGCCTGAGGATTCCCCACAGCACAGTCTCAGGAGCTCAGGGAGCTGGTCCAAGTGTTGCAGATGTGGCTGGGTGTGAGCTGGAGGGGCTTCTGGCACTGCAGGTGCTGTTTGGACTGGGGCTGATGGGGCTGTGCTGCTGCCTCGCTGAGCAGTGTCCCTGTTAGTGGGACCCCAAAGCCATCGAAGGGTGCTGGCAGCAGGGCTGCACTCAGGTGTGAGCTCGGGTTTGAGCCGTGCTGCCAAAGGGTGCAGGACCAGCGCTGCCCATTCCTTCACAACGGGATAATCTTCTGTTTCCTGGCTGTTTGCAATTAGCCTCCCGAAGCGGATGAATAATCTGTTCTTGTTGATTCGACAGAGACGCTTGGAAAGAGGACAAACAGCGCGTTCTGCCGCGCCCGGCAGTTGCAGGCACGAAGGAAGGAAAACACGGACATGCCGCTAATTGCCAGCAACAATCCTGTAAATTTTGCAGTGCTGGCACAAGGCAGGCGACAAACGCAACAAACAGGGATTGGAGGAGTCGCAGAACTGCTACCACCAGGCAGAGCAGTCCCCGGGCACCCGGGCGTGGCTGGAGAGAGGGGTCAGGGAGGGCAAGGGCAGCCCCTGGCCCGGGCTGCTCAGAGTCGGGGGGTGCCAGCCCACGGCACCACAACCCCCGTGGGAGAGCTGCTTTCTCGCCGTCAGAAAATCAAAGCCATTTTCAGAAGGAGAACAGATTTTGGTTGGGAGGTGAGGGAAACGGAGGGCCAAGAATAGAAGAGAACAGTGGGCGGAATTCTGACTCCCTGCTGCATTCAAAGTAAAGTACAGGACAAATTTCAAGGAAGCAGCGGGGCAGCCCTCGGGGGAGCTGGCAGGGACACAGCCTGGCAGGGGGCTGGGGGCCGGTCCTGCTGCCCCGGGGCACACGGAGGGACAGCATGAAGCAGAGCAGCAGCACTGCGCTTCTCCCAGGCAGGCCCAGAGGCAGCAGTCACAGCTCCCTGACGGGGATTTCAAGGGAGACAGGGATTTTAAGGGAGACAGGGATTTTACAGCAGGAGATGATGCTGGGTGGCAGCGCTGAAGTGGATTTTAAGAGCGACAGCGTTAAGCGTGAAACGGAGAGAAATCACGCAGGTGATGGAGCGCTGAGCGCTGCCCGAACCCCGCATTTTGGGGCGTTTGTCTCGGTGTGCACGGACCCGGCCGGCCCTGCAGAACCGATCACACGGCCGGACCCAACGCCATCTGTGCGGTCACGGCAGGAACTGCATTGGAGCGGCCGGCAAATCGGGAATGTGGGATAAGGGGAGGCAGGAAC
>CM031871.1:14429984-14453574 GCA_018697195.1 Certhia americana
TGGAGCGGCCGGCAAATCGGGAATGTGGGATAAGGGGAGGCAGGAACTGCACTGGAGCGGCCGGCAATTCGGGAATGTGGGATAAGGGGAGGCAGGAACTGCATTGGACCCGCTGTGAGCTTGGGAAAGACAGGCTGAGAGGGCATCACTTTGTGCTCCACTGTCACCTCTGCCCCCTCCAAGGGCAGCACTGCCAGGGCTTAGCGCAGGGCTGCTGCCACAGGCTCTGTGTGTTGATCCATGAGATTCTGGGAACATCGGACAAAGTACGAGGCTGAGACTGCTGCAGGTACCGGGCAAAGACAGCCCTGAGCACTTCCATGCTGCAGGAACTGAAATTTTGGCTTCTTTTCTCCATGAGAGATTCCTGCAGAGCTGGAGGCTTTGCCCAGAGTCTGCTGGAAGTGAGAACCTTGGCTTTATTCACAGAATCCCAGAATCCCTGAGGCTGGAAAAGCCCTCCAAGGTCATTGATTCCGACTTGTTCCTGATGCCTACCTTGTCCCCAGCCTAGAGCACTGAGTGCCACGTCCAGGCCTTCCTTGGACAGTCCCCAGGGATGGGAACCCCAAACCTCTCTGGGCAGCCCCTGCCAAGGCCTGACCACCCTTTCCATGAGGAAATTCCTCCTGATGTCCAGCCTGACATTTTTGCTGAGCACTGCAGCTCTGGGGTTGTTTGCAGGTGGGCTGGAGGTAGAGGCAGTGTGGAAAATGTGCTGCTGCCCTGGGCATCCCAGGCACTATGGGCAGGGCTGAAAGGGCCTTTCCCTGTGGAAAGGGACCGTGGTGCTGTGGCCATGTCCCTGCTCCATCTCTGCATCAGGAGTGATACTCAGGGAGCAGTGCAGGAACAGGGCAGGTATGGAGGAGACAATGGCTGGCAGCCCCTGCAGATGGATGCTGGACATGGCAAGGACAGCAGGGACTCCTTATCCCTCCTCCTGAGGTCTTTCCAAGCCCAGAGCCCAGCTGGCCCTTTGGCGAATGTCCCCCCTCTCCCCCAGCCTTTCTCACCTTTCACAGTCCTGCCCTTCCTTTCCTGCCACTTTCATTTTCCCCTGGGCTGCAGTCCCAAGGACAGGGAGCCAAGGGGAACCATTGCACCATGAAGGAGCCTGGCTGAGGCTCAATCCCACCCAGACTCAGCCCCTCACGTGCAATTACCTCAGAAGGGGCAGAGGACAGGAAAAGGGGAATAAGCAGGTGCCCAGGTGTGCGTGTCTGCTTGGTCCCACTTGTGATTGTCTGAGTTCCCAGCAGAGCAGCCAGAGGAGGCCCCAGGGAACTCCTCCATCTCTCACATCTCTTGCAGGAACCATGCTCAGTTCTGCTCCAACTGAGCCTTGTGGAGAAGGGCTGGAAGAGGGCCCTGGAAAACTGCAGCCTGGGAAGCTCTTGCACCACTGCTTGAGCGTGGAAGGAGTTTTGGGGCTGCTCTTCCTCCAGCTCCAGAGGGTCTGTGAATCACATGGACAACTTGATGTCACCCTAAAGCTACAGAGAAGCCACCTCTGAAGGGCACCTTCCTCTGTGTGTGTGAGAAAGTGCTCTGAAATATATAAAACATTCTCAGAGTGGGGAAGATCACTGAGAGCTTTACCAAAACTGACTTGAGAAGCTGTTTCAAAGCATTCCAAATGGAACTTGCAAATATCTAGCCGTGTTTGCTGTTCCCTGACAGGAGTGGGTGGTGGGTGCCTTCTGCAGTGCTCCCAAGGAGAGCTGCTGGGAATATCCAAGCTCTGCAAACCACACTGGAGCAGTGTCCCTAGAATGGCAGCAGTGTGTGTGTGTCACTGGAAAGGGAAGATGGGCTCCAGGAGCACAGGGTCAGCCTGAGCATCCCACCAGCCCTTCAGCTCATGGTGGAAGCACTCCTTTCCCTTTAAATTGGATGGAATATGTGATACTCATGGCTGAGTTGGCCTCCAGAACAGGATGGTGATGCACTGGAGAACAGAAAACCAGGAGGGAATCTCCCTTTACCTCCAGTTTCAGGATCTTGTGGCAGTGCCCTGGGGCTGTGCCTCTTTCCAAGGAGGTGGGAAAGACTGAGGGGGTTTCCCTGTTGAACCAGGACGGAGCTGAGCACCTCTGAAGGAGGGGTGGGGTTGGGGAAGTTTCCAAAGCTGCTGACAGCTCATGGTGTCCCCTGAGGTTTTCCTGGCAGTCCTGTCCAGGTGTCCCGACTACAGCAGGTCCTGAAGTGGGCTCTGATCACTCAGGATTTTGGAGATCCCTGCAGCATGTCCAGAACATCTCCCAGCGTGTTCCCCGCCTCACATGGGTGGTGAGCAGCCTGCTAGCCTCACAGCTCCTGGCAAACACAGCTACCCACTCACTCCTGATAACAACAGCCTGGGAAAAAAAAAAGGAAGAAAATGGATTTTCCCCTTCCTTTTTCAGGAATTCTGGCAAGATGTCAAAATGCTCCGCTGCCACTCAGAGCGGAGAGCGTTGCCCAGCTCTTCCCCGTGCTCGTCTGCCAGGCCTGGAGCGATTGCCGAGCTTATTTTCGGCAGCTGAAGCGGCAGCAGGAGCGGGAGGGGAAGGCTGGGCTATCAGTCACCGGGAGATGCTGCTCACTCCCACGGAGGTGTTTACAGGAGGGGCGTGAGTGTGAGCTGGAGCCAGCTGCCATTAGCATTGCAGATCGGGCACTTGTTAGCAGAGTGCTTCGCCCCTGCTTTACAATTTGCTAATAATAAAGCATTTGTTCCCGGCAAACAAACGCCCAGATTTATGTCTTGCTCACAAAGGACTCCAATAGATATATTGATACCTTGTGAAGCTGCAGCAGGGAGAGGGATTGAAAAGCTGCTGTTTACTTGACTCCATCCAGCTCCTCTATTGATGACTAGGAGGCATTTGTTTCACGGAGGATAGAGCATCAGAACTGCGAACACTCTGTTGCCCATAGTGCCATATTTAGGATTATTATATCATCATAAAACAGCTTTATAGGGCCATGAATATCGGGGCACGTCGATACCCACCAGTGCACCACGGCTGTGCCTTCTGCCGGGCAGGGCTGGCAGAGCCCATGCAGCCCTGGAGCCCAGAAAATAGGGACGAGCAGCTTTCAGGGGAGAAACAGGCACAGGAAGAGCTCTTGGAGCTTCCCTGCTGCTGAGTCCAGTGAGTAGAGCTGGTGTGCAGACCTGTGCTGGCACTGGGGACTCTGTTTGCCAGAACATCGAGCCAATGCAGGGATGCCAGTGCTCTGGAAATGGCTGGGAATGTGCCAGGCACCAAGAAAATAAGGGCAGGAGCTCCATCCCAGCCGTGACTGCAGGGTCACGGTGACGGCTGGAGAGTGCTCTGGTGCTGCCACACCAGCACGGATGGGACTTGTCAGAGCAGTGTTCTCCAGTTTGGCAAGAACCGTGTCTTGGGATCATTCTTCAGAACTCCTCAGCTCCCAGGGGCAGCACATCAAGGAGGGAAGGAGCTCTGGAGTCCACAGGAGGAATCTCTTGGAGAAGAGGAGGGGCAGGCACTAAGCTCTGCTCTGTGGTGAGCAGGAACAGTACCCAGGGAATGGCTGGAGCTGGGCCAGGGCAGGCTCAGGCTGGAGCTCAGGGCAAGGTTCTTCCCCCAGAGGGTGCTGGGCACTGCCCAGGCTGCCCAGGGAATGGGCAAGGCCCCGAGGCTGCCAGAGCTCCAGGAGTGTTTGGACAGCACTGCCACGGATGGCCGGGGGGGTCTGGGCAAGGCCAGGGGTGAGACTGGATGATCCCTGTGGGTCCCTTCCAGCTGAGGATATTCCATGATCCTGTGATTCTTCTGTGGGAGGAGTTCCAGCCCCAGGAAAGACAGACAAGCCCTGCTGGGATGCCCCTGGAGGGGCTGTACTTCCAATAGCTCAAACCTTCCACAGCCCAAACACCCCTGTGGATGGGCTGTCCCTTCCCACCCCATTCCCGTGTTCAACCGCTGCATCCACCCTCAGGTGAGCCCTCATTCCTGGTGATCCATCAAACCTGGAGTGAGCTCTGTGGGTGCAGGAGGAAGCACAGCCCTGTAACCGCTCCAGAACAGGCTCTCCCTGTCAGCTCCCATCCTCTCTTACATTTTAGCTGCTAAATAATGCACTAATGGAAAAGGAAACCTTAGCCAGGGCAGTCAGATTAAGATGCAGAGCAACCACAGCTTTTAGTTTTCATTTTCTGGCTCCAAATGCTGCATTTCTTTGCTTTATTTCTATGTTTTTTATTGTTGTTGTGGTTTCTTTGCAATGGTTTTCCAAGAAGAGGAGACAGATTTTAACTGAAGCACTTGAACTTTTGTTATCAACGTTCTCCTTGCAATAAATTTTGGCTTCGACAGGAAGCTGCTGGATCTAAGAAATCACAAACAGAGGAACCTAAGCACAGAAAAGTCTGAGAGGTACCTTCAGCCTTCTGAGAAGGCTATTAAGATGCTCTGACTCTTGGATTGTGTTTCAGCCTATCTTTCATCTCACTGCTGCATTCACCTTCAAGGGGGAGTGGCCTTTCTCTTTACAACCTGAGAGCGTTTTATTCTGACTATTAAATTAGTAATTAGCACTTCATTTAGCTGGGATCTCCAGTGCCCAGACAGTATTGATTTGTCAGAGATGGAAAGATGGAGCCTCTTTCACCGTGGTTTTGGGCACAGTCAAGGGGGGTTCTCAGCTATTTAAAGGTGATTTTCCCATGCAGAGGACAGGCTGGATGGGACAGAAGGGCCAGGGAGGGTTTGTCACTGCAGGTGTCTCATCCCTGCGCTGTTCTGCCTAAATCCCACCTGGCAAAGTGTCCCTGGGCAGGACACAGCAGCTGGAAGCTCCCCAAGGAATGGGACACCCCATTCCCAGCAAGGCAGTCACTCGTGTCCTGCTCTTCCAATCCCCACAGACATTCTCAAAATCCTTGGGATGTAAAAAACCTTTCCTGCAAGTCTGTTCCTGCCTAAGGGGGACTCCAGGCTCAGGGCTCACCTCATCTGGGACAGCAATTGCCAAAGTCACCTGTGTGTTTTATCAAGAGATTGTGATTTCTCTGGAGAGTTCTCAGCCGGGTCTGGAGAGAGAAGTGAGTGTAGGAACTTGACCAAGGAAAGCCAGGGCAGTGGTGAAGTCCCCATCCTGGAAATGGTCAAAGAATGAGAGGTGGCAATTGGGGACATGGTTTAGTGACCATGGTGGGATTTGATCAAAGGTTGGACTTGATCTTGGAGGCTTTTTCCAAGTTAATGATTCCATGGATGTAGGGAAGAAGCCTCACTGATATTTTGTGTGTCATATTCACTCTTCTTTCTCCTGAAGTTTAAACCAGAACATAACTCAACACCACCCCAAAGCTGAGTCCATTACCAAGCATTCAGCAAATGTTTCATTTGAAGCAGCCATTGATGAACTGAAAAAGCATCCCTGAGGAATCCTGGCAAACCCAGGGGAAGGGATGCCAGAGACAAGGGCAGAGGCAGGAGGTCACAGAGCTCCACATGAGCATCTGCAAACTAGCACAGGAGAACTCCTGTCACAGTGACCAGGGAATGGGCACAGCCCCGAGGCTGCCAGAGCTCCAGGAGTGTTTGGACAGCACTGCCAGGGATGGACAGGGTGGGATTGTTGGGGGGTCTGGGCAGGGACAGGAGCTGGGCTGGATGAGCCCTGTGGGTCCCTTCCAGCTGAGGATATTCTGTGATTGTGTGAATTCCTCTTGGAATCAGGTTACAGAATCACACAATCACAGAATGTCCTACCTGGAAGGACCCACCAGGATCATCCAGTCCAGCTCCTGGCCATGCACAATATCCCAAAATCCCACCCTGTGTATCCCTGGGAGCACTCCTGGAGCTCTGGCAGCCTCGGGGCCGTGCCCATTCCCTGGGGAGCCTGGGCAGTGCCCAGCACCCTCTGGGGGAAGAACCCCAAGGCAACTGGGGCACACCTGGACTCCAAGCCCATGGGAAGCAACCAAGGGCATGGAAATGCTGGAGGCTCAGCAGCAGGCTCTGCTGGAGTTTAAATGCAGGAAAGAGGATGCTCTGAACTGCCAGGGCTGCCCTGCCTGGCAGCAACAGCACGTCAGCCTGCACAGCTGTGCAGGGGATTAGCAGCTCAGAGAGGCTTTTTCCACAGCTGTGCAGCACAAGGGCAGACATATGTAAAGAAAAAGCCTTTACAAATAATCTTAATCTAATCTGGGGCTGCAGACTCTCTAGATTTACCCACAATCACACATCACAGCAGGCAAGCAAAGTGTGTTCCAGGGCTCTGTGCTGTTCACAGGCTGGCTTGGGGGTTGTCCAGTGCCACAGCCACATCCTCCAGGGTGACAGGAATGGGCCATTGTCACACTGGGCATCTGCCTCTCGCCTACTGCATCACCCATCCCTGGCACTGCCCAAGAGCAGCTTAGTGAGGATCCAAATAGCACAAATTTACAAGATGCCCTCTCGAGATAAAGCCTGGAGACATTTAAGGGATTAAAGGACTTAATTTATCTGCAACAGCCGATGATCTTTCCATGGCAGAGCAGTTCCCTTGGTCCAGTGGAGTGCAGGGAGGTGAGAGACTGCTCTGGGTTCTCCAGGTTTGTGGGGTTTTTTACTTTACAGAATCACAGAAAAGTTTGGATGGGGAGGGACTTTAAAGCCCATCCAGTGCCATCCCCTGCCATGGACAGGGACACTTTCCACTATCTCAGGCTGCTCCAAGCCCTGTCCAACCTGGCCTGGGACACTTTCAGGGATCCTGGGACAGCCACAGCTGCTCTGTGTCAGGACCTCATAACCTCTCTCCCATCAGAGGATTCCCATTCCCACAGCTCCCAGCAGGGGAGGGTCTCTGCTCCCCCCCACTGACTGAAGGCTTTTATCACACTGGGATCTATAAATGTGTCATAACAATACCTGCTGCTATTACTTCCACCAGCAGTGGGGCAGATATCTGGATTTTCCATTCTGCCCCTCAGGGATGCCTTGTGAGCCTGGATTCCCAGCTGGGAGAGCATCATGCTTTTCACTGCTGGGCTCCACCACTTTTCCAGGTCTCAGCCCTGCCCTGCCAATCCATCCTACACCCTAAATCTGGCCAGCTGGGATGCCCTGAGCACGAGAGGAGGGCTCAGGTGGCTCTGGGAATAAACAGCCCATGGGAGGTCACCCAAAGCACACAGCAGGAACAGGGGTGAGTTTGGGGCAGTTTCAGGCACTGGAGTCAAGGGATGTCACCTGCAGCTCACCTAAAACTTCTGGGGGAGATTGGTGTGTAGAGCAAGGATTGAAACCCTGGGGACCTGACCATCAGATGGCCTAAAGGCAGAGGGCAAGGGACACAGAGCCCTTGGCTTTGGGCCCCTTGGACAGGAGCAGGGAGATGCAGGAAGAGTGAAAGCCAGGGAACACTGGAGTGACCAGCAGCGCTGTTTGTCAGACAGGGACAGGACGGGCCTGGGCAGCTCAGGAGCCCAGGGCACACCTGGTGGGGCTGAGAGCAGTGGTCAGTCTGGAGGGGACACGAGGAGCTGTGGGATGTGTCCTCTGCTGGCCTGTGCTGCTCTCCTGGGTGACCTCAGACCCCAGTCCTGGTGCTGCAAGCACTGGGAGGGTTTTCCCTGGTACTGGTTTGAGCTGGGGCTGTCATGGGGTGATCACTGGGCAGTCCAGGGGAGGCAAGCACTGATTGCAGCACCCCAGATGCCTCCCAGGAGTTCACAGAATTGTGGGCAAACTGTGCCACAGGGAACTCACCGAAAATCCACAAAATGACAGAAAAAAACCCCATTTTTTTGTGTGTTTCAAGTTAATAACCCCAATATTAATTGAACCAAATCTGCAGTCCCCATCTCCCACCCTTGGGAGGCTGCTGAGATGCAGGAAGGAGCAAGGAGTTCCCTGGCAGGGCGGGGGCTGAGCAGCAGCCAGGATGGACTCCAAGCAGGCAGCTCTTACGGTCTGGCCTTGGCATCCCAGATGGACTCAGGACCTCCCCAGGCTCCCACAGAAGCTGCTCCCCAGCTGGTGCGTGGTGCTCACAGGCTGCTCGTTTCCTGCTCAGGGCCCCTGGCTGCTGCCATCAGCAGAGTCAACAGGAGTCCTACAAATAGTTCAAACAGCTTGGAGTTAAATTTGTGGATATTTGTGCTTACTGGGAAGTGGCTTTATCTTTAGCAGGGCTCAGGAGAAGGGGAGGAAGGAGGGAAAGAGGGCAGAAGGAAAAAAAAACCTGTAAAGTTCACGGACACTTCGAAGAATCTACGAAAAAAATCTCATTATTTTTAATAAAATATTTTAAAAAAAAATGAGGACTTTTTTTAAAAAATAATTTTTGAACTCTTAGGTTGCCTGGGCTTTGACAAAAGAGACAGAAAAATCTTGGTATTCTGGGTAAGTAGGAAAGAAAAACGACTTATCCATCAAAATCTGCACATCTTCTTTCTCTGTGCAAGCACCTAAAAGTAGGTTTGAAAAGTGATCCTGTTAATCCTGCTCTCCTGAATAGAGGGAAATATGCCAGAAAAGGCCAGACTTGACAAAAAACAGTTCTGTAAGGAGAATCCCAGAATGTCCTAAATTGGGAGGGACCTGCAAGAACACCAACAATCCCACCCTGTCCATCCCTAGCAGTGCTGTCCAAACACTCCTGGAGCTCTGGCAGCCTCGGGGCCGTGCCCATTCCCTGGGCAGCCTGGGCAGTGCCCAGCACCCTCTGGGGGAAGAACCTTGCCCTGAGCTCCAGCCTGAGCCTGCTCTGGCCCAGCTCCAGCCATTCCCTGGGTGCTGTCCCTGTCCCAGGGAGCAGAGACTGGAGCTGCAGCCCCTGGGGAGGAGCTGTCCCTGCTTGGGGACAGCTGTCAGTGAATATGGGAACATGACCTGAAGTGTAATCCAGGCTGTGGGAGCAGAGGTGAAATGAGATCTGCTGAGAAGAGCTGTGGGGTGTCTGGAGAGGATGACCCAGGCTGAGGTCAATGGAACAAAGCAGGTGATTCCTGACCCCCTTGAGGACAAGAAGAAGGTCCCAGAGACACTGGAGGCAGAGCAGTGGGACACTGGCAGTGGCTCAGGGCTCGTGTCAGACACTGCCATGGCACAAGAGCAGAGATGGGGTCCGGAGGCTGTGCAGCTGCCTGGCTGAGTTGGGTGTTGGTCATGGACTTAGAAAGAGAAGGATGGAGCTGGAGGTTCCCTGGCTTGGTCACCTACAAGGTGATATTCTATGAATCCACATTGAATTGCTGCTAAAAACCCAGGCTTTAAAGCCAAGCCATTTTTCCCCAGATAAATCCCTCAGATGTCTCTGGCATTGGCCTTTTCCTCCTGAATGGGCTCAGTGTGTTGTGTGCTCATAGATGCTTTCCTAGAATCCCAGAATCCCTGGGGCTGGAAAAGCACTCCCAGCCCATCCAGTCCCAGCTGTGCCCAATGCCCACCTTGTCCCCAGCCCAGAGCACTGACTGCCACATCCAGGCCTTCCTTGGACACCTCCAGGGATGGGAACCTCAAACCTCCCTGGACAGCCCCTGCCAAAGTCTGACCCCCATTTCCATGGGGAAATTGTTCCCAAAATCCAACCCTGACCCTCTCTGGCCCAGCCTGAGGCTGTTCCCTCTCCTCCTGTCCCTGTTCCCTGGGAGCAGAGCCCGATCCCCCCCGGCTGTCCCCTCCTGTCAGGGAGTTGTGCAGAGCCACAAGGTCCCTCCTGAGTCTCCTTTTCTCCAGGCTGAGCCCCTTTCCCACCTCCCTCAACTGCTCCTGGGGCTCCAGACCCTATTATGTAATGTGGAGTTTGAGGAAATCCAGGTACAGCCCAGAATCTGGGGCTGAACTTTCCTCAGCTGAGCTCTGGCTTCACTACATGAGTTATGTCCCAGTGGCTCTGCAGGTTTGCAGTGACACAAACCAGGAGTGTTTGGCCCATTCAGATCAGTTCCTGGAGGGTTTCCATGGGATATCTGGTCCTCGAAAGAAAATCTTTGTAAATACACCTGCTTGAAGCAGGTGAGTGCTGCTGTCAGCACTCTGGGGAATGAAGCAGTTAAGGACATTGAAAATAAATGTCAAGAAATTGCAAGGACAGTCACCTGCTCATTATTTTTATCAGCCCTTGCTGAAAGAATGCAGCTCTAGATAGCAAACGACGGTGCCATGAGAAGCTTTAAATGTCACAACTCTTTTCCTTAACTCACACCAGGCAAAGGCAGCTGCCCATTACAAGTTCCTACTAAAGAAGGACACATTTAAGAGTGGCCACCCAGAGCCCTGCTTAACATGCTCAGTCTTCCCTGGGCATTCATCACAAAGCCAAGCCTGCCTGCAGCAGGCTCTTCCAGCCCCTTGCTGCTCTGCTGCTTATTTGGGAGCTCAGAGCCAGCGCAGAGCTTTTCTCATGAAGGGAACACACGGCACTTGAGTGCCTGTGCATTTATCACAAGTGGTGGTGGGGGCAGGAGGGGCAGGGCTGCAATCAGTGGGATGTGTCTGGACTGGGGAAACAGGGGGGAAGAGCATACCATGGGCCGATTACTGCAGTGCCCAGTGTCCTGTGCCTACAGCTCCCAGCGCCCAGTTCCTGCAGCTCCCAGCACCCAGTTCCTGCAGCTCCCAGCGCCCAGTTCCTGCAGCTCCCAATGCCTTACCAGATGAATGGACATTGGGAAAGACATGGTACTCCTTTGCTCTAACCATGAAGAGGTCTTTCCCAGCTTTGTGAACAGCCAGGCAGTGAGGAGGCAGGTTGGGTGTGCAGCGAAAGGGGGATCAAGAGCTGAGTGTCACAAAATCACAGAATCATGGAATGGTTTGGCTGGAATGGACCTTAAATCCCACCCAGAGCCACCCCTTCCATGGGCAGGGACACCTTCCACTGTCCCAGACTGCTCCAAACCCCATCCATTCTGACCTTGGACACTGCCAGGGATCCAGGGGCAGCCACAGCAGGGTGGGCACCCTGTGCCAGGGCCTGCCAACCCTGCTCATTACCCTTCCATGGCCCCAGCAGCTCCTCTTCTCTCTGCTACCCTGTAAGCTCCTTATATCCTTCACCTGTCTGATCTCCATCCTTCAGATCACCAAGGTCATGTTTGCCCTTGGATTACCTGGACACACATTGATTTCCAGAGGAGTTGGAATGGAATATTTCCCTTGTACTGGGTGGGGGCAGGGGGGTGTTGCAGGACTGGCATGGCAGTCCTGAGGTCTGTGTGGTGTGTAGAAGTTCTGGACATGTCTGTTTATTCCTCTCTTTGTAATGAGGCTGGGAGAGCTGGGGGTATTTTGAGAGACCCCGGAGCCCCTTCCAGTACCTAAATGCTGCAGAGCTGAGAAAGGGCCTGGAGCATCTCTGTGCCCAGGAAAGGCTGAGGGAGCTGGGGCTGCTCAGCCTGGAGAGAAGCCCCTCAGCCCTGGGTGTCCCTGTCTGTCCCTGGGGGTCCCTGTCTGTCCCTGTCTGTCCCTGTGTGCTGGAGCAGGGAGGTGGCACCAGTGACCCTCCATGGTCCCTTCCAGGCTGACTCCTCCTGGGATGCTGCCATCCCAAGTGGCTGAGGCTGTGAAGCGGCCGCTATGTCTGCTCTGTTTCTGCTGGATCCTATATGGGGGTATTCCCCACACACCCAAGTGCCTCCAGCAGTGCCCCAAGAATTGTCCCCCTGCCCTCTCCAAGCAGGAATCATGTCTCTTGGGGATGACAGCAGGGGGAGAAGCCAAGCGGGTGTTTCCTGTTAATCCATCTTCTCTCGGAGCAGCAGAGACTCGAGGCAGCCGTGTGTCATTGCCTGCATCCCTGGGATGGAGCTTGGAGGTGGCAAAACATTCTGTGGGCAGAATAACTCCCACAGTGTCTTTTTTTCCAGCAGAAAACACCGACTGCATCTCTGCTGTCTCCTGACATTGTCAGTGCTTGCATGCTTTGAGACCTCTCTCTGATTTCATAGCTGGGAAGATTCTCTGGCAGTTCCCCCTGTGTCCACACTTCTGGAAGGTGAAACTGCACCAGCAGCCAGCCTGGAAGGGCTGCATGGACCTGTCAAGGTGGTCAGAGTGCTCTGTGCCCTGGGGAGGGTGGGGGATGTTCCCCCTCCCTTTGCCAGGCCTGTGGGGTACAGATAATTCTGAGTCAGCAAGGGAGACCAAACCTTGCTCCCAATGCTTCTTGATCCTTTCAGCCCCCTGGGGCCTCACTGGGACACCCTGCAGGTGGAATGCCCTGTCTTCATCCCTGCCAAGGACTGGGATGAACAGATAAACCCCTGGTGAGCTTTTAGGGTTATCCCCATTAGGTTTCAAGGTCGCCCTGCACTGAGGGGCATCCCACTGTGTACTGGCAGGATTGGACACCAGTGACAGCACAGAGCTGCTTGGGATCTCCCTGAGCACCTTGTGGAGGGCTGATAGCTCTGCTCCCTGATCTCATCAGCCCCCTCAGGCCCTACTGGGACACCCTGTGCACATGGAACGTCCTGGCTCCATCCCCACAAAGGACTGGGACAGGCAGGTAGCCAGGGCAGAGCTGGTGAGCTCCCTCTGCCCATCCCAGCTCGGCTCAGGCTGCCATCCTGACTCCTCTCACAGCACTGATTCCACCAGGGATGGAGCCCAGCTGCAGCTTTTGTCCATGGATGGAGTGGGATTGGTTCAGCTGGTCAGAGCATGGTGCGGATAACCCACAGTGGGTCCCATCCCCACATGGGCCATTCACGGACCTGTGGTCCTTTGGGTCCCTTCCAACTCAGAACTTCTCAGAACTCTCTGAGGAAATCATCTCGAACTTCCCCCTCTGAAAACACACTCCCTCTCCAAGCTCCCCAGTTGCCTATCTGTGCCTGGTTTGAGGAGGCTGCTCCCACACTGTTCCTGTCCCAGCTCTGACTGGGACACTCTGGGATCCAGCTGCTGGGCCAGGATCATTCCCAGGCTCGAGCTGCCAGACGGTCACGGCTGATCATTTAATCACGCACTGGCATCCTGTGCCTGGCCAGAGCTCCTGATAGCACTCAAGGAGATGGAAATGTAACATTTGAATGAATGGCCCTTTAATTATGCCATCGCTGCCCTGCTCTTTCTGTGCCTGCTGCAGAAAGCCCAGGGAATGTTAATGGAGTAGCTCCCAGCCTGCACCTGCTGCTGGCTGCCTGCTCTGAGCAGGAATGAAACCGTTAAGGCAAAGAAGGTGACTCCTGGTCTGCAGCCCCAGTGAAATGCTCCCTTCCAGGACTGGGGACCCTCTCAGAGTATCTGTCCTTGGTGGAAATCCAGTTTAAGCTCCTGAATCCATGCAAAAGCCTGGCAGGAGAGGCTGTGTCTTAGTCAGGCAAATGAAGCACTTGAGCTGCACAATGAGCCTGGCTCTTCCAGGGATTTCATCCAAGCACAGGCTTGGCCTGACCTTTTCTTCTTGTTTTCGTGGTTTGTTTTTTTTTTTTTTTTGTGGGGGGGGGGGGGGAACGCTCATTCTGCTCAGCGAGAAGCACCATCAGAGCAGAATACAAAAGCTTTAAAAACACTCCCAAAGCCAAATGTTTCTAAACCTCCTTTGTAATCCTCAGCTGGGAAGCAAATTCGCTGTGCCCCCTGGGAGCTCAGGAGGGGACGTGGCACAGACATCTCCGTGCCAGGCTGGCGGAGGGGGGTGCTGCAACCCTGCTCCTTCAGGAAACATCAGCACCTGAAGGGGCTCCAGGAGAGCTGGAGAGGGACTCAGGACAAGGGCTGGAGGCACAGGACATAGGGAATGGCTTCCCACTGCCAGAGGGCAGGGTTGGATGGGATATTGAGAAGGAATTGTCCCCTGGGAGGGTGGGCAGGCCCTGGCACAGGGTGCCCAGAGCAGCTGTGGCTGCCCCTGGATCCCTGGGTGTCCAAGGCCAGGTTGGACATTGGGGCTTGGAGCAGCCTGGGACAGTGGAAGGTGTCCCTGCCCAGGGCAGGGGTGGCACTGGATGGGCTTTAAGTCCCTTCCCACCCAAACCATTCCATGATTCTGAGAATATAGGAGAGGTTGTGTAATTCCAGGATTTATCTCACCACTGTTTAGTGGAGGAAGGAAATGGAGATAAAGCATCAGCCAGGGTTTGACACAAGACATTGGAGAGTTTGCTATTGTCCTTTTAGCCAAATGAAAAGATGAAAAGGAGCCAAGACCTTTGAGAGGAATTTGTTAATTGGGGCAGAGAGTCTCCAACAGCCAACCTGGAGCTGTGTGCGCAGGTTGGGAGGCAGGGATGGATTCCTGGAGGGGTCAGGCTCTTTGCCTCTTGTGAGGATGAGCCAGAGCATTTTGTATCAGCCCTCAACAAAGGGGTCAGTGAGATCCCTGGCAGTTCAAGGCTGTCACAGACCTGGGCACTGATGTCCAACCCTGCCACTAAGAGTGGGATGTCCCTCAGTGCAGGTGACCCTGAGTCCTAACGTGGATAATTTCCCTCAGAGCTCACCAGGAATTTAGCTGCCCTCTGCTCCAGGCAAATAGGAACAGAAATAGGGTGATGGAAGGTGGGACCCTGGGAGGAGAGGTCTGGCTATCCAGACCTGCCACACCTGAGCACAGCACTGAGCCACCACATCCCACCTCCCCTCAGCCCTTTATCCCAGCTCCAGGGTTCATTCCCTGCTCTCCAGCCCAAAGCCAAGTGCAGCTACACCTTTGGTCCTGCCCAGTGAGGAGCCTTCTCTTTTCTCCTCCCTTCTCTGTCTTTTCTCTCTTTTCTCTCTTCTCGCTTGCCTTCTCCCTTTTCTTTCCCCTGTGGACAATCCTGGGCACTGTGGAAAGAAAAATAAAATATCTACCTAAGAGATACCTGTGCATTACTGAAAATTTAGTCCCAGGGAGAAGCAGGCTTAAGAAGAGGATCTTTGCTGTGCAGCTGCATTCAGCCTGAGAGAAGAGAAATATGGGGATACAGTTTCGTGTGTCCAAAAATTCTATATTTGTCATGCAAAGAGGGAAAAGAACTTAAAACCTTCACAAGTGTGAAAATCAGGAGCAGTGCCTTAGAAAACATCTCCTGCTGGGATAAGGAATTCATTCACAGACACCCATGGCATTCCAAAGCTGGGGTGCTGTTGGAAATGTTGGGGAGGGTTGGTCAAAGAGCAGGGACCAGGAGCTCATCCCTCGGGAAGGGAACAATATCCTGCTGCCAGTCTGCTTTTCCTGAGGGATTGTCCCTTTTGGGGGGTACTGGATTTCCTCTCCCAGCTCCTCTGAAGTTTCTTTGCCTTCTGCACAGCTGCTCCTTCTCTCCTGAGTTATTCAGACCCTAAATCATGGAATCATGCAGTCCTGGAATTGGTTTGGGTGAGAAGGGACCTTAAAGTCCATCCAGAGTCACCTCTGCCCTGGGAAGGGACCATTCCCACTATCCCAGGGTGCTCCAATCCCTGTCCAGCCTGGCCCAGAACAGCTGAGCATGGCAAATGCCCAGCTGAGTTGTTGTCATAGAATAATAGAAAGATTTTGGTTGACAGGGGTCTTTGCAGGTCTCTTCTTCCCTCTTCTGCTCTAAGCAGGGCTAACTCTAAACCTGGACCAGGATTCTCAGTTTTGGTTTGGAAAATTTCCAGGTATTGAGATTTTCCCCACCACTCTGGTCCTGAAGAATATTTCCCTGGAAATTTTCCCAGTTGCAACTCATGCCCATTCTCTGTTAAACCTCATCATACAGCCCTGAGAAGAGTTTGGCTCCATCCTCTCCACAGCCTCTTTCAGATGACTGTTTTTAGAACATTTGCATTTCATCCAAGCCACCCTGGTTTGAATCCTGCCCTTCATTCCAGCTGGCCATTTTTCACAGGGCTCAGCCTCCTAATTCCATCCTGTAAACCAGGAAATAAAACTGAAAACAGGATCAGACTCAGGACAGCCCTGTCTGAACAGCCCTCCTGCTTGGATAGCTTTGGAGGAGCTCTCTGGGAACAGCCTTCACCTGCTTGCATCCCATCCTCTCAAGGAATCTGTTTCACTGCTTTGCTCAGAGAACATCATCTTGTGCTCTCCTAACAGCCTTAAAGTCAAGAGATTTTGCCTCTACTGTTTCTCTTTATCCACTGGGCCAGTTACTGTCAAAGAAAATGACTCTGATTTGCAATGATTCTTTTCTGACAAATCCCAGCTGGTTCTTTTCCATCACTCAGAGATCTCACACATGCTATAAACTGCAGGCTTTGCACAGGTTCTGTCTCTGCTACCAGCGCAGGGCTGAGGCAGTGACACCATTTGTCCCCCTGCTGCCCCCAGCCCTGCCCACTGCCCCAGGGGCTCTGCAAGGTGAGGTTTGTTCAGAGCTGATAGCAGCTGATGCAGGTTCCCCAGACCCTGGCACCTTCACATCCTGCTCCAGAGGGAGTCTGAGCAGGCTGTGGTTCCAGCTCCTCCTTCAGCCCCTCCTCCAGACCTGGCTGTGGCAGCAGGCTCCCTGCAGCTCTTGGGGGTCTCCTCTGAGCGCTTTCACCTTCCAGAGAAGTTACAGTGGTCTGACAGTGCTGGTGTCTGGCTGCTGAGCACCCTAAATATGTCCTGCTTGGTCCCACAGGCTGAGGTGGGTTTGGATTCCTCAGAGGACTCCTGACTTGATCCCCCTCTGGTACCAAGAGCTGGTTTCCTGGAAACTTCTCTCCAAGCCCAGAGTCCTGGGAGTCCCTTTCAATGGCAACAGATGGAAAAGAGTCATTTACTGAGCCTCTTCTGCATCCCTGATGGTACCTCAGAGGCTGACCTGAAACAGAGACCAGAGAGAGCAAAAGGATAAAGTATGAATTTATTAAAAGGCCTCAGTGGATGCAGCCTGGGCAGTGCCTACACCCAAAATGGTCACAGAATGGACGCCAGGTCATGAGGCCTCACACTTTTATAAGTTCTGGACCATCAGCACATTGGAGTTAATTGCCCAATTCCAGCTCCAGGTTAGGAAGCTCCATCCTCTTGTTTTTCTCTCTTCCCTTCACTGTTGTTTTTGTACTTGGGCCTGGAAGTTGTATCGGTTGTCCTTGGTGCCAAACTAGAACAGGAATTGTTTTGTCTCCCTACTCTGAGAAGAGAGCTCACCAACACTTAATGTGAAACCCAGAACCACACAATAAAACAGCACAGAATCTGAGAAATATAAAAGCTAAAACTTAAGGCATCCCTGTCACTCCATGACCTATCCCATTCTCCCCCTTGGTTATCCCTGCCCTTTCCATGATCATGCCTGGTATCCCTTAGAGCCTTCAGTTCAAGGTGAGCTTTGGCTTTCCCAACACCTCACCTGCACCCTGGGACAATGGTTCTGTATCCCACCTTTCCCAGCCCTTCCCCCTCCTCCAAGTGTCCTCCTGTGCTGGAGCTCAGGCAGGAGCTCCCTCTTCAGCTAAAGTGAACTTCTGACTTTCCTGAAAGCTGGAAATGATCATTCTTCTGCTGGGGCAGCTCTCCTGGAACACCTGCCAGGTTTCCTGGGCTCTTTTATCCTTCACAGTTCCCACCCATGGGTTCCCACTTATCAGTTCCCTCAAAAACCAGAGGTGCTTCCCAGACCTTCCCTGTCCTGTGGTCACTGCCTCAGGGACATCTCCAGAATATCCAAGGTCCCTGGGAAGCTCCAGACCTCCTGTGCCACAGCTCAGAGAAGCAGAGCTGTGTCCATCCTGCATAAGAGAGAACCAGAACTGAGCAGCACCAGCTGCCTCCTCATGCTCCTCAGGCTTTGTTCAGGGCTGGCTGAAACCTCCCCTCATGGGCTCTTGTCCAGTTTTTGGGCACAGAGGTTCTGCAGCACTTTGCTAACCCAGCCGAGCAGAGCAAGGCCATTATTCCCTGCCTGAAGTCAGCAAGTGCCACAATTGTCCAGGCTCAGCCAATCTTCATCCACAAGCCCTTCTAGCCCCATCTCCTCCTGTCTCACCTCCTTTTCCTTGAAGACCTCAGGCTCTTTTGTCTCTTTAGTGCTCTCCAAAGGCATGTCATTCTTGTGTTCCTCCTTCCTGCAAATGCCTCTGTGTGCCCCCAGCTCCTTCCTGTGCCAAATCAGGCTCCCAGCTGGCATTTGCCTCCCCCTGGGTGCCACAGCACCCCCAGCCCCAGGAGGGGCTGCAGCAGCCGCAGCCCACTGGTGCAAACATTTTAATGAGGGACCTCCCACTAATGAGGGAACAGAATCAGAGGCACTGAGCTGGAGAAACCTCTGATAGTACCAGGAGGAAACAGAAGTGACAAATTAGATTTGATAAAAGAAACCAAAACTGAGACAGCAGATGGATAAATAGAGATAAAAAGAGTGGTAGATGACAGAGAGACAAATAAATCTATCAACCAGTGCACCCATTGAACAACTGTATGGTACGTGTGAGAGAGGAGGGAGAAGCACCAAAACCCCCTTAACTAAATAAATAAAAGATAATGAAAAATGACTGACCAAAAAACTGCAGATGGGAACAACAGCAACAATAAGAACAACAATAACAGCAGCAAAAATTTTAAAAAGCTGCTGGCCCCAAAACAGTCCCAAGAACATGCCCTAGCTAAATAACAAGCAAAAATTGTTTGCACTTGCCCTGTGCTAACACACCCCTGTGGTGTCCCCTCAGTTTCTACACCTAAAGATCAGCCAGCATTGCAGGGAATGCTGAATTTAGGAACAGGAATAGGGTGGGGTCACACAGGTCTGTGATGTGCAGCAAATGCCAGCATGGAGATGCAAATCAGCCCTATAAAGTCAAAATCTGGTGCACGAAGTCCTGGCTTTTATCCCAGCTGAAACCTACCCAGCAAACTGTGTGTGGGACAGGCAGCTCTTGCCCCATGGACTGGGCTCACCAGGGACTCAGAGTGAATGTGCTGGACAAGGTCCCTCCTCATTTTCTTGATCAGCTGCAAAACCAGAATGTACATGGAAAGGTTCTTCTCCCTCCAATAAATTAAGTTATTCTTTGAACAGAATTATTTTCTGTATAATAAATGCTGGGATAAGAAATGAGGATGGAGTGTGATGAGGACCAGCTGAGGGAGGTGGGAAAGGGGCTCAGCCTGGAGAAAAGGAGGCTCAGGGGGGACCTTGTGGTTCTGCACAACTCCCTGACAGGAGGGGACAGCCGGGGGGGTCGGGCTGTGCTCCCAGGGAACAGGGACAGGAAGAGAGGGAACTGCCTCAGACTGGGCCAGGGGAGGGTCGGGGTTGGATTTGGGAACATTTCTTCATGGAAATGGTGGTCAGGCACTGGCACAGCTGGCCTGAGAGGCGATGGAGTTCCCATCCCTGGAGGTGTGGATGTGGCACTGGGGGCTGTGGCTTGGTGGGTTTGGTGGAACCTGTCAGTGCTGGGTTAGTGGTTGGGCTCAAAGACCTTAGAGGGCTTTTCCACCCTTAATTATTCTGTGACTCTGCGTTCATAGATAATCAGATTTATGTTGTGGATGGATGTATTTCTGTATTACATACACAGCTCCCGGCAGGGCCTCTCAGACTGTGAACTGAGCTGTGCTATAAATTGCAAAGGTTTTTATCCTCAGCATTGGTGTGATAAACCTTTACCTGTCCCTTCATCTCACAATGAGGAGCTCTGCCTGCTCCCTGCTGTGCTGGGCCCAGGGCTTCACCCTGCACACACACCTGGTTTAGGTGCCACCCTGCAGGTGTCTGTCAGTGGGGAGGGCCTGCCCAGGACTCACCCCCAGCCAAAAAGAACAAACTTGAGGAAATTCATAACTCCTGTTTTCCCAGCTGGAGTCCCAAGCCCAAATGCTGGGCTCTGGAGAGCTGCCTGCCTGGCAGAGGGATGTCAGGGTCCTTGGAATCCAGCCAGGTTGATGTCAGGGCTTTCTTCTCCCAGGGGAACGTGCTGCCGTGTGGGAATCTGCATTATCCATTCTGACAGACTGGCAGAGCAAAAGAGGAATAAAACTGACTTTAATCCATCAAAGCACCATCAAACCCTGGCTGTGCAGTATGTCAGGGATACAAAACAGGAAACAAATATGTGCACAAATGTTGACATTTACCAAAGATCCTTTTCTTTAAGGTCTCTGCTCTGGGGACTGCGGAGAGGTCCTGGAGTTGATCCAGGCCGGGATGAGTCAGAGCTGCTCCCGCATGGCTGCAGAGTCCTGGGCTGGACAGGAGCCCTGGAACCTGGCTGGACACCCCCATTAATCCTGGGAAAAGCAGGAATCTCCAGGGACAGCCACAGCCTCTCTCCTCTCCCAGGCCTGTTTGTTTGTGGAGTACAAACAAAGAGAACTAGACACTGGGAGGGGTCAGCACACACACATTTGTTGCTGAAGGATGTTGGGACTTCAGAGAACCCCAGGATGATTTGGGTGGGAAGGGACCTTAAAGCCCATCCAGTGCCACCCCTACCATCCCAGGCTGCTCCAAGCCCCAATGTCCAACCTGGCCTTGGACATTTCCAGGGATCTAAGGGTGGCCACAGCTGCTCTGGGCACCCTGTCTATCTCATTTTCCTCAGCTTTCAGGAGGAAAAAAAAAATCATTTCTCCAGCAGAGCTTCTCAGCAAATCTGTCTGACAGGGACTGAAGGAAAAGCACAGGACTGAATTCCATCCCTTGGGGTCATGCACTTGGAAAGAGAGAAAACCTGGACACACAACAGTGACATAAGGACAAAGAGGAGGACATCTGTGGAGCCAGTCCTGCTCTGTTCTTTTGGGGAAACAAAGGTTCCCAGCAGTATTACTGGCAAGTGGAGGGAGTGAACTCTCAGTGGAAAAAGGGCAAAGGACAAATGAGATTTTGGCGTTATTCACTGCGCAAATGTTTGAATCTGCTGAAATTCATTAGGCTTTGGGTATTGCCCCATCCCTGGAAGTGTCCAAGGCCAGGCTGGATGGAGCAACCTGGAATAATGGAATAGTAGCAATCGGAAAGTGTCCCTGCCCATGGCAGGGGTGGGACTGGATGAGCTTTAAGGTCCCTTCCAACCAAACCCATTTCATGGTGTGGGATTGTACCATGGCACGTACATGATTGTATCATAGCATTACCCAGCCCCACATCACAGCTAAACCCAGCAGATGTTTTCTTTGCTATCACAGGCAGAGAAGTCACTTCCCTCTCTGCAAGGACACCTGTGGCAGCAGCAGCCAGGTTGGGACCAGGCAGGTGGGACCAGGCAGCTCCTCCTGACCTCCCCATGAGAGCCTTAAACCCTTCTCAGCCTGTGGGTGCAGGAATGCTCTGACCCATCCCATGGTGGGGAGTTCTATCCTGGGATGTGCTGAGGAGCAGAATCCCTGTGCCACAGGCAGGATCACCAAACACAGAGATGAAGCATTTGCAGGTGAAGGAATTCATTAATTTCCAAGTCCTCAGTTTTCTCAAGAGCACCCCCAGCCCCAGCCCCACCCTCCTTTCCCAGCTGGAGAAGGCTGCCCAGGGCTGGCAGCTCTGGTGATTCAGCCCTCAGAGAACTGTTCTTCTTTCACAGCCCCAGCTGCAAGAGTCAAGGCATAACACAGGACACTAGGTCTTGAATAAAAACCCTATCAGAGCTAGGTTTGTGACTGCAGAGAAAAGCTGGAAACACAATTCCTAACATCCAAAAAAAAAAAATAGAAGGCAAATAAACAGCACCTGAGTTTATTAATTTTTAAAATCTCATTATTTTTGGACAGCATAATGTTGTCAGAGACCTGAGTCAAGTGTTTGGAGCAGCAGGAGTTGCTGAGGGTGCTCTGCATTCACTGCAAGCAGGGAGTGAGCAGCACACAGGCTCCTCTGGAAGCGACCAGCGCTGTCTCTGTTCCCTGATGGTGTTCCTGGAGTGGAGCTGGGAATGTTCCCTGCTCAGGGCAATGCTGGCCTTGGCCCCCATGAAGGGCAGGTAGAAGGACACAGGTGGGAACCCCCTCCTGTCCCTCCCCTGTCCCCAGGGCTACTTCCAGCTCTGTTTGTCACCAGCATTGTGGAAAGGGCCCCGAGCAACCCAAGGAGCAGCTGTGCAGACAAAACTGCACCTCTGGAAATACAGAAGAGCAGCAACCTCCCTTCACTCACCTCACCCAGAGCCCCTTGGGACCCCTGACCCTCCAATGTCCCCATAGGAGGACATCCCAATGACTGGGATGGCTCCAGGATTCACACACTGACAGGAAATATATTTATTCTATGTCCTCATAGAATAAATATGTCCTTCACCACCATGTCCTGGGTGAAGCTCCTGCCCTGGTTTAAAGAGGAAGAGGAGGGCTCTTTCCAGCAGGAGTTGCTCACAGGTGGGGTTTTGTTGGAGGGGATTATTCACACAAAGCACTTGCTTTTATCAGGCAGCCTTTTAAATGTGCCAGAGGGAGGGGAAAGGCCTTCATGGAGGAGTGAAAAGGAGCTGGAGGATGAGGAGCTTGGCTTTAAAGTGAGCATAATTTGAGCAGAAAGTCAAGACTGATTTAGGCTGGATGGTGCTTGGAATAACATGGTCTTGTGGGAGGTATCCCTGCCCAGGGCAGGGGAGAGGAACAAGATGGGCCTTAAGGGCCTTTACAACCAAAACCATCCTGTAATTCCATTATTTATGTGTAATTTCTGAATCACAAAAGAGGGGAAGGTTCCCATTTCACAGCTGCCCCTTTGTGCTCAGCTCTGGTGCAGCCAGGAGAAGGCAGATCCCTGCCCACCACTGCTGCACTGGTCAGGAAAGTGGGCTGAGCAGCTCCCTGTCCCTCTGGTGCTGATCACACCCATCCTGTGCCTGCAGGGAAACCCAAGAGCCCCACAGCACCTGCAGTGCCAGGGAAACAGGCTCTGT
Source organism: Certhia americana (assembly GCA_018697195.1). Taxonomy (NCBI): domain Eukaryota; kingdom Metazoa; phylum Chordata; class Aves; order Passeriformes; family Certhiidae; genus Certhia; species Certhia americana. The sequence goes on from CM031871.1 coordinate 14,452,694, forward strand.
TTGTGCATACCCGTTGTGAAAGCATCACCTGTGCCACGAACTGAGCAGCCAGGCTGGGAAAACATCGTTGCATCCCTGATTGTGGTGGCAGTGCCACCCAGCAAACACAAATTTGTCATTCCCAGCTGGAAGCCAAAGACCTTTATTGACCTGGAGTTTTGGGGCTGGGCTGGGCTGGCCTTGGCCTGAGCTGCTCTCAGCCTGTGCAGCCCAGAGCAATCAAGGAGCTGCTGCTGCTGCTGCTACTGGGACAAACCCTGTGAGGGTGATGGTGTAACAAACCCAGGCTGTTGTGTAGGATGAAAAGAGCCCTTTGGGCTATGGGAGATTCCTGTTCAAAACTTTATTCAGGAGTTTAGGAGGAGAGAGCATAAAAGAATAACCGTGGGGTGTCCCAAAGGGAGACAGAAGAAAAACCCTGCACTGAACATCAGATTCCTCCCAGGAAAGGGCTGAGGACACTGATGACTCTGTGACTCTGCCTGAGGGACCAGGGCACTCCAGGCCCCAGAGCCCCACAGGGACATTGTGAGGGTGAGCACAGCACCAGAGGAGAGGACACACAGGGGAAGTCTTTGTGTGACAGTTTTGATTACTGCCCTAAATAGGAGATTCTGCATCACTTACATGACCTCAACTCTTAGACTGCCAAATATTAAGTGGACTTTGCTCCATGTGGTGTTTTCCCTTTCTCTCATGGTGAATTTTAGGCAAGAGTAGCCTGGAGAAGGCAGGAATACCGGGCAGGGCAGGGCAGAGCAGGGCAGGGCAGGGCAGGTTTGGGAAGGTTTGGGAAGGTTAGGGAAGGGAAGGTTAGGGAAGGGAAGGTTAGGGAAGGTTAGGGAAGGTTAGGGAAGGTTAGGGAAGGGAAGGGAAGGGAA
>CM031871.1:14453674-14486248 GCA_018697195.1 Certhia americana
AAGGGAAGGGAAGGGAAGGGAAGGGAAGGGAAGGGAAGGGAAGGGAAGGGAAGGGAAGGGAAGGGAAGGGAAGGGAAGGGAAGGGAAGGGAAGGGAAGGGAAGGGAAGGGAAGGGAAGGGAAGGGAAGGGAAGGGAAGGGAAGGGAAGGGAAGGGAAGGGGCTCAGGACTGTAAGGTTATGAATGAAGCTCTGTTTTCCTTGAAACATCCCGAGGCTGCTGATTGTGGAGCACAAACAGGCTGGTGTGTGCAGAGCAGGCTCAGGACTGGGTGTGTTCGAAATCCCAGGGGTTCCTGCTGAAAGTTCTTGGAAACACTTCCCAGCAGGAACCCCAGCTCCACTGAAACTCTGGGGAGGATCAGAACACTCGCAACACTCTTGGAGTATCACTGGGCCCCATTCCACTTCCCATTGTGGTTCTTTGGGAAGCATTCCCACCTTCAGGGTGACTATGGTTCAGTGTCTGAAGTACAAAACAGGCTGGGAAGATTTTCCCATGGTTCCCATCCTGCTCCCACTGGTTCATGCCAATATTTTCACCCTCCTTGCCCCTCCCAGAGCTGGGCAGTGCTCCCAGCACAGCTTCTCCTGCTCAGCACTAGGGAGATGAGGGAGGCAAAGCATCCTTGCAGTGGGACCAGAATTTGGGCTCCAGTGGGGGATGCCTGGAGATGTCCAGGCCACCCAGACCCCCAGTTTTGGCAGAGGAGGAGTCTGGCTGCTGCAACTCACAGGAAATCCTCCCCCCTAGAGTTTTTTTCTCTGCCCTGGGGCCAGGCTGGGTTTGGTGGGACAGTGGGGCAGCTTAGCAAAACCTTGCCCAGGGGGTTAAATCCTTCTAGGGGTCTGACCTTCCCTTCCTCCCACCATGGTGATCCACAAAGATAAACCCATGGGGAAAAGGCATCATTCTAGAGCCATTATTCCATGTCCATCCCTTCCCCAAGCACCAAACACCTTTCCCCTGTTCCCAGGCCTTGGCAGCTCTGCTCTGCTTGCACCCACACCCCCCAGGTAACTGGAACCCCTCTCCTGCTGCAGAGTCTGGACCTTGTCTCACCATCCTCCAGCATTCTGCTGTGTCTGTTTGTCCTGCCAGCGCCCACCTGCCCTGATTCGGCTCTCTCCTCACCAGGACTCAGGCCTGGCTGTGCTCTGACACTCACTGGCACCATCCCATAGGGTCTCCAAGGGAAAGGCAGTGCTTGGATCCATCAGGAATTACCTGATCCTTGTGTCCCAGGCAAGGACACTTCCACTTCCATGTGGAAGTCCCCAGCACCTGAGGGTTGGGGATTATTTACACAACACCAACTGTGCAGGAGTGAGGGTCCTCTTGTGTCCTGTGGCTCATGGTGAACTCTTTGTGGGAGGGAGCTGGGCCATTTGAGGAGGGGACACGGCACAGCAAATGTTCTTCCACAGGTCCTGAGTCAGGAACTTGGGGATTGGCAGAATGGGAGCAGGAAAATTTCCTTTCAGCACAGAGGAGTTATTAATAACCCGGATGAGGAACATTGTGCTGTGACAGGTGGTTGAACAGGACCATGGACAGGAGAAGGAACTGGCAAAATGCTGGGTGAGGCTCCTTGTTGGAGCCTGTCCCCAGTGCAGAGGGTGGTGCCAGTTTGGCACTCATGGAAAGGTGAAGGCTCAGAATTATCATTGCAGCCACCCAAACAGAGAGTGGGACTGAGCAGTGTTCATGAAACCACAGCTCTTGGAGGGCTCCAGACAGGTTTGTGCATCCTGCTCCCCACCAAGGGCACCCGAGTGTCAGAGCAGGGCACAGAAGGAGGCACATGTCAGTGCCAGTCCTCAGTCTGTGTGACTTAGACTGAGGGGGAAACTCCTCCCTGCTCTCCTGGGTAGACCTTCCATCACCAGGCCATGAGCATGTGAGCTCTTCTGGCTCAACACCTGCACATCATCCCCACATCCTTCCCAGGTGCCCTGATCCCCTGAACACCAGCAGCTCGTCCATCCTGAAGCTGGCTTTCCAAGGCACCAACAACAAGGGAATTGCATTGCCCAAGGAGGCCTCCTGCCTGTGCAGTTTTGTCAAGGAGGAAAGAATAAAAAGAAGTTTTCTGGGCTGGAGAATTGAACTGGCATAAAACTGGTCTGAGTTCATTGTCCCAATGTGCCCCAAGTCCTGGTGTTACCAGAGGAAAGGATTCCACCAGCCTGGAACATGCAGGTGGAGAATCCTCCCAAGGCAGGTGGCACCATCCCTGCTGGAATGGGCCTTGGCCAGGGAGGGTCTGTCCTGGAGCTGCTGGAATTGGCACTGCTGGACATGGGGGAAGCTTTTGGCAGCTCCTTATGGCAGCCACCCCTGTGACACCCCCTGATCCCAAAACCTGGCCATGCAAACCCAAAACACCCCTTCAGAAACCCTACATTACTCACCACTGCCAGCTAGGGGTTATTTATTGTTGTTATTATTATTATTATTATTATTATTTTCAGTTTTCCTTATCAATTCCTACCTTTCCTTGCTGCACTTCATGCCAGTAACCATGAATTTTTTCCTGTCTCCATTCCATCCATGTGACATTTTTATTTTAACAGTTCCTTCCCTTTACCACTAAACCAGCACAGACTTTCAGGCAAAATCATCTTTCTTTGGGGTGAAATTCTGACCTAATCATCCCTCATGAAAGAACTTCATGTCTTCATTCACTTTTTTTAATTCCAATTTCCCTCCAAATTAATTCCAGTGCTCATTTTGTCCAGCTTTGGGAAATGAGTCTGTTTAAAGCACAGTGTGAGTGTGTTATAGACATGAATTGGTGGGGACTGCTCTCTCTTTGCCTATATTAAAGATAATCAGGTCATGATCATGGCTCCCTAGGCAACCACTAACTTCCAGCACGGTGATTAATTAATCTTTATCCATCATAATGAGGTCCAAAATAAATTACCCCATATTGGGTGCAGTACCTTTGCTGTTGGATAATGACCATCTCTAATGTGCAATAACGCTAACGAGGTTTGACTCCTGCCTCGGCAGGGCTGGGATTTCTCTCCCTGTGCCTCACGTGGGGGCTGAAACTGCTCTCCCTCCTGCCACAGCTGCCTGGAGGAAATCCCAACCCATTCCCAATAGGAGGAGGAAGAAGGCAGATGCCTTTCCCATGCATTGGGGACTTCAGAGGGGTCCCGTGTACCTTTGATATGCAGGCATGACAAGGTGGGATCCCAGACCTGGCTGGTTCTTCCCAGAGCTTTGCCTGGATTTTCCAAGCCTCTGGTGTGTGTTTTCCTGCCACTGATGGCCAGGAGAGAGATGACATCCAGTGTGGGGAGTGCTGATGTTCTCATTGCCGAGGAAAGGGGTAATGGAGCTGCTGGCAGAGAGTGAAGATCCAGAGATTTCAAAGAGGAACTGGAAAATGTTGCCAAAGGAAGCTGTGGTTGCCCCTGGATCCTTGGCAGTGTCCAAGGCCGGGTTGGATGAGACTTGGAGCAGCCTGGGACAGTGGAAGGTGTCCCTGCCCAGAGCAGGGGTTGCACTGGATGGGCTTTAAGGTCCCTTTCCACCCAAACCATTTTGAGATTCCATATAATTCTGTGATTCTTTGAAGAACAGACAGCAGTCCAGCTTGATAAACCAGAATTCTCTTGGCTGCTTTAGTCCTTCCCATGCCCTCTTCAGGGTTTCTGCTTCCCACAGACTTCTTCTGATGGATTAACTGGGATCTGAAGGTGCAAAGAAGACTATGTCACATCCCAGAGTGCAACTTGTGGGGCTCCCAGCACAAAAAGTCTTGGCATGTTTATTCCCAGGGCAATGAGCACAGTGAGCCTCTGGAAAAAAATTGGGAAATCCTTTGAGAATAAAGGCACTGCTGATCTCCTTTGCACCTGCAAGGACCTGTGTGTTGCCCTTAGAGGAGACAAAGGCCTGGTCCTTATAAGGGGATTGTCTTCACTGTTTTTTTTTCCTCACATTCTTCAGGAAGGAAAACAATGCCATGGAGCCTGGGATGGACTTGAACGCCAGTGCTTGGGTATATTGCAATAATAATCTGCTATTCTGGGGCCTGGGATCAACATGTTTGTTCCAAGTCAGGGCATGAACTCACATTGACATGGGAGTTAGGAATCAATGGGGGACCATCCAAGGTGTCTCCCTGAAGGCTCTGCCTTCTCCTTGGACTTCTTCCTCCTCTGGAATTAAGCACTGGAGAAGGTACAGGAAAAAATGTTTTGCAATCATTGCTCAAAGCAGGGTTGAGAGCTCAAGCTGCCTCTTGTCCTCAGGGGTTCCAAAATCTGGGGTCAGGGGTTCCACTGCTTTCCTTTCCCCTCTGGTTTTCCATCATCCAAGGAGATTCACTCACCAAAGGTGCCAGCCCAGCCTGTGGCATTCCAAGGGACCACAGGCAGGGATGTTCACACATCACAGCCTGATTTCCAGGGAGAATGATCCACCTGTCCTGGCATCCAGGCCAGTGTGGACATGGCAGGAACAAGAACCTGGGGGATTCAGGGGTGAGGTTTTTGTCTGTTCTGGGGCTGCTCTGGGAAATAGTGGAAGGGCTTGATTCAAAGGCCACGGAATGCAGTTCTCTGGGAGTTCAGTGGGTGGAATTCCCAGGAGTTCCCAGTCCCAGATAACTTTATCTGGTGGCCATGCATCTCCCAGCATTTCCAATGGCTCTTGGAAGTTCTGTCCCCCTCCTGTTTCCTGTCCCACCTTCTCTTCTGTGTCCTCCCTCTCTGCCACAGCCCTGCCATACTTTCCAAACTCCCTTGGCTGCTGAAATCCTTCCCATGCCCTCCCCATGCCTTTGCTTCCTAAACACTTCTCCTGATGGATTAACTGGGTTCTGAGCACCACTGAGTACAGAGAAGACACTGTCATATCCCAGAGTGGCACCTGTGGAACTCTCTTGACAATGAGCACCAGGGAGAGCCAATGTCAGCTTTAATTTGGAATTTAGGGAGGGAGGAAGGGAATTTGGAGCCTATTAAACCTTCCCTTGTAACAGCATCTCTTACTCACTTTTCTTTAGCTACAGAAACCCTTAATAGAGCAAAGCCCCTTGTCTAAAGGCTCTGTGACGTTATTACAGAAAGCAATAACTGTGCTTGTGGGGCAGGGGGAATAAATCAATGCAATGATACCAGGCTGAGGTGCTGCCACTGCTGGAATTTGATTCTGCTTTCTATGAGGCAAAACAAGGCTCAGATCACGTTAACATGGCCCGAAAGAGCAGCAAAGCAGAAAATCTGTCTCTGGTGAGAGATCAAATGGCAAGTCAGTGCTGGAGGAACAGCTTCAGTACATCCAAAGAGCCATTCTTGGGGACCTGGCAAAGGGACATCACCTAGGAACCTGCTTAACCCTTCCAGGGCCTCATCCATACCCCAAAGGATGCAGTTACACCCAGCAAAGCCAGGATCCTGTGGAAGGAGGGAAAGAATGAAAGGGAAAAGAGGGACAAGGCAGGGAAAGAAAAGCCAAAGAAGCAAGAGGAGATTGTACAGGGCACCCCATCATCTTCAAGCCTTGGTTCAGCTGTGCAGGGTGAGCACTGAACTCCTCAGTTCACAGGAGGAGTTTCTCAGGAGCTGGGTGATGGAAGGGTGGATTCCTCAACCCAGAAGTGCAAGGTAAAAGAGAAGAGATAAAGTCTCACAGTCCATGATTGTCTTGAGGGATCATTTTGCTACATCTCTATTTAGAATCACACAATCACAGAATATCCTCAGCTGGAAGGGACCCACAGGGATCATCCAGCCCAGCTCCTGTCCCTGCCCAGACCCCCCAGCAATCCCACCCTGGCCATCCCTGGCAGTGCTGTCCAAACACTCCTGGAGCTCTGGCAGCCTGGGGGCTGTGCCCATTCCCTGGGCAGCCTGTGCAGTGCCCAGCACCCTCTGGGGGGAGAACCTTGCCCTGAGCTCCCACCTAAGGACCCTGAAATCAGCCAACAGATTTTCTCCAGTAATTCGGCCCTGCCCAGACCAGGTGTCAATTTTTTTCTCCTGTTTGGCTTTCTTGGTTTGCTCTCTGTGCACTTGGAAGAGAGCTCTGTCAGACTTTGGACAGCTCAGGTCTTCACACAGCCCCCTTTTCCCAGGAAAATCCTGGCCTGGTCCTGAGTGATTTCTGTAAACCTGCAGAGAGGGGTTGAACTTGGAGCCAGGGGATGCTTCAATTGCTTGGAGCACATTGGATGCCTGGCTGAGGGTGACATTCACTGCAGTGCAAAGCCCTTGGTTATTAAGGAATATTAGGATTAAAATATCCTGTGCCCATTATTCATCTGACCTGTAAATGTTTGTATGAGCACTTGGAGTTCTCTTCCAAGCAAGAGGGTGTAAGATCCAGCTCATCCTGAGCCTGGACAAAGCTTTGTCCTACCAGCAGTGTCCCAGCAGTGATCATTCCATGAAGGACACTCTACAGGCTAATTAGAGCCTGGTTTTGGCAGGGTTAGCACCCAGTGGACCCTGGTATTGTTGGCAGTGTAGGAAATTGGCTGGGAGAGCCCAGGAATGCCCAGGGATGGCTCCCCCAGGACAGGCTCTGGGCACATTTCTGAGTCTGCAGCAGCTTGAACACAAATTGAATTTTAATGAATTAAAGAAAGCAGGTAGGAGGAGGTGGTAGGGGAGATGGAAAGGCTGTGATCTTTGGGAGTCCAGTTCTGAGGAGTGACCACCCAGCTCTCCCTGATACCCCTCCCTCGCTGAGGAATCCCACAGGAAAGGGAGGAATTCTGCTGTCAGCGCCTGCCCCAGGATCGTTTTACACGTTCTGTGGTTCCCTAATTCCATTCTGCTTTTCCACACCTGCCCTGCTGCCCAGGGCAAACACCAGGTTCTCCTCCCCTCCTTCAGAACAACTACTCTGGGATCCCGGTGTCAGTGGGGAGCAGGGATGCTCCTGAGATCAGCTCAGCTGCGTTTCCTCAGACATCTCTGATAGTAGAGCTCTCCCTGAACCCTGGAAGTGCCAGTTTCTCTCTGTCAGCTGCAAAGACAACCAAAACATCGAGCTCTGGGGAGCAGGAGAAGATGGGATGTGTCTACTCACACAGAGCTCTGTTTGAACAGATAAAACCCAAGCAATTATTTCCACTTTTAAATATTCCACTATAAATATGGGGAGAGCTGAGCAAAAGGAGTTGTTGGATCTCCTGGAAGATGCTGGTTCCAAAGCCAACAACGTTGCAGGGTTACGCACCAAGTGGACATGGAGCAGGAGGAGAATTGTCCTTCTCCAGCAGCACCAGAGCTGCAGCAGCCTCAGCAGAAAGCTGAACACACTCTTAAATCAGGATTTGGGTGCTGAACACTTGTTCATCAGATTTGGGGCTGATTGTGCACAGGATTCCTGGAGGTTTCCCATTCTACTTTTCCCACTGGAGATGGGTTTGGAAAAGCCTTCCTCCTCAGGTTAATCATGGCAGAAAGAGACAGAATCTATGGTGAGGACAAACATCTGGGCTCGAGTGGAGCCTGGAGCATCTCTGAGCTCCTGGGCCTCCTCCAGGGTCTGCCTGTGCTGGGAGCTGCTGCTGGAGCAGGGGGATGGGAAAGCAGCCCTTCCCCAAGGTTTAAGCTGCCCTGCTCAGAGGATGAGTTCAGTTACTTCACATCATCTGAGCCTCTCTAATGAAACCTCCTCTCCCCATTTGAGGTAATATGCCTTTGATCAAACCCTCTTCTCCTCTGATGAGAACACAGCGCCGTAATCAAGGAGATAATCTGAGCCAGAGTGGGTTCCCAGACCCCTCATCACCCTCATCCAGCGGCTTCCTCGACTCCCTCTCCTCCCTGGTCCATGCCAGGAATCCTCCTGGATTCTGTCCCTGGATTCTGCTCCAGCCCCACCTGGCAGAGCCCCTGGCAGGGCTCTGCAGAGACCCAGGCTCCCAAAGCAGGGAGCAGAGTGCCTGCCCACACCTTTCCTGGAGTGAACTCTCTTCAAGGACCATAGGGGCTTTTAACCTGAAAATCCAGCTTTATTAGAATGTAAACTTGAAAAACCACATTTCTGGGAGAGGAGGAACTCAGTGACTGGGTTAGACGGAACAGAAATAAAAGTTTGTAAACTCTTTTCCTTCCTCTTGGGTCCCCACGGCTGAGTCTTTACCCCTTGGTTTGGTTTAGTCATTGGCTCTCTGAATTCTAACAGAAACTTTCTTATCCTCATCTTGTCCCTGGCACTTCTTCCCCTTTCTGTCACCTCACCCAAACCCTTGTACCAGCTGGGAAAATAACATCCCACTGCATGGAAAATGCACTGTGCAGGATCAGGAGGTGCCTTGGGAAGAACAAGATGCACCCTGGTGGTTCTGATGCTGATAGAAATTGCAGCTGAGATGGGAATCTCCTTTGTTTCTCTGTCCTTTCTCCCTCAAAGGAGAGGCAGAAGCAATTTTCTGGGTATACACCAGGAGACCCTGGCCCTGACTTGCTCCTTGCATAACACGAGCTGTGATCCAGACATGATGCACAGGCCATGGGGGTTTATCCACCCCTCCCTGAAGTGGGTTCTTGGTGTGACAGAGCTCATCACAAACACTGAGCAGCACTTCAGGTGATGAATGAGCTGCTTTGCTCCCAGCACGATCCACAGGCACCTGTTATCCCACATGCTCCCCTCCTCAGGTGAGCACTTTTCATTCTTCCACTGAAGAGGCAGAGCTGTGGGACTTGAAAATGCAAATTCAGGCCTGAACATCCAAGAAGAAACATGGAAGCAAACACTCCAATGCTACAAGGCTCCTCACACAGAGAAAGAGGCACCTGAGCCTCCTCGAGCACCTGAACCAAGGATTTTGCTCTGCTCAGCAAGAATTGCAGCCCTGGGAGTGGTGCTGGCCTCATGCAGAGTGCCAAGTGCTGGTTTGCTAAAAATGGAACATCTTCACCCATTTCCAGAGGAGGGGAACCCAGGAGTGCATCCCAGGGCTGCATTGCCAAGCAGTGAAGCTCAGTTTCACAGCAGCATTGCCACAGCAGGCACAGTTCCCCTAGCTCCAAAGCTTCTGGATGTTGCAGTGATGAACTCTGGGAAGAGGTGGAATTTTTGCCAGAGCCTCTGTCTTGGTTTTCTGCACGTTGGAGGAGCCCTGTGTCTGTCCCACAAGGGTGTGAACACAACTCTCTCCACCAGCAGCAGGTAATGAGAAGAGTGGCCAATGTCTGCCCTGCATTTGGGCATCATTTTTCATCTGGATTTCTCCTGCTCTTCCCACTGGGGGCTCTTCCTCATAAGCGTTGGGCCAGAAGGCCCAACAGTACCTGGGTACAACAATCCCTGAGTACCTGGTGTCCCACAGGGGCTCTGTATTTCCTTTGGGAAGAGCAGCCTGCACCCCACATCCTCCTGGTGCAGCCTCTCCTCCATCATTATTCCTGCTGGACCTCAGTTGGGCACAGCCACAGGACCACAGGATCCTGGGCTCTGCTGGGCTGTGCTGTGACCCTGTCACAGGATCTAGGCTGGCAGGTCAGGCTGGGGATGCTGAGTGGGACAATCACAGCAAAACATCTGCAAATGCATCCCTGCAGCAGCACCTGGGTCCTGCTGGGGCTCTGCAGGGCTGGTGAGCTCTGGGATGTTGGGAATGTTGGGCAGAGAATGCTGGGCAACATCTGGTTGATGATTCAGTTGAAGATGTCCTTGCTCACTGCAGGGGTTGGACCAAATGGCTTTTAAAAGTCCTTTCCAACCCAAACTATTCCATGCAAGCTCAGAACATCTTACTGCTAAATACAGAGATTAAACCCACTCTGTGGATTTAACCTTTGTAGTATTTATTTTATTCTCTTCTTTCCAAGGGGAATTTTCTCCCAGGGATCTTTTCTCAGCGCAGTGCTGCCCGTTATCTCTTATTGATCTGAAATAGAAACATGACAATAAAAAAAGCAATTTCTGGTAAAATCCACAGAGCAGGAAATGAACTGCTGCACACCACCAATGAATCGTGGCAGCTGAGCCTGGGCCCTGTGCCTGGGAACCCTGACTGTCATCATGGTGGGGCTGGGGGCTAAGTGGCACAAAGCAGAGCTGCCCTGGCAGTCCAGCAGGTGTGGAAAGAAGCTCACAGACCTGGGCCACCTGCAAACCTGATAACCAATTCTACAAGTGCTGGATTCAAAACAAGCTGGGCTCAGGAAAGTCACTGTCTCACAGAATCACAGAATGGTTTGGGTTGGAAAGATGTTAAAGTTCATCCAGTGCCACCTCCTGCCAAGGGCAGGAACACCTTCCCTTGCCCTGTCCCAAGCCCTGTCCAGCCTGGCCTTGGACACTTCCAGTGGGACACTTCTCTTCCTTTCTGCACAGGGGCCAACAATACTTCCAAATAAAGTGACATTCATGGCTTTAGGACTTCCCTGGAGCTTGTGAATCTCCTCTCTTTAAAAAAATCAAAAAGAAGTGGCCAAAGTTTGGAGTGTGTGTCTCCAGCCCTCCCCAGCACAGCTGCTCAGGTGGGGGGCTGTCTGGGGACATGCTTTGCTGGCCCAGACACTCATCACTGTCACCCTGGGAAAAATGGGGATAATTCCTCATGGACACACTATTTCCAGCAAATGAAATCCTTGGCAAGGTGAGTAATGTGTTTTACACTGAGAAGGGGCCATGGAGCCTCAGTCCATCCCAGAAAACCTGAGTGCTGGGGCAGGGGATGTGGGACTTGTGCTGAAAAAATCAGAATTCTCCACAAATGCCCAGAATCTACCAGATTGTTTGTGTCATTCTCTGCCTGGATGGAGGGAACAAGTGAAGAACTCCCTGGCTTGTGCTCCCTCAGGACACAGAAGCTCTTCTGGGCAGGGTGGCAGTACCTCCAGGGCCCTGCCCACAGCCTGGGCTTAAAGCTCACGTGGAGCTCATAAATCAAAGGTGTTCTTGAAGAGGGAAAGAGAAGGAGCTGAGCTGTGATTGAAGTCACATCCCAGTGGGATTTCAGCTTTTCCCTGTGGGAAGGCACAGCCTGGCTGCTGCTCCTCTGCTCCTAACACACGAGTGGTGGCAGGTATTGGCATTGCCCTGTGATGCTGCAGGACATCCCTACTAAAACCTTCCAGAGGCTTGGACCCCTCCAGGCTCTTCAGGGGCACTTAATCCATGGGGTCCAAGTGCCCTGTGCACCACATGGACATGGGAGCATTTAGGATTGCAATCAGAGGAACAGCCACAGACTAAGCTCTGGAACAATAATGAGGGGAAAAAAAATGCTTTGGGAGCCTTGAAAAAAGGCGTGTAGTGGGATCTTATCCAGGGCTGTATTCCTGGGATAGCCAGCTGAGCACCTCCTTTGCAAGGATGCCAAGGACACAACACAGGCTGATCCATCCTCTGCCCCTCAGGACTGTGAGAGCAGACCTGGGAGATTCGACCATCCCTGCACAGCCCCAGTTTTGGAGAGAGGCTAAAGTGGAAGCACAGGGAGGTGCTGACACTGAAGAAAGGCCTCGGTTTGCTGGATCTCATGTGGGAGCCAAAAAAAACCTCCAAAAAAAAGAATTTGTCCAGAGGGGCCTAGATGAAGGGAATGCTTTAAAATGCAAAACTCGTGGAGCAAAATGCTGCCAGCTTCAGGATGCAGCTCAAAACTGGGTGCTGAGGGGCTCCCAAGGGATCTCACCTGCACACACACCTGCATTTATCAACTATGGTTGAAAAAAGAAGGAAAACCCCATCCCAACCTCACTTCCCACCCAGCCCATTGCCGGAGAAGTGCTGCACTGACTGCAATTCCACGAGGGGATTTTCCTGGTGGATCCTGAAAGCTGGAGAGGGCAAAGGTGTGGACGATGGTGGGACCACAACAGTGGAGTTATGAGAGCAAATCTAATGGTGGAAATGTCTCTGTCAAATATTTAAGCTTTTGCAATGATGCTGCACATTTGATTTGGAGGGATCAACCCAAAAATCACAGGGAAAAGAAGGAATTTAGAACAACAGGGCCAAAGTCCCCTGAAAAAGGACTCCAAAAGGAGCTGCATCCAGATTAGGAGCAGCATTAAAATCTGTGAAAAGAAGATGTGATTCTGCTGCAATTATTGTCCAAAGAGTACAATTTAAAGATTCTCACTGGAATGAGAAATAAAATCTGGAGTGATAACAGAATGAAAAGTCAGACTATCACACACCTCACCCGGAGAGCCAGGCATGGAAGGATCAATCAGATTTCAGCCTTGCACACAAAAGAAGCGAGTTCTGCCTTTTATCAGCTCAGGCAGTGAGAAAAAGGCCTCAGGCAGAACCCATTGTACAGGGGAAGTCCAGAGGGCTCCAAGGAATCAGGGAAGCATCAGCTGATCCCAGGAGAAGGCCAGGCAGGATGGGACCCTGCAAATCCACAGGATGAGAGGAAAGGGCCTCAAGCTGTGCCAGAGAAGGGTCAGGCTGGACATCAGGAGGAATTTCTCCATGGAGGAGGCAGTCAGACAGGGGCTGCCCAGGGAGGTTTGGAGATCCCACCCCTGGAGGTGTCCAAGGAAGTCCTGGATGTGGCACTCAGTGCTCTGGGCTGGGGACAAGGTGGGAAGGGGTCACAGGTTGGACTCGGTGGCCTTGGAGGGCTTTTCCAATCTCAGTGATTCTCTTGAATGCTCTGCAAGCACCTCTCCTGTAACATCTGGAATGTGAACTCCGTGTGCTCAGGATTTGGGCTGGGAAACCGAGAAAACTCTCTGAGAAGCAAGGTGAGCACGGCCATGAGGGAGGGCAGGGCAGGGCAGGGCAGGGCAGGGCAGGGCAGGGCAGGGGGGATCAGCCCCATGTCCAGAGGCACATCTGCAGGAGCTGTGCTGCTGCAGTGCCCTGTGTGTGCACAGAGTGGAGGGAGGTGCAGCCAGGCTCATTCCTGACCCAAACTACACAAAACCTTCTGCAGTGTTCAGAGAGCTCCCCACAACATCGCTGCTCCACCCCAGCTCTGCAGGGCTGCTGTGGGATAAGGGCCTAGGCACCTCACACAGCTGGAGACACGAAAAAGGCCAGGAATGGGTTTGTTCAGTGTCCCAATCAGTGGTAGTCAGCTTCCCATAAATTTGGCCTTCATGGGAAGCTCAAATTACTCAAGTGCCTGTACCAGCAAAGTGGAGGGCCCCCCTGGGGCAGCCTCTGGTTGGACACCCCTTGGGTTAAGAGGACTGAGCACTCGCTTGGTGCATCTTGCTGTCCAAAATTTGGGGAAAAGCTCCATCCTGATACACAAAAGCCTTGTGGATCTAAAGGAGACTTGTGATGGAATAACTCAGGTTGTAAAAGCCCTCTAAGGTCATGGAGACCCACCATGAACCCAGCACTAATCCATGTCCCCAAGTGCCCACGGCTGCTAAGCCCCTCCAGGGACGGGAACTCCACCCCTACCCTGGGCAGCTCTTGGTTTGATTGCTGACTCCCAGATTCCTTCCAAGGCAAGCTTGTTCTCTCCAGCAGGGTCTGAATCTTCCTTTTACCTGTTTTTACCCCCATTCCCATAACACAGACTCCAGCACCCTGCCAGAATCTGTGGAAAGATGTAAATTCCCCCTGTCCCCCACAAAACCCTGTTGGATGGATGCAAGGATAAAGCAGCACCAGCTCTTCATGGAGCTTTCATTCCACATGGCTTAGTTTGCCCACAGAGAAGACTGGGTGGGGATGATGAAAACAGACACACAGATAGACACAGACATCTATCTCCTCAGTGCTTCCTTCCATGCAAACTGGCCCACAAAGAAAACTGATTATATTTGTAATAAGTAATTTACTACAAATTTGCCATAAAATCTACTGTCCATGCTGCTCACTCAGAATCCTCTGTGGTCTGCATTTCGGTCAGAACAGTCTCAGAAAACAATGGCAACCAATTTAAAGCAGGAGGAGCTTTTTGTGGAGGACCCCGAGGGGTGATTTTTCAACTGAAAGCAAAAGCATTTAAAACTTTTGGTTTGTGTTGCTGAACCTGAAACCATAAATGTTTTTACAGTTTGGTAAATCTCCTTTTCTGAGTTCCTGTAAGCACATGAGGCTGCTTGGGTGGTTTTAGGGCTTCAGTGAGGTTCCTGAGAGGAGCAGAGTCCCACTAGGTATTAAATCCCCTCTGAGAATTTTTGGCCAGAGTGAGACCCTTGCAGTCCTTGGCACCTCAATACATCCTCATTGGTGGTTAGGAGAGGAAAGCCTTGCACTGATGGAGTTTGAAGGGCTGGGGCCAGTTCCTTCCCTGTTTTGGAGAACTAGGCTGGTTCCATGGATGTGAGACCCTGAAGAGAGTTTTCAGCCATTGGAACTCTGTTCAAATCCAGCACACCCCAATTTCCCACAAAATACAATTTCACAGCTCTGGGAATTCTCTTCCTCCTCCTCCTGAGCAAATCTCAGCCAAAAGAGCGACTGCTGAAAGGCAGCAGCCAGCCTGGAAATGCCTGCATGGGAACAGGATCAAAGTATCCTCAGAGAGTCCCTTTGCCCTCATTAAGACAGAATGCAGCAATGTGAAGTGAGACACCTGTGAGGTCAGGACTCTACGTTCCCATGTGAAAATAAGCTTGGCTTTAAAATCAAGCTTTAAAATCCTAGTGGTCAGTCTCAGGGCCACAAGGAAATGGGCAGCAGGACAGGAGTCCTTGGACAACGAGTGACCCCTGTAAGAGTGGACTTATGCCTCTGGGAAATGCAGAAATCTGCACCTTGGGGAAGAGGTAAAGATCCCACTGTGGGCTCTGTATTCCCTGATCCCTTTGCTTCCTGCAGCACCTGTCCAGCTTTAGCTTTTCTGATTCAGAAGCTTCAAACCAAAGAGTGTCTGGGGGTTAATTTTTAACTTGATTTCCTTCTTCTGTCCATCTCCAGGCTTGTCTCTCTCACTGGCTCAGTGACTTGCAGAAACCTTGTGCTGTAGATGCTCCAGTCGAAGTTAATATTACAAATGAACTCAGCCCTGATAGCATCTTTTCAGAGCCTGACTTTGGGTAAAATGAACAAACAATTCATGAGGAAGGGCCCTGCAGAGCCAGGCTGAGTGCAAATCCTCCAGCAGACCTGTGTCATCCAGGCCTGGCATTTCCTACAGAATAAATAGAAGACACATTTCCTATAGGTCAATAAAGTTCTCTGAATTTTTTGTGTACTGCAGTCAGGCACCAAAACACCTTGTCCCAGCACAAAGCAGGCACCAGGGATCACAGCTGGAGTGGCTGACTTGGAGGAGCAGTGGCTGGAGAAACGCTACAGGCCCAGGAAAAATTCATATTGCTCCATTTGCTTTCCTGTTATCTGAGTGCTGGAGCAGCTGCCAGAGCAGTCAGTGCCATCTTCAGCCAAAAATCCTTTCACTTAGGACAGACTTGAACATAAAAACCTCTAAAATATCCTTACTAGATCTATAATGAGCTTTTTAGCCCCCAGATTCCATCTCTCCCCTCTTTCTGCTGGCACTGAGGGGAGTGGACCCCTAAGCTGCCCCTTAGATCAGAGCTGTCTCCTGCTCTGATCTTCAAGCTGCTATACTTGGGATCTTGGCTCTTTAAAGGATAGTCAGGACCAGGCAAAGGAGCCTGGAAGGAATAATTTCTCCTGACTGGAGGGAAATGCACCCCTCAAATAAGCCTCTCCCTGCTTTTCAGGCAGATCCTCCACAGCATTCTCCTGCAGCCATTGCACACTATGGGGCTCAGAGGCTCCTGCTCTGCTCAGCTGTGGCTTTCTGCCTCCCTTCCTTCTTTTCCTTCTCCAATCTCCTGCTCTGCGACTTTTCCAGAGCATCCTCACCCTGTGACATAATTGCCCAGTTGGGCCTCTCCAGCTGTGCAGCTTGAGCTGAGCATCAAGGGTGTAATTCCCCATCAGGAATCAGAAAAATGTGCCAAGAACAGCTGGAAAACTAAATCCCTGTAGGACTGCATCCCCACAGCCACGTTTGTCACTGCTGAGGAGAGCGGGCAGGGCCAGGCTGCCCCAGAGCCCCAGACTCCATGGTCCTCTCCACATGTTGCAGTGACTGGGCTGGGCTTGCTTTCAAGAGAATTCAGATCCCAAGATCCTGTGGATCTCTGTGCACTCCCACAGCCAGATTTCTACATGTTCTTGCTCCCGGCAAGAACCCAGCAGGGTGGGACAGGCAGGGAACAAGCAGATCATGAGAAGCTGTGGAAAAATGCTCCCAGATCCAGGTCCTCCTGTGTCAGAGCTGACCCCACCATCAGCCAGATGGTCACCAATTCCCCCCAATCAGTCCATAAGGAATTAGCCAGGAACAAGCTCCTCCTCAGCTTAAAGGGTTGTTATTACAATCTGTGGGGTGGCTGCTACCTCAGTAATTTTGGACTTGCTTCAGAAGTTCAGGTGTGATTATTGAGCAGTGACAGGGAGAGGAAATGATAGGACATTGTCCTTGTTTGAATACTGTCGTGGGTTGCAGTGCAAAATGTTAGCAAAACTCTGTATTCTGTCACCATCTGTTGAAACTGGGGTGTGGGTGGGGGTGGGATAACCCTCTGTTAATGAGGCAACTGTTAAAAAAACAGTTGGGGCAGTTTCTTTATCTCTTTCAGGACGATCCTCCCTCCAGGGAGAGATCTTCTGCTTATGGGCCAGTGAGTGTCACTGATAGAATTCCATCATCCCATTGGGAAATGCTACAGCCAGGGGGAGGAACCAACTATTCCTACCTGGATAAAAATCTGGGACTTGGAACACCAAGCAGCCTTTCCACTGGATTCCCAGAGGAAGACCAGGCCCATCTATCACCACTGGATCATCAGAGGAAATCTCCATCTTTTTTTCATTGCTCCAACAGAGCCACATCTGCCACTGGGATTGGATACATCATTTAATGGTACTGCCACCAACACCCTGACCCACAGGGGGTTAGGTTGTATCCTGACTCTATCAGTGGGGTTTGATTTTTTTTAATACTGCATGTTTTCTGGGTTGTTTTTTTTTTTTGTTGTTAATTTTAGTTCTCCTAATAAATAACTGTTATTTCTATTCCCATATCTTTGCCTGAGAGCTCCTTAATTTCAAAATTTTAATAATTTGGAGGGAGGGGGTTTACATTCTCCATTCCAAGGGAGGCTCCTGCCTTCCTTAGCAGATACCGGTTGTTCAAACCAAGACAAAAATGTTTGTATAAGAGGTTTTCTCCACATGTGCTCTGGAGGGGTTGAAGGGCAGCAGGAATTAAAACACAGACACAGGTGTAGTGAGCAGGAGCAGAGGTAGCAGCTGGTTTGTGGTAAGGGCATCCGGGCTGGGATGGACAAGCACTGGGAATATTTCATGTGGAACTGGTCTTGGCAGGTCAGCTTGGCAGGTCACATGCAGATATTTCCCACTGCTTCCCAAAAAACTGCACTGAATCCCCACATCCTTGTGTAGATCTCCCAACACAGCCCAGTACTGCCCTGCTCAGGTCCCATAAATCAGATCCCATGCCGGATAAACGGACAAGGATGGAATTCCATCTTCCCACTTCTTCTGCCCTGGGTCCCACTGCAAGGGCCACCCAGGTGTGTCTCAGAGAGGTGATGGGTGTCCGTGCCCCACTGGAGGGGCATGGCTTGGGGCCCAGAATAGATCCTGAATCCCAAAATAGGGAACAAAATGAATAGTGACACATGTATCATATGGTGCCTTTGCCAGGGCTCCAAGTCCTCCATCACCAGATGGGTTCATTCTTTATCACTCCATTTGGAAAAGTGAGTGAAAGACCTGGGGTAGAAAACAGGAGGCAAAATTCAGTTTTTCCTGGAACAATGACTGGAAGATGAAGACATAGGGTTTGGCATGAAATGGCAATTGAATCATGAGTGCAAGGTTTGAAGTGGACTCACATACTCCTCGTGGGGAGTGGTTCAGTTGCAAAGCTGCATTTTTGGAAAAAGCCACAAGCCAGACTCTCCTCCAGGCCAGAGACCCCCAAGCCTGGCAGGGATCCTGCTGCAATCTACCATTTCCATCCCACAGAGTGTGCAGCTGAAAACACCACACAAACCTGTCAACCCTCTCCTCTCAGCCTTGTCCTTTTGTTTACTGACACAAGAAGATGATTTTGCCTCTCTGGGAAGTCCTTGGAGGGTCTGGAGTGGGAGCCTGCTGTGGAACAGCAGCCAGGCGTGACATGAGAGTGCTGACACACAGACACAGCGAAGGATGAAGGCTGGGATAGGTGTCCCCAGGGGACTGCAGATCCCCAGGAGCCTCACAGGGAAGTGCTCAGCCTGTGGTCCCGTTCATGCCAGGATGCAAAACTAAAGGCAAAAGAAAAGGGGCAGGAGAAACAGAAAAAATGCACCTGGAGAAAGCAAACTGAACCTTTTTGTATCATATTGTGGTGAGCAGAACAAAACCAGCACCTGCAAAACTGGAGGAGGGGGTCAGGAAATGCTTAAATTGAGCCCCTGCAAAGACTGAGAGGTGATTTGTGACCAAATGCAGTGTCCCAAAAACTGCCCCAACTCTTCACTCATAGCTGCAGCAATGCCCAGGGAGCAGGGCTGGGGCAGGACCGTGGCTGCTGAAGGGAAGCTTGGGGGAGGGTTACTCCAGCCCTGCCATTCCCTGCTCTTCCCAGTTCCTCTGCTCCTGGAGAACTTGTTTCTCTCTGCGCTGCCAAAAGCACAGCATGAACTGTTGGTGCCTGGGGTGTTTCTGGGTGACACAGTTTTCAGCAGGAATCAAAACAGATGCCGCAGAGAGCCCTGGAAACAGTCACTCACAGAATGCCTTTTCTTCTCTTTCCTTTACCTACCAAAAAAAGAGATTATTTGAACTTGTGGAAAATGATAGCAGGAGTGAGGAGAGCAGCACAGTCCTGGGGCAGAGCCCACAGAGATTCTGGCCCTGTTGATCTCTCTGAGTTCCTGGATTTTCACACATTTTCCTGCATCTTTAGCCTCTGCCACAAATCAGAAACTCCACTGAGCATCATTGCTTAATTGGGTTCCTTGGATCAGCTGCTCTTTACCTGTCTCACTCTCGTAATCCACCCACAGTCTCAGTTTGGGATCCACACTCCTCGGGAAGGATTTTTCTGTCACCACCCACTGCTGCACTGGAATTGACCCCCCATTGCACACAACCCCAATTGCACTGCTGGGGAGATTTATTCCTGTCACTTAAAATTCACGTCCCCTTTGGGTGCAGAGGTAATTTAAATCTTACTATCATTATTGTGTAATAAAGGGCAACTGAAATTTTTTAATATGTGCTGGGTGAGAGGTGCTTCATTACAAAACTCCCTTATTTATCCTCAGGGAACAGTACAGGGAGCAAAGCAGCAAGTGGAGAAGCAAAGCTGTCTGGGAGGGAAGAGGAGATTCCTGGTGCCAGTGGGGATCTGGAGGGACCCAGGACCCAAGGGGCTGATGTGGCATTTGGGGGTGTGGGATGAGGAGGGAATGTTGTCACTGCAGACCACTGGTGCTGGGACCTCTGTCAGTGCAGGAAGGCAGAGCTGTCATGGCAATCAGCTCCTCAGAGCTTGGAGAAAAGCTCCTTCCCCGGGGATACAGATCCTGGGTATATTTTAGTTACACTGTACATAAATCCCAGCCCAGGCTGATTCATCCCAAAGCTGTGCAGGAGGCACTGGGAGCACCGGTTGCAACACGACTTCATGATCCAGGGAGGAATCTGTCTCCCACTAAAAGGAAGCATTTGCAAACAGTCCTTTAAATTCAGAGTTTAATTTACCACTTTTTGCAAAGCCTGTGGATAAATGGAAACACTCCCCAGCACACCTAACCCTGCTGTCCCTGGGAAGCAAAGCCCACAAGGAATTGGGAAGTCCATGGACAAAGAGTTCTAAAGCTTCTTGAGCTGTGCTTTTCTCCCAGGACTTTCCTGCCTGGAAAGCACGTGGAAGCAAAGCCTTCTGCCCATTTCCCATCACACTTGTGTCACACCAGCGATTCTGCTGGGAATATCTCAGCGGGACTAATTATAGGGATCACCTGGAGGAACAGGAGCGGGGTCTGGTTGGGACTGTGCTGCTGATGTCACAGCTCTTGCAGGTAACAGCAGCTGTTGGCGCTTCCTGAGGCCTGTGAGTCACTTCCAGACACATGAAGCTCTGAGCCTTGTGTGATTCAGGGGCTGATGAGCGAGTTGGATGAGGGAGATGAAGGAGAGTCGGACAGGGGAGATGAAGGACCTGATAGAGTGCTCTGGAGAAACTGCTCTCACGTCTCTGCTGCCTCTCACGTCTCCCCTGCACCCCAGGGCTGGCTGTAGATGGGAGAGGATGGTGACACACTTCCAGGGCTTGAATCAGCTTTTATTCCAAACCTTTCTCCCTTTTCATAATACAAAGCATTTTTCAAAAGTGGCTTTGAGCTATTCTTTTGCTATTGTCACACATCCTCTACAAAAAAACTTCAATGCCACCTTTGATTGATTCACAGACAGCAAAGGCAGGAGGAGCAATCAATCAATCACCTGGTCTGAGCTCCTGTGTGGCACAAGGCAGATAATCCCACCAGGACACCCTGCCTCAAGACCAAAGGCTTGCTCTGCTAAATTACATCCCCTGGGAGGGTTCCCAGTCACCTCCTCTGAGGGGCTTTTTGGAAGCTGAGTCACCTTCTGTGCACTCCACGTGCTTCCAGCAGCACATGACTGCTTGCACAAAGGGCTGTGGCAACAAAATCCAGGGGCTCCAGCCTGGTTTGGCATCAGATCATGGCTGCCAGAGGACTTCTGGAAATTTCCAGAACTTCCCATTCCCCGTCGCCAGCCAAGACATGGGAGGTCACCCATGAGGGGTGGCTGTCTCCAATGGGGACAACCAGGATAAGTCCATGCTGGGGAGCTGGAATGGGGGATCAGGGCTGCAGTATCCCAGTGAAGCTATTTGGGATTGGATGTGCATTCCCATAGCCCATGGACACTGTGACCCGGTGAAGATCAGTACTGTGTGGCATTACAAACACTGTGTGTGTCATGTGGTATTACAAACATGGACTTGAGGAAGGAGACACCCCCAGGAAGCCACAGTCAAAAGGGAAGGACACAGAGAACGGGTGGGGGGGGGGGGGGGGGTGGGGGTGGGGGGGGTGGTCTATGGGATCCTTCTGGCAAAAGCAGATCTAATTTCAGGCCATGCCCTCACCAGCAGAAGCACCATCGTTTATCCAGCATTTCCATCCCTGTGGATAACACAGCCCAAAAACCCACAATGTGCTCAAAGGCCATTCCCCTCTGCAGAAAGATGCATCCAGCAACTGCAGTTCCCCTCTCCCTAGTGAAGGCTCCCACTGAGCCTGGATTGATCTCCTTGGTGCAAATGTAGGTATGGACTTGTGGTTACAGAAAGATGTAAATCAGGACAGGAGTTGAGCCCTGCAAATTTCCCAGTAAAATCAAAACTAGCAGAGGGAATGGGGTGGCTGTCACCACTGAGTGCCTGGGCTGCTCCTGAACCCTACAGACCTGCCCCCAGGAGCAAGTAGCTGCAGAAGGACAGGGGCAGCCGGGCTGGAGCCTGCCAAAGGCAAGTGGGAACTCATTTGGCAAAACACAGACCTGGATCAGGAGGCAGAGTTGCTCTCCAGGGACAGTTTTTCCTCTGAGGCCAGTTTTAGACACCACAATCCTTATTTAAAAAAAACAAACCCAAACTCTGTGCAAAGCATGCCACTGATAATCATCTGGATACAGCCAGGGGAAGAAGAAAAGGAGTATTGATTTCTGCTCTTAAAATACTAGGACAGGGTTTGTGGTGCCCTAGGCCCTGCATCTCTCCTCAGCCAGAGGCTCTGCCCTCTTCACCAGCAGACTCAGCCTTGCTGCAGGTGTGCCAGCTCAGGGACAGCCTGTGGAGCTGGGGGAGCTGTTGCTGGCAGGACAAAGCCTGTGAGCTCTCACCTGCCTCGAGCTCTTTATTCACATTCTGCTCCTTCAGGGCTTGTGCTGAACATCCCCAAACTCCCCATGCCCCTCATCCCCGTGGGTACAGTGGTAAAAATCCCTCACCTGTGCTCTTCCCTATTCCCATCTATCCAGCCAGCTGGTCTGACTGCTGCCAGCCTCCTCCTTGCCTGGTGTCACAACCAAACCTGTGCCAGCTCTGCTGAGCTGCCCCTCCCTGATGGGATCTGGCACCAGGGACCTGCTCAGTGCCCAGCTGGAGCAGCCACAGCTGTGACGACCTTGATGTCACCGTCGCACAGCGGCCTCAGCCATGCTCACACAGCCACTGCCTCCCTCCTGGCACCAAAATCCACAGCAGAACAACCCTTCTTCCTCCTATTGACAAGGGCATCTAGGGCCAGACCCAGGATCCCAGTTCCAGTGCCATCCCAGAGGGAGAAGCCTGGCTGAGCACAGGGAGTCCTGCTAGCTGGTGCCAGCCCTCACCTGTGATGAGGTGGGCACTTGGAAACACTGGAATTCCTACAGGAATCATCCCAGTGGGAGCTGATTTGGCTCTGATCAGCAGTACCTGTGCTCTGTGGAGCTGGCACTGCCTCTACTCTCATTGCTCCTGTGGGCACAGGGAGCTGCTTTTCTGCCCTGTGACCTCCTCTCTGAGCATTCGGACAATCAGCTCCCACCTCCAGGAATGCACTCCCTGCAGGATTCAAGGAACCTGTCTGTTCCTGCCTAATCACTCTAGAGCTCTCTGGAGTTACCCTTCAGATCTGCCTCACAGCAGAACTGATGGAATCATGCCCTGGGAGTAGCAGGGAATGCCAGACCCTCCTCCCAGCCAGCTCCTCAGCACCATCCCCAGCTTGCCCCTGTGGCTTTCAGGGAATGATTGTCCTGTGTCCCATGAAAGGGGACATTCTCTGGATCATCAGGATCCCATTCCTGAATAGGTGTCATCTGTCCAAGCAGAACAAGGCCTTGGCGACACCACAGGAGTTCCAGAAGTTCTTCTCTGGGAGCAGCTGCTCCAGCCTCTCCCAGTGCAGCCACATCTCTGCTGTCAGACTGATCAGGAGAAGGACCCTGGCCTGGCTCATTCCCTCTGTGGGAAGTGGCAGAACCAGTGGGGCCAAAGGTGTCGTTGGCACTGTCCTTGTCCTTGCAACCTCCCTTGAGAGCTGAACCACACACAGATGAGAAAGGTGCAGACTTTTGGCACCTGGGGACCTGGTTTGGGGGTGGTTTTCATGGTGCTGTGCTGATGGTTCAACAGATGATCCTGAAGGTCTTTTCCAACCTTCATGACAGACACCACTTTTCCAGTGAGGCTCCGGCTTCCTTGCTCTCTCATGTCCCCTCTTTTGGAGGCCCTGACTTGTGGAGTCGCTGTGCTCACATCTGGCTGTGGCATTTCCATGCAGGGTAAGCTGAGCTCTGCATCCCAAGCTCAGCTCCAACTCTGGATTCTCCCGGACAAGCTGCCCATCAGAGATCCAGACTTTGTGGAAGCAGCATGCCTGCTACCACCTGAAATACTCCCAAACTCGGGGCATGAGACAGCAAAAACCTGTCTGTCTGGCCTCCAATCTACCAGCGGAAACTGCAAATCACTCCTCCAGATGCTTTTCCAGCTGCCACAGCCCTTGGAGAGGTTTCCTTGTTAAACGAGCAATAAAATGGATTGCAGAGAGCTGACACAGGAGGGGACCAGAGCAGATGTGACTGGTGTGTGGAACAGGGAGGGAGTGGGACGATGTGTCTGACTTTGAGCTCTGAGCAGCAGAGCAGGTGAAAAGGCACTGGGCCACGGAACAGGCATCCAGTTCTTGGTGTGTGTTGGTCACAGATGGAACCTCCCTGCTGGCTTTGCAGCAGCTCTCACCAGGGTCAGGTTAAAGGCAGGGAAAATGTTACATCAAATCTGTTAAGGACATCTTCTGTGTCAGGAGGCACCAGGAGTGTGGAAGCTGGGGTGACACCCACCCTGGGGTGCAGCTGCTGTGTTCCAGGGCAGCACTGCCAGCACCAAACTGGATTTCACACCCAGCTGAGACTCCAGCATTGCTGTGGTGAGAGGCAATCCCAGGGAGGGCAGATGGCAGTTGAATAGAAAGCCAATGGAAAGGAAGATTTCACCAGGTTTTCCCACTGGCTGTGCCCCAGAGCAGCTCTAGGGACAGGCAGGGCTCAGGTGCTGAGCACAGCAATGCCCGAACAGCCTCTGTGCCCACTGGAAAGAGGCACAAGCCTCTCGAACCTCCCCTGTCCCTGTTTGTGGACAGAGGAGACTCTTCCTTCCCAAAGCTTGGATTTCACTTCCCAAAAGCTGCAGCTGAATCCTGGCCCCAGCTCTGTAGGCTGGACGCACCAAGGACAGCACATTCACCAGGGCTCTCCAGGGCTTCTCTGTGACATCTCCTCTGTGAGGGCTCTTGGAAGAGTTAAAAGCTTTCAATCGGGAAACAAATATTCCCTGATTCATCAGAATAAACAAAGAATTATTAACTCATCTAAAAGAACAACTTCAAGGCAATCAGGAAAGGCAAAGGAATATTGGAAAAGGCTTACAAACTGCCTCATGGTGCTTGTAGAGCTCTAGGCAGGTTTTTGCCTCGCTGTGTGAGGTAGTGAACCCTGACAATTCTTTCTCACTCACCTGCTGCACCCCAGAGACCTTCTCCAGAGGGAGCAGGCTCGGGTGCTCCTCAGGGAGATTAAAATCCCTTCCTGGTGCAGAGCTGCAGCAGAGCTGTGGAACCCAGCTGAGCTGGCTGTCACAGCTGGATCCTGAGAGGGCAATGCTGAGTCTCCCTCACCTTTCCCAAGTTCCAGGTTTAGTGTCCATCACGGTTTGACCACCGTCCTTGGGGAGGAGATCCAACTGTGTCTGGCAGAGTGGGCAGCACGGGGAGGATGCCCCAGGGATGCCCCCCAGCCCTCAGGAGGGTGAGTGCTCCCCCAGGAATGCCCTCCCCCACCCCAAGGCAGCCCCTCCCTCTTGGGGTGCCTGGCAGAGACACACAGCCATTCCCTTTCCTGTATCACCAACAAACTGGTGCCGACTTCCAGAACTGACTGGCGACAGCTGAGATCAGCACGAATTACCCGGTTTGCAGAGACGGATTCATTTGCATTTCCAGCCAGCCAAAGTCAGGTAATCCGAGCACAGGAGTAGAAATTATTACCTCGCACTTGCTGGAAGGCACTCTGCCTCTGCCTGGAGCAAACCCGAGCAGCTCAGACCACGGTACCTCCAGCACTTGGATCACAACAACCTCTGCCTTGGCAGGGCAGCCAGGGGTCACTGAGTGGGGCCACCAGGACCTTCACTACCTTCACCACATCACCTTTGCAGGTCTCAGGCTCTGCATTCCCAGGTTTTCCCACATTTTAGTGCCTGTGTTCATTCACTCAGCAGCCCTCTTTCAGCAATGTTGGGGTACATTGGAGTTTCAGGAACATTTGTTTGATTGATTTCCCAACTGAAGCACAAATCCTGCTCAAGGGGAGACAGTGAGATGCTCATGGAGGTGCAGGTGCAAAAGGGTCAGAACCTACTTGGTGCAGGTGGTGCAGGTGCTCAAGGCACAGCACTTGCTCCAGACAGCCCCATGCGCCCAGTGCCACCCCCCTGACACATGCTGGGTCAATGCCTCTAGGGACTCATCATCCCTTCAATGCCACCAGCTCCATATGAGCTCACCCAGCTGCCCTCAGGGCAGAAGCTCCTCCTGAACTGGTGGTCAGAAATACAAAACCAGTATTGTGCCAGGTATTGTGACTCCTTTCCCTTCTTCTAAAACTTACCTTCAGTGCAGAAATGCTCTTTTTGTCTCAACAGGCATCTCTAAGGGAATGTGGGTATTTTCTGGGAGCACATGTAGGGTATGGTAGGGAAGGTGTTGATAAACCCCAAACTTTCCATTTTTTGCTTTTAATAATATAATTTAATAAGTTATAACTCACCAGTGCACATCCCTCATCTGCTTTCAGTGCCCCAAAGTGATGCTGTCAGATGTGAAGGGAGGCTCAGGTGCCTCCCATTGGACCAAGGGAATGGCTGGAGCTGGGCCAGGGCAGGCTCAGACTGGAGCTCAGGGCAAGGTTCTTCCCCCAGAGGGTGCTGGGCACTGCCCAGGCTGCCCAGGGAATGGGCACGGCCCCGAGGCTGCCAGAGCTCCAGGAGTGTTTGGACAGCACTGCCAGGGATGGCCAGGGTGGGATTGTTGGGGGGTCGGGGCAGGGACAGGGGTGGGACTGGATGATCCCTGTGGGTCCCTTCCAGCTCCCGACATTCATATCTCCATCTAGAGACACATCAGTGGTGTGATCTCTCTATCTAATGGTGGCAGTGGTGGCATCTGACACTGTAAATGAAAAAGAGATATTTGAGTAATCCATGTGTAATTTTACCTGTCAAGCTCCAAGTCTGACACCAGTGCCACCAGGATTAATTAAGATTAATGGCACTGGTCACTAAGAGAACAGAACACAGCTCACCTAGTCCAGACACTTCACCACCAGCTGTACCTGCACCCTGCCAGCCCCCTGGATGTTCCACCATGCACCAGAGCCCCTTTCCTGCTGAGGAAAGCTTTGTCCTGGACCCACAGCTGCTAGGGAGATCCCTGCTCTGGTTCTGGCTTTATTTGAACTGCTGTCTCCCAAGGAACAGCAAAAAAGCCTCACTCATATCCAGTCACTTTCCCGAGCAGGAAATGATAAGAGAACATCTCGCTTTCTTGTGATTTGATTTTGCAGCTGGATGTTTGTCGTGTAATACATGCCAAAAATGAGAATATCCCGGGCATTAGGAGGGCTCAGGGAGCTTTGCATTAATGCTGGGTGCAGATGATGCGTTAATGTATTTATCTGATCCAGCTCAAGCTCTCCCTAATCTATTAACATGAATGTCAGGGGTGGGGATAGAGCCACACACAAACCAGGCTGTGCAAGGCCTGACTCCATCTCCACACACCCCTGATAAGGGTTTGCCATGCCAACCCCCTCCGAGCTCACAGCACCTGGGATCTGGGAAAAAGCAGGGACCACGAGGAGCAGAGGACTCCTAAGCCAGACTTCCCACTGTGGAAAACCCTCTGGGCTTTGGGTATGGTCACTTCAAAACACCTTTGAGCTGCAAAATCTCACTGGCACATAACAGGCTGGGGTGGGACAAAACCTGCTCCAGAGGTTTTCCCTTTTGCAATAAAAACAGCAAAAAGGAGAGCTGATATCTTGGTTTATCACCTGGCCAGGACAAAACCCTTCTCTGCCTCCTCTTGTGTGGATCCTGAGCCTCTCTGGCCTTCACCTGTCAAAGCTGTGGATTTTCAGGGACACACAGCAGCAGGAGCTCCTCTGGCACTGAGTGTCTCTGGGGATCTTTGGGAGGCACTTTGCCACCCATTTCCATAAAATCAATTGCCCCATACTGTGATTTAGAATCTGAGACCATGTTACAGGGCAGTGGGCTTCCTCTGCCAGTCCTGCAGGGCTGGGAGGCACATTCCAGTGTCATATGCCACCTGAAACCACTTCCCAGAGCAGAAATGTTCCCTGGTGCAAACCCTGGGCTTGGCTCTGAGTGGGATCAGCTTCAGGAATCAGAATCCTCCTCCCTCAGCCTGGGAGCAAATTTCTCCCAGCACCTTCTGCCACGGCACCCTGCATACCATGGTGAGGAGTGATGGGTTATTCCTAAAAATTCCTTCCATTTCTGACCTGGGGAGGAGGAGTAATATCCATTTTCCTGGGAAAGATTCTGCATTGAACAGTGGGGCCCAATTGAGACCATGGGAGAGGAGTAAAAGTAATATTAGTAGTTAAAAGTAATTAGGATGTTCTTGCTTTGTTAATTGAGCCAAATTTCTGTGGTTCTTCTCAGCCACGGCAGTGAGTTTAGCCCCAAAGATGAAATATCTCTCTCTGTGACTCATGAATCAAAGATAGAGAGATAGACTGAGCTGGTTCTGCAGCGTGTCCTTCACCTGAAACCAGGAGTCAAACACTTCCATGTGAGTGAGATAAGCCCTGGGTGAGTAATGCCCCTGCCATCTCTGCCAGCTCCCAGAGACAAAACACAAACATGTGCAACTGTGACTGTTAAATTTAGAGGAATTAGAAAGGTTTGGTTTAATTGGGTTTAGCTTGTTTCCCAAATGGGATTTGCATTCTGGAAATGATACAAATTTCACGGCCTAAGGAAAAAAATTATGTTGAAAGGTACAGGCATCCAATCCTGACCTGTCTGCAGACACTGCTGGAAACAAAGACTTGCAGTAAGTGGCCAGGACATGTAAAAAGGGATGCAACCTATGGAAGGGATAAGTTATCAAACCCCTCAGACTAAAGAGCACAAGAGGGGGTTTGTTAGAAGCTGCCTCTAAATATTGGGCACCATTGTGCCCAATCAAGCAACGCAGTTGGAAATGCAGATAAATGGAGAAACAACCCCAAAAGAGCCCCCAGAAATTCATGGCAATGTGGGACTCTGCCAAGAGTGGACAACCTCCTGCTTTCTAGAGGGATTTAGGGCCAAAGACACATTGTTGTCTTCCCAAAGAGAAGCAAAGTCCAGAAGTTCCTGCCAGCTGATTGGTAGGACAGGGATCCCCCTCCAGAGGGAATAGCACAACACAGCTGTAAATTGTCCTTACTGTCCTTTTAATCTCTGAAAGATCTGTCTGTACCTGGGCACTTCCTGGTTTTCACTTGTGACCCTCATTTTTTATCTATTTATTCTGCATCAGTCCAGGAAAACTTCCCCCAAATGACCTTGATCAATTGTTCTTGATCTATTTAATAAATCCTTTTCAATTCAACTCTTGTAACAGCAGGGGCCACACTCCCAAATGTGCAATAACAAATGTACCTTCCTCCTTGGAGAGCTGCTTCCAAAGGTGAAATGTGTATCAAATATTGAAGAACTGAGAAATGGCGGTTAAATGGCAAGGCCAACAGAAAGCTCACAGATTTACATTAAAACTGCCTTCTGTTTTTTAAAAAAAGTCTCCAAACTGAATCTGTGTGTTCAGACAGACAGAGCTGAGTTTATTTACACACCATCAGTGAGTGAGATGGTGGGGTGGATTGGCCCCTTTGCTCCTGGATGGAGAGGTGAGTTGGCAGGTGTGCAGGTAGAGGTACACATAGACACACAGATACACACAGATACACAGACACACAGACACACAGATACACACAGATACACAGACACAGACACACAGACACACACAGATACACAGACACAGACACACACAGATACACTGACACACACAGATACACTGACACACACAGATACCCAGACACACAGACACACACAGATACACCGACACACACAGATACACAGACACACAGATACAGACACACAGACACACACAGATACACAGACATACACACAGATACACACACACACAGACACACAGACACAGACACACACACACACACACACACACAGAGATACACAGACACACACACACACAGATACACACAGACACACACAGACACACACACACACAGACACACACACACAGATACACAGACACACAGACACACAGATACACACACTCGTGGATGCTCTTGCTCACTCACACCTTCCTAGGCACAATCATAGCCCCTCACTCATGACAGGATCCACTCCAGGCCAAGTGATCAGCAGATAAACCCAAGACTGGCTGCTTAATCACCACTGAGCCTCTCGTGAGCACTTCTTAGGGGGCTGAGTTTAATCATATGATTATTCACTGGCTTTAGCACAAAACACCTTTCCTTTTCAGCAAGCAGGCTGGACCTGCCTGGCAATTAGTCTGGGCTGTGTCATCAAAGGATCTGAACATTCTTGTGACTGTGATGTGGAACAAAGGTTTGGAAAAAACAATCTGTGCCAGCTACTCCCACAGGATCACATCTGCTCCTTCACAAATGACTTAGAGTAAGAAGAGATTGACTGAGAGTAAGACAAGTGTTCTCAAAGCATGTGCCCTTCTTTTTCTGGATGACCAGCTCCATGCCCAGGTGTGCAGGAGAGCCAAGTGCTCCCATCTGCACAAGAGACTTGCACACTAAATAAGTAAAAGGTTTTAAAAGACACCCTTGTGAAGAGTTAGATCCTCCATGTCTGTGAAGCTGTGCCAAGGGACATTTAGGTGGAGAACAGGGCAAGGTTCTTCCCCCAGAGGGTGCTGGGCACTGCCCAGGCTGCCCAGGGAATGGGCACGGCCCCGAGGCTGCCAGAGCTCCAGGAGTGTTTGGACAGCACTGCCAGGGATGGCCAGGGTAGGATTGTTGGGCCAGGGGCTGGGCTGGATTGTGGTGGTGTGGTTTCCTTAAATGTGGGTTTGTATTGTAATTTCTTTAATGGAACGTTCCTGGTTTCCCTAGGTTCGTTGGTTCAGTCCAAGTTTTCTCCTCCCTTTCCCAGTTGTCTATCACTTCTTTATCCTGCCCTGTACCCTACCTGCTAAAGCTGTCAATCCTACCCCAACCCTGCCTCTTATTCCAGAATGTTCCTTTCCCGGATGTCAATCCTTTCCTGTGCCAACCTTTTGGAAAGCCGTAAACCTCGATGCCCCATTGGTTTGTTTCAATTGTACCCCCCTATGTATTCCTCCAATGGTTGCAACATTGTAAACCCCACCCTGTACTCCCCCCATTCTTTCCCCTATTGGTTGAAGAATTGCACCTTCCCCTTCTACCACCTCTGTTTAAAAGATTGTGCACTGTGCTGGTTTTCATCTTTCATCCCTGCTCCTCTCATGGAATAAACATCTTTTGGGGAGCCTCATGAAAGATCCCTCCCTGTTCTTTGCCCCGATCCTCAACGCTGGTACATCTGGTGTTGTTGAGAGCAGCCTTGCTGCTGCAGCGTTCAGCAGCCCTGCTCTCCCATCACCTAGACTGATTCTGGTCAGGGGACAGCCAAACTCAGCACGGTCCAGGAAAGGGCTGGCTGGGCTTTCTCCTGTAGCATGTCACTGGATGATCCCTGTGGTCCCTCCCAGCTCTGAATATTCTATGAATGAATCTATGATTCTACAGAAAAACAAGGGGAGGGAAGTTGCTACCTGGGTGCCTGGAGTGCTTCCCTGTGCTCATGGAACAGTGGCACTGACTGCTGGCAGAAAAGGACAAAACCCTCAGTAATGACACACACGCTGCAGAACACCCTGCAGGGACAGTGTGAGCAGGGCAGCACCAGTGTGTGCAGCAAAGAAGGGCCTGAAGCAGCCAAAAGAGGTAAAATATTCTAGAGGTACTCCTTTAACACCTTCTAAGCAGCACATGGACTGAGACTGAGGCAGTAGTCCATAGGACAAATGGTCTGTGGCTGTGACATTTAAGAGTAGGAAACAATACATACAGATAAGGGAGCTGGGATTATTAACACATAGGTCATTCCTAGCCTGGCATTTTCCAACAGCTCTCCCTCCAGTAAATCAGTTCTGAAAGGCACTCTTCAGCTGGAACACCACCCTCCAGACCCACTGCAGGTGGCACCCAGGTGTTGTGAGCCCTTTGTGTTGTTCCTTTCTGCACTGCAGGGTTTCATGGAGGGACATGCCAGCTCAAACCCTCCCTAAACCAGAACCATTCCTGAAAACAACATTGACTTGTCTTTCCTCTTTGCTTTCTGGCTGCAGCAGCTGGCTTTGTTCAGCCTCAGTTTCCAAAGGCAGAACTCTGCTGATCCATGGGACAGTCCCTCCCTTCACCACAGCCCATGGGTGGCCTTTCACAAGCTTGTCCTCAGGATCTTTCTGATTGTAGCACCCCTTTCACAGAAACATAAATTATGGCTTGGAAAGGGCCAAAAACTCACCCCATGCCACCTCCTGCCCTGTGCAGGGACACCTGCCACTGTCCCAGGCTGCTCCAAGCCCCAGTGCCCAACCTGGCCTTGGACACTGTCAGAGATCCAGGGGCAGCCACAGCTGCTCTGGGCACCCTGTGCCAGGGCCTGCCCACCCTCCCAGGGAAGGATTTCTTTTCAATATCCCATCTAACCCTGCCCTCTGCCCATGGGGTGACATTCCCCCTGGAATCTCAGCTGGGGTAGCCAGTAGCTGTCCTTGGGACTCAGCAGAGCAATGGGGGTCATGTCCTGTTTTTGCAGCTGCCCTAAACACTCCCTGGCCTATTGCTTTGCCACAGTTCCCTTTGCCTTGTAGTTGGCAGGGCTGCACCAGCCCACAGAGTCTTTAGGGCACAGCAGAAAATGCTCCAAAAATGCAGAGGCCCCAGACCTGTCCCACCATGAAGCTCCTTCAGCCCCCAGGAAGAGCTGAGGGGGTTGGCAGCAAGTGTGAAGGGAACAGAACAAAGCAGGAAAGGAGGGACAGCAGAGCTTCAGGGTGAGTCAAGGGGCATTTACAGCTCTGATAGTCCAGACTTTGCCTTCCAGCACCCAGAACTTCTCTGCCCAGCAAAACCACCAAAGGATTGAGGGGACATCCCAATGCTGGGCAAGTGATACCAGCTTGAGCAGCACTTGCAGCATGATGGACTGAACAAAGTGATTGGCAAAGAAATCAAAGGGGAAATCAGCACAGTCATCCCTCTCCTCTGTTCTCCTCCAGGCGTGCCTGGAATTGCTACCCGCTAGAATCCTACTCACCCGCCTTATCACACACTGAGCATTCCCTGGAGAGCCAATCCCCCTGCCCTGGTCATCCATCCATCTATCCATCCATCCATCCATCCATCCATCCATCCATCCATCCATCCATCC
>CM031871.1:14486258-14513044 GCA_018697195.1 Certhia americana
TCCATCCATCCATCCATCCATCCATCCATCCATCCATCCATCCATCCGTCATCCATCCTGCAATCAGCCTGTTCAGCCCTTGAGGCACAGGGAGTGATGGAATGATGCCTCTGAGTAGATGGAGTTTGTGTTTGCAGCACAGCACCAGCTCCACACGGCCCTGTGGCTGGGGCTGCTCCCCCAGCAGAGCCCCCCTGCAGCATTCTGCCCCTGGGACACAGGCGGGGTTCCTTCTAAACCATGTGGGAAGGGTTATGTCTGAGCCTGAGCCTCTGCAGACACATCCAGGGCTCTCCCATGCTGGGG
The DNA here is from genome assembly GCA_018697195.1 of Certhia americana. Lineage (NCBI taxonomy): Eukaryota > Metazoa > Chordata > Aves > Passeriformes > Certhiidae > Certhia > Certhia americana. The sequence goes on from CM031871.1 coordinate 14,486,565, forward strand.
AAGGAACTGTGCCCCTATACAGACCCCAGTCTGGATACCATCCAGTCCTTGCTGGGAGCTTCTCAGCCATCCCTACTCTATAGAGCTGGGGACAGGGGGAGATCTCCACCCTGTGCTCCCAGGATGGAGAGCTCTGCTGGCATTTCACCAAAAGGGTTGGATGAAACAGCACCTGGGTGTATGCAGAGCAGGGCAGGATCCTCAGAGCTGTGTGGGAACTTTTACTGTGTGAGATCCCAGGCCAGCACACATGGCTGGAGAACCAGAGAATGTCTTTGGAAGGCAGTGGAATACAGACAAGCCCTCAGGCTGGCTGTGACCCATGCTGCTTGCAGAGGTTCCCCTTGTGCCTTGGGCTGCTTGTGGCTTTGCTGCACTCCCACCAGTGACAGGGGACCTGTCCTCTGCTCTCTGCCCTTCTCAGTGTTCTCAGAGCTGTTCCAGGATGTCATCCTGCAGGAACAGAGCACATTTCCAAACTCAGAATTGCAAAGGAAGGCTGAAAAAAGTGAGTTTGGGTCAGAGAGCAAGGAATGAAAAAATGACTGTTTTTCTTTTATGAACTCTCCAGACCCTGAGCATATACAGGATTGTTAAAGGCTGGGCTGGGCATCCAGGTTTATAAACTGGTGAAATGCAGCACTGCAAGGTGAAGTGCTGAGCTGAAACCCCCTCTGTCTCCCCAGGCAAAACATTCCCCTCCCAGACAGGGAAGTCCTGCCTGGAAGGAAGATTTCACCTATGGAAATCCTCCTTGGGTGGATCCACAGCATAAGGACTGTGAGTGTGTCCCATAGCACAGGTAAGATGCTGCCATGACTGGATCCTAAACCTTGTTGGTGTCAGTGAAAAGGCTACAGCCTTTTTTAGGGTATCCCCCCGCCCCCTCCAAGTCTGATCCCAGTTAAAGTAATTTTCCCTCTTGATGAGGGTTTAGTTTGATTTTTTGGCTAATGTACTAAAGTTGTTGTGGTTTCAGTTTGAAACTGGGAAGAAATACTGATTTTGTGTTGTAGTTTTGGTTTGTTAATTTGAATTTTTTTAATTACGAGCAAAGTAGGCTTAAGTTTAAAAGTAACATTAACTAATACTAAAAGGAGAAAGAAAAAAAAAAGAGAATTAGAATGAAACTTTTAGAACACTTCTCTTTTCTTCTTACAGTTTTTTTTTTTTTCTAATAGACAATGTACCGAAAACAACATTCAGAAATTTTAGTCAGTTTTTTACTTTTAAAATAGGTATTTTTGCATTTCATTTAGGGAGGGGAGCACTTCTCATTTGCTATGGAAAATTCTTCTACAAGAAAACAGTTTTCTTGTGGTTTACTTTTTTACAAAGCAGCTGTTAAAAACATCTATTTTGTGAAGTCTTTTCTATGTGTACAATTTTTTATGGATGTGTTTTTGGGCTATATTGATGTATGGGTTTTTAAAATTTTTTTTTAAAGATAAACTGTTTAAAGTAAAGGTTCTCTTTATTTATGTTTAAGATTATCTTTATTTGGGGGAATAGAGGTTCTCTTTTTGGGGGGGGGGCAAAAAATGTTTCTATTGTATTATCTCTTTGTTCAAACTTCTCATGGAAGTGCAGCTATTTCAGCTTTGGTTCACTTTAAAGCTGCATTCTTTTGTTTAGGTTTACAGTTTGAACTTCTCATTTCTCTACATTTCTCTATGGTTTAAAGGAAATATTTCAATATATTATAATAAATTATAATAGTTTATAAGAGATTTTTAGCTTGAAAAGCAACTCGCTGTACTCCTTCCATCTAAGACAATCACTTTCTTTGCTGAATTTCATATCTTCATGTTGGTCTCTCTACATGTCTTCCCTTTTGTCCTTGTCTTCCATTCAGGGAGAAATGAGGCCTGGAGGTTTCTTCTGTGCAATCAAAGTTAACAAAGACAGCTGGCTGGCCAGGACAGTCAGCTGCTGCCTTTGCAGCTGTGCTGGAGCTGTGCCAGGATCTTTGCCAGGCCCATAGCAGTCTAGGGTGTCAGATTCCAAATCCTTGCAAGGGGTAAGATCTCAGAGACTTGTACTCAAAGGCAGCCGCTGCAGGTCTTCTGCAGCTGGGGGGAAGTTAGATACTGTTCTCTCTCTCCACCCCTCGGTCTTATCAGGGTGGGCCTGGGCCCACAGCAAATTCCTGTCAGGGCTGGCTTGGCTTCTCCTCGCCCCACTGCCCAGAAAGCCATCGGCCGAGTCTGCCCAGGCTAAAGCAGCAGCAGAGCCCAGCCCAGGGCCAGCAAAACAGGGCTCCATGTCAGCAGATGTTATCAAACGGGCTCGCATGGCCTCTCCTCCCTCCCCACGCTCGGCCCAAAGCCCAGGGGAGGAGGTCTCTCTCTGAATGCTGGAAGGAAGAGAGCTAACTGGGTTTTGTTTTGTCTTGAAATGTGCTCTTCCCAGAGACAAAATGCCTTCTAATTGGTCTAACAAGATGTCAGTCTCAAAGCCAACTAGCTCGCTTCTGTAAAGTTAATCAAACTACTACACATCTTTACAAAGGGTCTCTGTCACCTGTGTGGCTCCAGATCCTGTCTGCACTCAGTCCAACATCAAACACTCTCCCTGGCAGTCAAACCCGAGTGATCCTCTGGGAATACAGGAGTCTATTAGTGATGGATAAATAATCAATAGGACACCTCATTGCTACCAGTGGTAGGGCCATTAGCACACCAGCAGAGCCTGGCTGCGGCTGCTTACCCAAGCACACCCCAGGGCACATGGAGGGTAAATTGTCTGTGACATGTGGCTGCTCTGAATGTTCCTAATCAAAATATCCTGTTCACAGGAAAGGAGAATGCCGCGCACTGTGCCCCTGGCATGAGGAACCTGCAGGTTTGTGCCCTTCTCCCTCTGCTGTTCCCCTTGGGGCTGCACTAAACAGCCCAGAGCCATCCACGACAGGTATTAATTTGCTGAATGACTGAGTTATTACAACCATGTTATTGTCAAACCCTACAGAACTGCCCCTGCTCAGGAAAACCTGAAGTACCCCCTGATACTCCACAGCTCTGCCTTTAAAGGTTCACTTTAAGTTCTTGAGCTCTGCAAACTCCTGAGTCCACTAAGGTGCAAAGACTCTTGGGGGGAATCGGGGGACAATTCATTTCCTTATAAAACGGGTTGGGGGGAGGTGGGGGAGGTCTCCTCCAGCTGAGGTTCCTTGGACTTTAATCAGGCAGAAGGTTTTGTGACTGGGATTTAGAGCAAAGCTTCACAGTTGGGCAGTTCTACACCTGGCCTGGAATGTGACAGGTCCCTCCAGCAGCTCTGCAGCTCCTGCAGGGACTCAGGGGAGCTGGAAACCACCTGTGGATAGCACATGGTCCTGGAAAGGTTCTGGCAAAGCACAGAACTACAGAACAGGATTTTCTGAAATATTCCTTTTTCTAAATGGCTATTGAAGTCAGCCTTGCTTCTGGATTGACGGTGCAAAGGAAACCTCCCAGTGAACATCAACAAGATCAGGGCTCTTGCCTGGCAATCCAACCTCTGTAGATGCAATAGCAAAGGACACCTTCTTGGGTGGCTGAGATGGTGATAAGACATGAGGTAGAGATGGGAATGAGAGAGCTCAGAATCCCAGAATGGTTTGAGTAGGGAGGGATCTTAAAGCTCATCCAATGCCACCCCTGCCACGGGCAGGTACAATTTTCACTGTCCCAGGCTGCTCCAAGCCCCAGTGTCCAACCTGGGCTTGGACACTGCCAGGGATCCAGGGGCAGCCACAGCTGCTCTGGGCACCCTGTGCCAGGGCCTGCCCACCCTCCCAGGGAACAATTCCTTCCCAATATCCCATCTCTCCCTGCCCTCTGACAGTGGGAAGCCATTCCCTGTATCCTGTCCCTCCATCCCTTGTCCCCAGTCCCTCTCCAGCTCTCCTGGAGCCCCTTTAGGCCCTGGAAGGGGCTCTGAGGTATCTCTGGAGCCTTCTCTTCTCCAGCTGAACATCCCCAGCTCTCCCAGCCTGGCTCCAGAGCAGAGGGGTTCCAGCCCTTGGAGCATTTCTGTGGCCTCCTCTGGACTGGCTCCAACAGCTCCTTCCTGTGCTGGACAGCCTTATTTATAGTTTGAGGTCAAAATCTGGGCTAATTGGGAAGGCACTAAACCTTCTAGGGCAGGAGGAAGGATATTTCATCTCAAGATCCTCTCACCTGTTTTTTGCTCTTTCAGTTTCTGCCATACCTTGAACAGGTTAATTGGAGTGTTTAGAAATTCCATGAATTTCAGCCTGTCCTTACCAGTCACACAAACATTTTAATTGCCTGGGAAGGGTTTGACGTTCGACCATAAGGTGTTTTGCACCAGAAGTCCATAACATTGAGGTACCCTTTGCTTCATTGCTATTTCCAAGGGCATGGAGGGTCAAGACAAGGGGGACCGGATCACTTGGACACAGTGTGGGTTTCAATGGGATATTAGGAAAAAGTCTTCCCTGGGAGGGTGGGCAGGCCCTTGCACAGGGTGCCCAGAGCAGCTGTGGCTGCCCCTGGATCCCTGGCAGTGTCCAAGCCCAGGCTGGATATTGGGGCTTGGAGCAGCCTGGGATAGTGGGAGGTGTTCCTGCCCATGGCAGGGGGTGGGAATAGATGACCTTTAGGATCCCTTCCTACCTAAACCATTCCGTGATTTTATGATTCTGTGATTCCATGATTCCATATTCAACCCCAGCTTCCCTGTGTCTCTTTGTCTATCACAAATTGTCTTACCTTACTCCGAGGTCTGTCCCTTTTTCCTTCCTTCTCCTCAGCAGTTGAAATGTGCCCTTGGCTAAGTTCTGGCCCAAAGCTGAATGAGAGTGGTCCAGGGAAGGGAAATGTGCACAGAACATCTGTGATCCAACCACTGCTGCAGAACTTGTACCATTCCAGCCATGGGTGAAAGGGCATCTTCCTGGGGCCACTAAGAGCAGCCAGTACTGCCCACAGAAGTGTAACTCTGGATCTTGCTGGGATAATGGATCCAATCCCCCTCTCAGTGTGGAAGCAGGAGCAGCCTGGCAGGGAGCACTGCCAGGGACACAGAGAGCCCTGAGCCCTGTTCCTCCAGCTCCTGCTCCATCCTTCATCCTCTCATTGGGAATTCGGCCCATTTTGGGAACACACAAATGAACTGCTCCAGGCCAACTCTGCTCCTTCCTGGCATTTCTCAGCTGGCAGGTGCTGCCCTGCAGTCAGAGGTCCTAGCTGTGGAAATGTGGCCTTTAAACTCCAAATCAGGCTTTGCACCACAATTAATTACCTCAAACACAAAATCAATGGTGCCTTTGTTTCACTCTGCACAGCAGTGATAGATAAGGAGATTTTTCATCTCCTCTACATTAAATAAACTTTTCCCTGGTATGTCCCTGACAAGGGACAAATCTGCATGTGCTCTTCCTGGTCACTCCAGAGCCTGGGAAGGATCATGGCTTAGGGCAGATTGTGAGGAACTGTGTTGGAGCTCCCCAGATGACAAGGACTTCCAGTGGCCAAACTGTTCTGTCTCAGGTAAATAAATCCATCACATCTTTTTTCCCATGGAACTCAAACACTCCATAGGTCCAGAGAAGGGGATTTCACATGTTTTCTGTCCTTTAAATATGAATGTACTCAACTTTTGTATGCATAAATGTAAATAAAAACGATACTATATTATGGTTGTGCCAGTGCCCTTGCACAGTGGAAGGCCAGGGCTGAGTTTTGTAGCAAATTCTGGGTTTCTAACAGCACCTTATGGAGGAGGGAGGCTTCCAAGAAAGTGTTTCCAAGGAATGCACAACTCCAATGACTAATTAATTGTTGTGTTAATTTTAGGACAAGTATTTTTAAAAATGTAGCACTGTTTGGGGCCATTTTGCTCTCTTGAATATAGATTAGAGCAGATCCTCCAGATTCGCCTCTGAGTTAAAACTCTGAGTTAAAATCCCCTGCTCCAGGACCCTCTGCAGGCTGCAGTGCAGAGTTGAAGACCCTCCTGGGATCCATGGTTCCTGTGGACTCCATTATGGCAAAATCACAGAATCCTGAAGGTTGGAAAAGACCTTGAAGGTGATCAACTCTACCTGAATACCCTTGTGCCCACTGACCACATTGTGGAGTGTCACATCATTTGGACAATTCCAGGAACAGTGACTCCACCACCGCTCTGGGGAGATGGGACATCCACGTGGCTGTCCCTCAAGTTCAAGGATGAACTTGTGTCATGCTGAGGAGCATTAAAACCACACAGTCGGCAGGGCAGCCAAGCTCATGGTGCTGAGCCTTCCCTGCTCTGCAACAGCCATGCAGAGAGCAGGGACATGGACCTGGAAGGGGCAGCTCCAACTGCTACAAGGGACAGGAAAGGGAGAGAGATTTGGCACCAGTTCACCCAGGAAGGGTTTGGCTCCAGCACTGCACATGAGGGGCTGAGAGAACACCCAGGGCCAGGGCAGGCTGAGCATCAGCCCCAGCCAGCCAGGCCCCACAGCACCCCATGAGGAAAGACAGGAGGAACATTCCATGCTTTCTGCAAATGGGATTTTCAGGGAGTTTTGCTTGTGAACTCCAGGAAATTCCTACTTGGTTTGTTTAGAACAAGATTTTTCAAGAATTTCCAATGAGAATAAGGCAAACTGAGTTTCCTCAGGGTCATGCAAAGTTTTTGGGTTCCCTGGTATCCCCAATACCCCCCCGGTACCATGGGGTGCTCCTAACAATGGTAGCATGTATAGAAATTCTTTACTCATGGAAACATAGAACCACAGAATGGGTTGGGCTGGGAGGAACCTTAGATGTCATCCAGTGCCACCCCTGCCATGGTAAGGACAACTTCCATTGTCGCAGGCTGCTCCAAGCCCCATCCAGCCTGGCCTTGGACACTGCCAGGGATCCAGGGGCAGCCACAGCTGCTCTGGGCACCCTGTGCCAGGGCCTGCCCACCCTCACAGATAACAATTCCTGCCCAATATCCCATCCACTCCTGCCCTCTGACAGTGGGAAGCCATTCCCTGTGTCCTGTCCCTCCATCCCTTGTCCCCAGTCCCTCTCCAGCTCTCCTGGAGCCCCTTTAGGCCCTGGAAGGGGCTCTGAGGTGTCCCTGGAGCCTTCTCTTCTCCAGGTGAACACCCTCAGCTCTCCCAGCCTGGCTCCAGAGCAGAGGGGCTCCAGCCCTTGGAGCATTTCTGTGGCCTCCTCTGGACTGTCTGCAGCAGCTCCAGGTCCTTCCTGTGCTGGGCCCCAGGGCTGGGGCAGTTCTGCAGGTGGGGCAGAGGGGCAGGATCCCCCCCTCCCCTGCTGCCAATGCCAAGGGCTCAGCCCTGGGCATGGGGGGGTTCAGGCTTGGGACAGGTGCAGCTGTCACCCACCAGCACCTCAAAGTCCTTGTCCCAGGGCTGCTCCACCTCTTCATCCCCTGGCCCCATTTTCAGAGCAGCTGAAGATTTTTATGGAACTCTCAGAAGGAGCACACAGACGCTCCTAGCCTGAGATGGTTGATATGGGAAACATCAGACCAATCTATCACTGAGTGACAAAAGCCACTGCAAACAGGAGAACCTAGGAGCATCAGCTGTACTAGATCCATCTGTGACACAGCTACAGATCCGTTACTTACTTTGGCTGAGGACAATTTTTTCCCCTCAGAAAATGGAACTATCAATGTAAACAGTTTGCAAAGCTGTCAAACTGCTCCAGTCAAAAGATGAAATCTTTAAAATGCCCCCAAGATCCATGATTTTGCAGTTTTTCTGTACAGCAGGGTTTTGGTTTTTTCCTTCATTTTTAAGTGCTTTGAAAAATCTGTTACAAAAATGCCCTGACACCACAGAGATTAAACAGACCCTGGCATGTTCTGGTGAAATCCTCTGCTTAACCCAAAATTATGACTTGATTGGTTGAAGAAATGCAAAACCTGAGTTGTTTGCCCAGCTCAGGGCAGGAATGAACTGTGAATGGATCCTTGTTCTGGTTTTTGTTGAGAGTGTTTGGGCACTGGAGACTCTCAACACAAGGAAAGGAAGGCAATTTGAGGTCAGTTGCAACACTCACTAAACAGGAAAAATAGAAATATCCGTGGTTTTTCCAAAGGAGCCCTGACAGCCCCCAGGTGCTGACACTGGCTGGAGCAGTGGGGATGGTGGCAGTTAATCTGGAAATAACTAATGAGCCCCTTGTCCCACCCCTGCCAGCCCAGCCATGACGAGGCCACTGTCAGTGGCATTTCCAAGTGCAGCCCACGCTCAGCCTGGAGCCTCTTTCCCTCCACATTTGCCAGAGGCTGTCTTTAGCACTCCAAAATACTATGGAGCAATCTGAGCTACTTCCTGAATTTTATTTCCCAAAATCACAGCATTTTGATTGACTAAGCAGCAATTAACATCAGAGTTGTTTTTATTTTATATCATGCCAGTAGAAACATTGAAGTCAATATCCATCAGATTTGTGAAAAAATGAGCAAAACCTGGCCCTTTCCAAGCATAATTAAGACTTGGGGAATGGTGTTGCTTTCATCTATAGGTCAGTACCAATATTAGCAATTTGGCTCAATCTTTTACTCTCAATTCCAAAAAAAATCCTTTTTAGTTACATCCACCAGATAGAATCTTCCAGTGACATAAGCACAACCCCAGGAAGGCCATGATTTGAGGAATTGGAAGCAAAAGTGATGAAGCCTAAATAAATTTGCATAAAGCTGGATGCAGCTTGGCTGTGTTGTCCTCAAGGGTCAACATTTCTCACCTGAAGCCCTGAAGCTCATGGAAGTGACTACAAATTCCACATCATTATCATCATCATCATGATGGAATCATGGAAAGGTTTGGGTGGGAAGGGACTTAAATATCATCCCATTTCACCCCTGGCAAGGTCAGGGACACCTTCCACTGTCCCAGGCTGCTCCAAGCCCCAGTGTTCAGCCTGGCCTTGGACACTGCCAGGGATCCAGGGGCAGCCCCAGCTGCTCTGGGCACCCTGCGCCAGGGCCTGCCCACCCTCCCAGGGAACAATTCCTTCCCAATATCCCATCCATCCCTGCCATCTACCACTGCCCCACATCTGTCCTGGATGCCAGAATTCCCTCTGGGAAGGTGCTGGAGCCCTGAGCCAGAGAAGCTGCCGGGAAGTGCCCAGGTGAGCAGCTCCAGACACACCTGCAGAGAACCCAGGGGTGGATCCAGGCAGACACAGCTGCAGGAGCAGCTCCAAAGCTCTGTGTGACACCCACAGCTCAGGAGAGCCCCAGTTTCTAGACCCTAAAGCCCTCTGCAAAACAGAGCTGGGGGACTCTGTGCAGGGCCCTTTAGGGGTTTTAGGGCCTGCTCTTCCCACCTCAGAGCTCACAAGGCAGGGTTGGGGCATGGGGACCGCAGAGAAATAGTTAAAAGTACCCACGTATTGAAATGCTTTACTCCAGCACAGCTCACATTTTCCTTGATTAGGAGTCCTGGCTCTGGTAATTATCAGTTATGTGCCTAACTCCTGCCCACAGACAACTTTCAATTCACAGGCGAGCGGAGCCTGCTCAGCTTTGTTCATCACAAATAAAGATTTCCCATATTTGAAGGAGGAAGTTCAGCTCAGGCTCTCGTGCCCAAAACAGGAAAACTCAGCCACAAAGTGCTTCCCCCTGTTTTTTTATGATGGTTTTTCTTTTCCCAGTCTGGGCTGCACTGGGTTGAACTCAGGATTATTTTATAAATTCCTGATAGAAACACCTGAGTTTGCCTGATCACATGACTATGTGTAAGGGACAGTTTGATTACACAGCTAAGGCTGTTGCTTGCTTAATTTTTACTCTCCTAGTGCAAAAATGGGCAAAGGATTGGAACAGAAATTCTGGTTTTGCATGAGCCCCTTTTCTGAGAGAGAAAAGGCTTTAAATTCCACACCACTGCTCTGACAGAGCAGACAAAAGCCACAGGATGGGCAGGATGGCATTGCCACGGGCAGAGCACATGGGAAGGTTGGGCACACTCCGTGCAGTCCCTGCACATCCATCTCCACTTTACAGGGTAATAGTGTGTGGTGTCTGCATGCCGGGGAGCCAAACTGCCTGAGCAAGCAAGCTGCTCCTAATGATCCTGGGATTGCTGCTGATGGATTGGAGTGAAAGCCAGGCCCAGGAACATCACTGGTATCCTGCAGGAATGGAGATCATCCCAGATGGTAGATACAGGCAGATGGAAGCAAAAAATCAGTTGTGAATAATCTGCAAACAGAAGCTCCTCGACAGCTGCTGCTCTGAGTCAGGGCATCAACACCATGCAGCTCCTGTGTGCACAGAGGAGGGAATGATGCTGCAAGGGCTAGAACCCCTCTGCTCTGGAGCCAGGCTGGGAGAGCTGAGGCTGTTCACCTGGAGAAGAGAAGGCTCCAGGGACACCCAGAGCCCCTTCCAGGGACTAAAGGGGCTTCAGGAGAGCTGGAGGGACTGGGGGCAAGAGAAGGAGGGACAGGACACAGGGAATGGCTTCCCACTGTCAGAGGGCAGGGATGGATGGGGTATTGGGCAGGAATTGTTCCCTGTGAGGGTGGGCAGGCCCTGGCACAGGGTGCCCAGAGCAGCTGTGGCTGTCCCTGGATCCCTGGCAGTGTCCTAGGCCAGGCTGGACACTGGGATTTCGAGCAGCCTGGGACAGTGGAAGGTGTCTCTGCCCTTGCCAGGGGTGAAATGGGATGATATTTAAGTCCCTTCCCACCGAAACCATTCCATAAATGATATGAAAAATGAAGGCAGAGGTGCCATAGCCCAGGCCCAGTGTGTGCTGGAGAAGGATTTGCCCAGGGGGAGGTCTTTGGGTGAAGCCCCTGAGCTGTTCCCACCCAAGGGCTGTTCCCACTGGCGGGAGACATTTGGTCAGAAAGAAGTCAGACATGGGAAATAATCCCATGCATGATTTCTGGTTCACTGTAAGCCATGGCCAGAGCCCAGAGTGCTGCTCTCCTTCTGTCCCTCCTTTGAGAACTGCAGCCCCTGGTCCCTGGGCACCACTGTTGGCTGACATGGAGCCAATTAGTGGCTCATTAGCAGTCAGCAGCAGCCAGAGCAGGGACAGAGCTGCTGAAGGCAGAGCATGCTCAGACTGCAGAGGAGACCAACCTCTCCCACACCAAACCTGGGGCACAGCAGCAGGTCAGGGGCCAGCTGCGGGCCAGCCTGGGCCAGAGGGGAAGGAGAGGCTCAGAAAGCACAGGGATGCCTGTCCCTGCCTCTGCTGTGCTTGCACAGCTGTGCTGGCACTCACCGTGGCTCAGGTCATTATCCCACATCCCCTTTATGGGCAGCACCACTGAGAATGGATTTGGAGCCTGAGGCAGGTCCTTTTTCCAAGGTCCTCCAGGGAAGCACAGCCCAGCAGCAGCCCAGCATCCCTCAGGGATGGCAGCCACTCTGTGCTCTGCCAAACCCCTACGCCTGGGGGGAAGGATGAGGAGGTGGTTCACAAAGAAGTTGGTAATTCCTTGGAATAAAGGCCTCTTTAGAGCTTCTCCAGCACTCTGTGGATGTGCACAGCTTGGGCTCCTCCTTGTACCCCGTGCCCTTTGTGCCACCCTTCCCATGACCATACTAGCTCCTGCAGATCAGATACCTTCACTGCCCCCCAGAATTCCCACAGTCCTCCCAGCCCATGCTGCAGCATCCGCCTTCCCAGGGGCACCAAAGGCTTCCCAACACCATCTGGGAAAGCCCTCACATCCAGAAATCATCCTTTTCCAGGTGTTGTGGAGGAACAGTCTCAGACATCGTGGCATAAATGGCTGTTTGTGGTTAGAAAAACATCCCAAAACGTTATCATTTACTCACAAAGGGAAAAAAGAAAGGGCTGTGCATTTTTCCACCAGGGAATACTCTTCCCCCATGGAAACTGCTCACTTTTAATCTTAAAAACAAAATCTAAGAACTGTATATCAAAATTTGTAGTTCAGAAACAGAGCTGAAACACTGCATAAGAGCCTTCCTGGGCTGTCTGCAGCCCTCCCTTCCCTTTGGGCTTTTTCAGGAATCTCATTGGAGCAGACTCCCAGAGGCCACAGTGACACTGGCTGCTCCTGCACGGTCTGGAGAAGAGGTCCAGTGACTCCTGGAAGCTGCAGACCAGTCAACAAATCTTATCCACAGAGAAGGGCCTGGAGAGGTGAATGAAAATTCCCATTAGACACAGCAGCAGTCTGTAGTAATAAAATCCCCAATTTTCCACTCAGATATTTAAATTTTGCAAGGAAATTCTTATGCTTCAGTTCCTTACTGGACTTCAGGATTTTTCTGTGGTCCTGCTATGATTTTCTGCTTCCTCTACCAGCTCTTCCTGGGCTGTGCAGCCTGCTTGTGCAGGGATGACAAGTGCTAGGAGTCCCTGGGAGCACCCTGGAGCTGGGGAGGGGTGAGCAGAGCCTGTGGGGCCGGGTTTATCTCCTGGTGGTCTGAGGGCTGCCCCCGCTAAGGGCACAAGAAGGAGCAGCTGTTAGGAGCAGCTGCCTAAATACCCATTTTCAAATAAAACACCGTCTTCTTCTCCCAGCCTTCCATGGGTGGCATCCAGGAGGGAGACCTCCGGGATGATGTCACCGCTTGTGCCAAGGGGACAATTGACCAAATGAAAAAGCCTCCTGGCATTGTGGCCAGGGCAGGGACACTGTGTCAGGTCTGTGTCACAGTGCAGGCCCCCAAGTCCTGCGGTTCAGCAGCAGGAGTGGGTTACCTGCACCTCACAGGTTTCAGGGGCTGCTGCCTCTGCAAAGTTCTGCCCCAGGACAGACCCCAAATCCCTGACACTAGCACCTGTAGTGCATGCTACAAACCATTCCAGGTTTTCCCCAGTGGAGGAGAAGGAGCTCCCTGACATATGTTCCAGGAGCTGTGGGAAGCCAATTATCCTTGAAGGCAAACTGTCCACAGATAATTGGAAATATAGACTTTTAACTGATGGAGTGTTGACTAAACTGCAGCTCCTGCTTTGCTGGTGTCACATTGAATCTTAGAAGCCTCTTGTAATGTTTAGCAGGTGCATTATCCTGTCACATCCAGACAGGTACCACGGCTCTGCTTCTAATTGGAAACCAGGTTTGGAGCGACACTCCCACAGCTGCTCCTGTGCAAGTGTAACTGGAGGAATTCTCCCCTCCCACCCCAGGCTGAGCAGACACAACCAGGGGCTGCAGTCTGGGATGCAGTGGAGCACTGTGTGGTTCCAGTCCTGGCTGCAGAGCAGGAGCAGCTCTGAGAGCAGTGGAAGGTGGGAAATGGGAAGGAGGATGAACGAGAGCAGCCCATGCCACAACACCCTGCCCAGACTTGTGTTCTGTCACTGAACCTGGCCTGGGGAGTTCATAGGGCTCTGTCACCTCTGTCCTGGATGTCTTTGCTCTGCTGGAGTGTTCCAGGTCCCAGGGAGCACCAGGCTCCTGTGGGAAGGCAAGCAGAGGCTCTGCTGAATGTTTGTGCAGGGGGAAGCCCTTCCTTGGGGAAGGGCCATTGCATCCCTGAGGGAATGGCTGGAACTGTGCCAGGGCAGGTTCAGGCTGGAGCTCAGGGTAAGGTTCTCCCCCCAAAGGGTGCTGAGCACTGCCCAGGCCGTCCAGAGAATGGGCACGGCCCCGAAGCTGCCAGAGCTCCAGGAGTGTTTGGACAGCACTGCCAGGGATGGCCAGGGTGGGATTGTTGGGGTGTCTGGGCAGGGACAGGGGCTGGGCTGGATGATCCCTTGGGGTCACTTCCAGCTCAGAATATTCCATCATTCTGTGAAGTTGTGCCATTTCAGTCACTGAACCACGTACCAGGTCAATGGAGAGTTTGGGATGCAACAGCTCTGTACAGCAAAAAGACAAAACTCTCTTCCCTTACCCCACTCCACAGGCACAGGGATCTCCCAGCCCAGGCTGCACAGGGGGGAAGGTTTGGCCCCAGCAGCTGCTGCAGACTCAGCTCTGATTCTTGCAGTAAATAGAACAGGCACAGTGTTCATGATGCAGGAACAGAGTGCCAAACCCCACCCAGCAAAACCATTGGGTCACTCCATGGCCGGTTCAGCCACAGCCACACTCATGTTTTGCTTCTCCACAATGCCATGGACAGTTGGGAAGGAACATCAGCCAAAGGGAAGATGTTCTTGAGACCCATCGTGCAAAAATGCTCTGTCCAGGCCTGGAATCCACAGCAAAAGAAACACATGCAGCTGTTGGAGCATGTCCAGAGGAGGCACCAGAAATGCTCCAAGGGCTGGAGCCCCTCTGCTCTGGAGCCAGGCTGGGAGAGCTGGACGTGTTCACCTGGAGAAGAGAAGGCTCCAGGGACACCTCAGAGCCCCTTCCAGGGCCTAAAGGGGCACATGAAAATTAGGGAGAGCAGCATTTTTCTCAGGTAGAGAGTGACAGGACAACATCTTTAACATTTGTAAAATAAAAGAGGAGAGAAATTGTTCCCTGTGAGAGTGGGCAGGCCCTGGCACAGGGTGCCCAGAGCAGCTGTGGCTGCTCCTGGATCCTTGGCAGTGTCCAAGGCCAGGCTGGACAGGGCTTGGAGCAGCCTGGGACAGTGGAAATTGTCCCTGCCATGGCAGGGGTGGCACCAGATGGGCTTTAAGGTTCCTCCCAACACAAACCATTCCATGATTTCCTGAAGACCTGTTTTTCCTGGTACAATGCTCCAGTCCTGTGCCTGTGTCCCAAATCTTGCAGGTCTCCCAAGCTCAGGCACTGGCATTGTGCAGTTTTGCCCAACAGAAAAAATCTCTGCAAAAATATCAGTGTGAAAACATCAACATCTCCACCAGAGATGGAAGTGTGGTATTGCTGAAGGACAGTCCCTGAGACAAAGTATCCACAGGGAATTCCCCCAGGACAGTGGGATATCCTTCAGGAATACCTGGAGGTTCCCAGTACCTTTAAATACTCTCAACCTTTGGGCACTTTGCTTCAATCAGGTGATTATTTCTCATTAAGGAAAAGTACATATTGTTTGCCAAGGCACACCCTTGCATCCCAGCAGCTTCCTGGAGGAAATGGGAAATCCAAAGCTTAAATCCTCTGAGGAAGGAGTAGAATGTGCAGGTGGAGCTGTCCAGGGCTGCAGGGGTGGCTGCTTTCCCTGCAGAGCCAGCGGAAAGGGCTGCACTGAGGTCATGGAATCGACAGCCCCAGCTCTGCTGTTCCCCTGGCAGCACAGCCCATTTGTGTTGGTAATTAATGCCTTGGCTGGGGGAAAATAAATGCTCCAGCTTTATTGTGAAACAGAAGTAAATTTTTAATAAGGTCCAATTAGTGGCAGTTTCCAGTGGAAGCAGCTCTACACCTTCCCAGCAGCCCTCCGAGAAGGAGGCAGGAGCACCTCAGTGAGCCCCTTCATGAAGGTCCCCAGATTCCCAGGTCCCTGCAGGGGCTCTCTGGTGGATACCTCAGATTCCCAGGTTCCTGCAGGGGCTCTCTGGTAGGCACCAGGCTCTGCAGCATCCTGAAGATGTGCAGAGGCCTTCATGTGTCAAGGAGTGCCCACGGGCAGCTGGGAGCTGAGGATGGGAGGCAGCTGTGACACACACAGGGACATCCCCCTGTATCCTGGTTCAGCAGTGTCTGCCCAGACTGCCCTGGAGCAGCATCCCAAGAAAAGCCCCATCAAGCTGTGAACTTCCAGCACCACAAACCAACCCCAGCAGGCCCAAATCCCCTCCAGATGAGCCAGATGGATGTGGGCTCCCTCCAGGATCTGCAGACAGCCTGGCACAGCTGCACTGACACAGGTGTACCAAAATCCTCCAGACTGGGAGCGAGTGATGGTCATTTTCCTGGGGACAAACTCATACTTCCAGTCAATGGCTGGGCCAACACCCAGGAGGAAAGAAGAACAATGAGGACAGCAGCTCCATTTCCAAGGGGCCATCTCAGAGAGACACAAGGAGGCAAAGCTTTTCCAAAGTTTTTGCAATGCTCTGCTCGTGCTGGGGAAGTTGTTTTTGCAAGGAAAGTGAGACTGCAGACCCAGTGACCTCCACAGCCTGCATTCTCCTCAGCTGTGCCAGCACTCACAGCAAACACATGGCAGAGACTTGCACAGGGCTCTGCCCCCAGCACAGGGGCCCCAGGGTGTCTGTGACCCAAGTCAGAGCCAAATGCACCAAAGGAGGGGCACAGAGCAGCCCCACACCAGGGCTCACATTTAAACTTTGATCAGAGGCCCAAAGACTGCCCTGATTACTGTGACAGTCCCTCACAGAGGGACTCAGTCAGGATGGGACATCAGGAGTCCTCACTCCATCTCCAGACCCAAATCCTGTATCAGACCAGGCTGCTCAGGTCTTTGTCCAGCTGGGACTTGACATCTTCTAAGAAAGAGATCCCATGATCTGATTGGGACTCTATTCCAACATTTCACTCTCTTTACATGTATTTATTTTCTTATATTCTGCCAACACGTCCTTTACTTCAGTCTTCAACCACAGTCTCTTATTTTCCCACCTAATTTCTCGGTAAATATTCTTTTTCCATCTTCTCAAAACCTCATTATAAGTACTGGCATACTCTTCCCTTCCCCAGGTTGAATAAAAAAATTCCCTCAGCTTCTTCTGTGCTGTCACATGAGCACCAGCCCCATGACCAACATCTTTATTTTCCTGGAAGACACCCCTCAGTTGAATCCTCTTTCCTCCCAGGAACCCAAAGGAATCAGATTTCCCAAGAGATCCCTGTCTCAGCCCTCCTGTACTACTGGAGTAGTTCTCTTTGAACTTTTTCTCTAATCCCAAAGGTTTAGAAGAGACAGACATCAGTGGAGAAGACAAAAAGAGAGAGGGAGTCCTTCCACCTCCTCTGTCCCCACTGAGTCACTCCTCATTTAGCAGTAAGCCCAGTCTCCTTATTACCTATTTTTGCTGCTGTCACACTGGTGAAAGCTCCTTTTATTGTCCTTGACATCATCTTCAAGCTGAGTTTTGCCCTTCCTGTCACATGCCTGGCTGGGTGTTACTCTCCATCCCCTGCCCCACCTGGCACATCCCTTTAGCACTGGAGCTCAGCTGTGACTTCCCAGTTCAGCCAAATTCCCTCTCACCCTTGGTGCTGTCTCATTCCATGTCTTTGGCTGCCCAAACTCCCCCTAAGTGTGGCTGATCAGCTTTTATGTGGCCATTGCTTCTCCACTGGCCAGCAAACACCCAGGTCCTGCTGGCTCTTGGCAAGCCCTGCTCAGCACCAGTATCTGCTATGGGCTCAGTGAAACTTTGCAAGATGCTCTATTATTTAAGGAAAAAAAAATCAATTTATAGCCTTTGTTCCACAAGGTTGGAAGCTATTATCCTAGGTGGGAAGGCACCTGCTGTCCCCTCCAGTCTCCCCAGCATCCATAGCCAGCCTGGGCTTTGGACATCACTGCTTCCATACCATTTCTCCAGTCCATGCCATTATGCCACCCCCACTCCTAAATATCACCATACTCAGGGAAATGCCAAAGGCCAGCTGGCATTTCAGGTCCCTTCCACACCCTATTTCCCCCTCCCAGCCCCTGCCAACAGAGCCATCCCACCTCAGTGCCCCACACTCCCTGCATCCCAGCCTCTCTCCTGCAGTGCCTGCCCTGGGCAGGGAGTGTGGCCCTCTGCTTTAGGGAGCAGCTTTCAACCTTTTTGGCTTCCAAACATCCCCTTCCAAACTTTTTGGCCTTTTAGAACCTTGCCTTCCAACTCAGTCCTGCTGCCAGTCTCAGGTTCAAGTCAGCACTCACAGGTCCAGTGCTCTGTAGGTCCAGGTGGGAGCTCCTATCCCATGGGATTCCATCTGCTGTGGAGGAGCTGGGCTCACCCCACACTGCCAGGGTCACTGGGACAGCAAAGAGGGATCAGGAGTCCAAAGGAACTGTGAGCACCAGCAGCAGCTGTTCTCTCCTCAACTTTCATTTCCTGTTTCTCCCAGCATCCCTAAGAACGTTTTGTGTCTCTTTATTACACAATGAAAACAAAATGGATTTGCAAAGAGTATTGTGGGTAAACAGGACAACTCTGCCAGGGGCCAGGCTCAGGGATAAGCACAGACCCAGCTCTCTGGTGGGGCTCCAAGGTAGAGCTGCTCCAGTGCACAGCTCACCTCAAGCACTGCATCTCCTGCTGCAGTGATCCTGGTGCACCGAGATGAGGAGAAACACCCTCCCCTAAAGAGGACAACAGGAAAATTCATCCTGGCTGCTCAGCTGCAGATGGCCAGCTGAACACCAGAACCTGGGGTTATTAAAGACAAGTTTTTCCAAAATAGGGGAGAAAAGCCTCAAGCATGGTTTAGGCGCCCACCTGGGGTCAGGTACCTTTAATTCTCTCTCTCTGTGTATGAGCAGCTCAGCCCCAAGCCCTAAACCAGCCCTTTCTATTTCTGAACCTTCCTCCCCCAGCTGATCCTGGTGCAGGCAGGGCTTTGTGAGAAACCAGGGGGGCACAAAAAATCCTGAGTTTAACCCCCAGACTGAGCAGCTTGGGCTCAGCTCTGCTCATCTGCTCTGGGAGGGGTTGTGCAGCTCTGGAGTTTGTCCTTGCCAGCTGGAACCCCTTCCAAGTTGTTTGGAGGATACAAATAAATTCTTAGTACATTTTGTTTTATAATACTGAAAACATTCATATTATAACAACAGAATTTATTTTTAATCCTGCTAGAGGTATTTTGAAGCCCTTTGCCACTTGCTGGGTCCTTGCCATTTTCCAAGAGAGAGTTTTTCCATGGAATGGAAACTTTCCTCAATAGTTTTAATTTAAAACTTCATAATTATTTGAAGAGCCTGTTGGTTTGGTTTTTGTTTTTTTTTTTTTTTTTTCTAAAATGATGAAAACAATCTCCTTTCCTCTCACACTACTAATCAGAAACTGTAAATAAGTCATCTTTAACAGCGATATAATTTCTTCTCCTGCAGCACAAGGCTGATTAATGCCACTTTATGGGGGACTGGCATCGTGTGAATATCCCATTATTAAGGTAATTTCAGCCAAAGCAGTGACAAACACAGGCATTGTGTTCCTGTGTTTGGGCATCTAGAATTTTGTGTACTTTACTGACATAGAGCCATGACCAGACCTAGAGCATGATGGCATCACACGGGTCTTTGGGACTGGGGAGGAGGGAAAGAGCAAAGAGGAAAACAGAGATGAGGACACCCAGCAAGTCAGGATCAGGTGTGGAAAACGGATCCCACTTCCCGTTCTGGTACCTGGACCTCAGGGGTCTGTGCCTGTCTCATCCATTGGGAGGATAAGTTGGGAGGGAGAGTTGTTACTGCATAAACTCCACAGACTCAGGAGAGTTTGGACAGTGCTGCCAGGACGCCCAGAGTGGGATTGTTCACAGGTCTTTGCAGGGTCAGGACCTGGGCTGGAGGATCCTGGTGGATCCCTTCCAGGATATTCTGTGACAAAAATCTGTGGTTCCTCCAGAACACAGTATTCTCCAGGGACTGCAGTTCCACCAGAACTTCAGTGGTCTCCTTTAGCTTTAGTGAACTTTATTTCAAGCCAATTTTAGGCACACAAAAGCACAGAGGAAGGAGCGAGTGTCCAGCTCCCCATGGCCTCCAGCAGAGCCTCTGCAGTTTTAATGAATGTTCTAAAACAGGACAGAGCCCCCGACACCTCTCTCAGCCCAGAAATTAATTGCTTGGCTGTTGGCTGTCTATATGTTGTTATAGGAATGTTTTTACACTTGAAGCTCCCTGAAGGCCTCTATAAGTATTCTGCTCATAAATACAATTATAGCAGAGCTCTTGCTAGAAACAGCCATCTATTATGGGATATTGCAGTCTCATCACCATACCAAAGACACGGCAAAATCCAATAGATCAAAAACAAAGAGTTATCACCTGAGCACTCACCCTGGTGGGAAGTTCAGCACCGGAATACTGAAGATGCCAGCATTTCCTCAAGGCTTTCCCACAGGATTTTGCGGGTGGAGCCTGCTTTTCCTGGGCCTCTCTGTGCAGATGCAAGACAGCCGAGCACTTTATTTCTTGTACCCTGGCTGGATGTGCCCTCATCAGGATGAGAAAAATTGCCTCCTGGAGGATTAGGTGATGAGGTGGAACTCTTACTGTTCATAAACATTGGCAAAAAGAGGCACAGCTCAGCTCTTCTGGAGGCTTCATCCCCTCTGAAGGCTTCCTTAATATTGCAAAGGATAAAACAGACTGATCCTGAGGACAAAATGCATTGAGGTGCTCAATGTCACCCTCTCACTGTCACCCTCTCCTGCTAGAAGAGCCCTCCAGGCTGCTCTGGAGTCAAAAGGAACCTGCTGGGTTCTGCAGAGCACAGCTTGGAAACCAGGGGCTTTGAATGAAGGGATGTTCTCAGACAGCACAATAGAGCCACCACCAACTACCAGGAAGAGGCAAAAACAGGCACAGAAGGGACTTTGGGAAAGTCCCTGTGCTGATGGGATGTTAACAGAGACCTGAGTGCCTCTGTTGAAGTGTTTTCCTGTGAGGATCTTTGTCCCAGCTCTGTCCTGGAGGGGCAGCTCTGTTTATAGCTGTCTGGGTGTGATGTCTTGTGCCAGGCTCAGGGACAGGACCAATCACCCAGCCCAGATGGGTACAACTAATACTGAGCATGGGATCAGGGACTGGTTTGTGTGGGGAGAGACCTTATAGCCCATCCAGTGCCATCCCCTGCCATGGGCAGGGACACCTTCCACTAACCCAGGCTGCACCAAGCCCTGTCCAGCCTGGCCTTGGACACTGCCAGGGATCCAGGGGCAGCCACAGCTGCTCTGGGCACCCTGTGCCAGGGCCTGCCCACCCTCACAGAGGAGAAATTCCTCTTAATATCCCACCTAACCCTGTTCTTTGTAGGTTTAAAACCATTGTCCCTTGTCCTGTCACTGTGTGCCTGTATAAAAAGTCCCTCTCTTTCCTTTCTATAATCTCCTAAAGGTACTGGAAGCTGTAGTGAGATCTCCCTGAGACCTCCCTGATGTCTGCTCCTCATTTCACTTCTGTTCCCTGGAAGTGTTGTTTTCCTCAAAAGTTAACTGTTCAAGAGCAGCCAAATCTCAGCCAAGACAAGATCTCTTCTGCGAGCAGGATGCAGAGCTTTGCAGGTTGATTCCTACTGACCCACAGCTCAGGCACCCCATGGTTTAATGCCCATGCTGGCATCTCCACGCCTGCACCAGAGACACCAGAGGACAAGCCCTGATCCCCGAGGTGTCTGTCCAGCCTCAAGTCCACTCATTGCCCCCTGAGCTGCCTTTCCTCTAGGATAGTTTGTAGTTAAAAAAATTAAAGCAAGCAAGGCTGCCTTGCTGTTTGCCACAGCTCATTAGAGAACTATTAGGAAGCAGCTCATTAGAATGTAGAAAATGCTGCATTGCTGTTTTCTTGGAGGTTTGTTCACACAGAGCAAAACAAGAACTTAGAGGACAATGAGTAGCACGGGAGCCATGTGACTCCCAGAGAAATGGTTCCTTGCCATAACTCACTAGTCCCAAACTGGTAACTTTTCCAGCCCTGCTCTGAAGAGCACTGGATTGAAAACCATCTCAGGAAGAAAAGGTTGCACACTTGGTGTTCTCATGTCTGCTTGTGAGCTTGGGCTCTGCAGGTGCTCTGGGAGGATCTGCCCTGTGATGGATACAAGGTGCATGGACCCGCCTGCTGAGGGGAGCTGGATTTACCTGCCTGCCCCTGCACTCTGCAGGTGGTTCAGCAGGGATGATCCTGCAGCTGCTGTGCACAGGGAGCTTGGGAGATGCCCATGTCCCTGTCACCTTTGGTCCCCACAGCACTACAGCAAGGCTGGGCCTCATCTCTGCCCAAGAATAGTGTGTGTGCCCATTTTCCTCAGTTCCCACCACCCTCCCCATGCCATGCTGGGCACAGGAAGCAGCTGGAGCTTCTTGCAAAGAAAACAGGAATCAAACTCTCATGGGTGAGATTGCCTTCTCCGAGAAAAGATAATGTTGAGTTTGGACACAGGAAAAGTCCCCAGAAACTGAGGGTTTTTCAGGCCATGGATTGAAGGGGTGGGTAGGATTAACACAGGGGCCTGAGAATTCTCCTGTCCTGGCCATGTATGGTGGGACAGGAATGACCTCGTCCAGAATTCCAGGCACATGCTCCCACCTGGCCCCTGCTGCACAGGCTGGGGGTGTCCTGACACAAGGACTTGGAGAGGGAATTGGTCACAAGCGCCCAAACCATCCCAATCCCCTGAGCTGGCACCAGCACCTACCAGCTGACCCTGCTGTGCCCAGAGCTTACAGGGTGCCCATGAACCCCTCCAATATCCTCCTGGAAGAGAGGTGTCTGTCAGATAGGAAAACCCTGGTGCTGCAGAATCACAGGATCATGGAATATCCTGAGCTGGAAGGAACCCACAGGGTCCCAGCTCCTGCTCCTGTCCAGACACCCCAACAATCCCACCCTGGCCATCCCTGGCAGCGCTGTCCAAACACACCTGGAGCTCTGGCAGCCTCGGGGCCATGCCCATTCCCTGGGCAGTGCCCAGCACCCTCTGGGGGAAGAACCTTGCCCTGAGCTCCAGCCTGAGCCTGCCCTGGCCCAGCTCCAGCCATTCCCTAGGTACTGTCCCTGGGTGCTGTCCCTGCTCACAGAGCAGAGATCAGATCCCTCAGAAGGAGCTGCAGCCTCTGGTGAGGTCTCCTCTCCGGACACATCTGGATGTGCATATGGATTGCCAGTCCCTGAGAACCGTCATCATAGCCAGTTCTGTCCACCTAAACCAATCCAGACTGCACAGGCAGAGCAGAATTCATCTGGAAGGGGCATCTTGCAGCTGAAAACCCCCAAACCCCACAGAGCACAGGGGGTTGCCCCCCTCAGCCACCACTGTCACACCAGAGATGGTCACAGCTGGCAGGGGTTCCTGCTCCTCTCCAGGAAAACCTTATGGCTGAGGGCACCTGATGGCTCCCAGTCTTCCCCAGACAGCGGAGGTTGCTCTCTTTCTTCTTGGCTTCTTCTTGTGGTCTGTGACTTTCTCAGAACCATTTAATTGATTTATAACCCAATAATCCCCGCCCTCATTAGGCGCAGTGTGCAGCCATTCATCATTCCCTGCACAGGAGCTGGTGCCAGGCCCATCAGTACCTGACCTGAAACAGTTATGGACCTGCAGAGCTCAGCAACCCAACCTGGCTGAAGGGCACCATCCGCGGGAGTACAGCAGGGTTTGTGTCACCAGTGTCACACACTGGCCACGGACACAGCTCATGGGCACCACTTCTGCAAGGCCTGTGTTCCAAGCACCTGGAACTCGGCTGCCACAGGAATTCAGGGCGTGGGGAAGTGCCTTTCAAAGCTTTCTGCCCCATCAAGTTCTCCCAGTCCTTAAAAAAGGCAGATTGCTCAGACTCCGAGCATATCGTGGGGGTCTAATTGCCATTACTAGTGCATCCAGACATTATTTTCATTGAGCAAACAATATTTGAAACATGATCATAGAATCATAAAATGACAGAGTATCCTGGGCTGAAAGGGACCCACCAGGATAATGGAGTCCAGCTCCTGGCTCTGCACAGTCCTTCCAGGCAGGCAGTAAAGATCAGCCACATCTGATAAATAAAGTCCCCAAAGCCTTTTCAAACCCCACTGAGGTGTTCAGGGGTCATTATGATTGCAGCAGGGAATGTCACAGCAGTGACCTGTCCCAAGGTCTTGCAGGATGTGGAGGTCAGCCTTGGGCCACTGTGGGGGGACAAATTCAGGGCCAGGAGCAGGGATCTCAGCTCAGGGCTCCAGGAATCCCAAGCTGTCAGGGAAGGGGGGGTTAAGTGAGGCTGTTTGAGGGGGTAGGTGAGCCTAGGAGACAATGTGACTTTCACATTGCCCCAGTACCCCAGCAAGAGGAACAGATGCAGTGATGACAACCAGGGACAAGAGCCCAGAATGCTTGGCGAGCCCATGGTGATGTCCAAGGTAAAGGTCAGACAAAACAACCCCACACCCAGCTCAAACCAAGGCCAAAGCCTCACCTTTGAGCTTAAATGCACTCTGTGATCCAAGCTCCTAAGCAGGTGAGGCAGAGCAATTAAAGGCTAGAGCTCTGCCAGGCTGGATGGAGCAGTCAGGGCTCCTGGAAGTGCTGGAGCTCCCAGGATGTGGCTCCCCAGCCTCCTCTCCACGCCTGCAGCCTCAGAGCCTGCCCAGCCTGCTCCCCAGGCCGGCTTAGAGCAGGGATCAGGACAGCTCTGTGTTCATTCATTATTCACTCACTCCTTCCTTCCTTGCAGCAGGAGACAGAGAGCCTTTCATGATGAATGCCACGGTTGTTAAAAATAGTTTACTACAGCTGAAAATGCAAGAGCTGACTGTCTGTCCCTGATGAGGAGTAAATTGGAGTCTCTTCAGTGGAATCTACAGTGATATACAGAGAGAATGAGAGGAGAGGAGGGCCAGACAATCCCTCCTGACACCTGATTAGCCCTGCCTGGGCACAGCTACAGCCCAAAGGTGTCGGCAGCTCTTGCCTCCCGTGCTGAGCAGCCTAACCTGGGCAGTTCTGGGATGGGAACTTCACCACTGGCAGAACACGGAACCACCCAAGAGCAGGCACAGAGTCTCCAGTCATGCTCCTGAGTCCTAAACAGCTCCTCTGCTGTTTCCAAGCTTCCCCAGTATGTGATCACAGTGTTATCCCCTTTCTCATTTAAGACATTTGGGAGTCATTAACGCCAAGGTAGAGGAAGTAACAATTCCAGCCTCCCGTTGCCAGCATGTCTGGAGAACAGCCCTGCCACCAGTGGAGCAGGGAGATGCCCTGGAGAGAGTGTGGAACCACCACATCACTCCAGAAAGGACAAGGGAATGAGGCTGATTTCTACCACTGGAGGCAGGAATTCACTGAGGTCTTTCCCAAGGGTAAGAGATGATCTGCTCTATCCATGACTTGTGAAGTTCAGGCTGGACTGAGGGATCCAGGTGATCTTTCTAAGAACAGAGTGGGCCTCCAGGAGGTGAGAAGGAGGAAGGGCAGAGGAGGGAGCAGGAACAGGAGAAGGGTGTGTGCATACAGCTCATGTGGAGGGCTGTGTTAGCTGTGCATGCACAGAAAAAACCAGCTCAGAGTAGTCCAGTTATCAGTTCAATTTAAACAATCCTAATTTTATTTCTAGACTGTTTTAGAGAGTCAGGATCCCTGGAGATGCCCCCCTGAAGAGAACACTCCCATGTCACAGGAAACAGTCCCTCCTCACATCTCTGACACACAGAGAAGACAATCAGGCTGGTGGCTGCCACAGGGAGCCTTTCTGCTGCTCAGCCCATGCTCAAAACAGCTGCATGAGGGTTTCTCAGGGAACACTTCCCTTCTTGGGACCCGCAGAACTTCTGGTGTTCCTTGCTTGGATCCCCTGCCTGCGCAGGCACACAGCATCCCTCAGCCCTGGGCAAGAAAAAGAAACATTATGCAAAGAAAAGATCAATAGAGAAGACTTCTCTGGAACTTCAGTCATGAGGTTATTCCACGGGTGTGCAAAGGGAGTGAGCTCTGCCGAGTCCCAGGCGTGCTCACCCCTCGTGCTGCGAGCTCTCCATGGAACAATCCCTGTGGTGAGGTTCCAGACCCAGCCCTGGGAGGGATTGGGGTTTGCCAGCTCCCCCCTAGGCAGGCAGGACAGCCCTGGCAGAGCCTTGGGAAGAGCTCTCAGAGTTGGAGATTTAACACACAGTACATGGACAGCTACGGAGGGGGAGCCAAAGGAGGCAGGGGCTTCCCTCAGCCCCACCACAGCAGAGGGGAGCAGCCCCTCAGAGGCCTCAGCAGCCCCTCCTGCATCCCGGCAGCATTGTCTGCATCCCCAAGGAGGTGACACTTTCCTATAGATGGTCCCAGACAAAACAATGCTGCTGGCATGGTACAGAGGATAATGTTCCTCATGCTTGGCAGTGATCCATGCACAGCCAGGAAAAACAGGAATGTGGCAACAGAACCACGCCAAGGGCAGTGAGTGACAGGGGGAGAGCGTTACCCAAGCACAAGGTCTCGAGGGGAAGTGTAAAGGAGCAGTTGACGGCACTGGGTTTGTTCTGAGGGTTGAGCTCAGAGCTCACCGGGGCTGCAGCTCCTCCCGAGGGACTCACAAGGTGCTGGGACAAGCCCCACTGGCTGGAAGTGCCCTCCTTGCCCTAGGCTGCGGCTGAGGTGGCACCTGTGGATGTCTTTGGGCTCTGTGCCTACAGCATCACCGACTGCTCTGGGAAGTGTTTGCAGATCCCCTCCAGGGCCACCCCTGCCCACCCTTCCACCACCAGCGTTCCCCCCTCCCTGGCACAGCGTTTTCGCTTCAGGAGGTGTAAAACTGCCTGGTGTTAAACAAACAAACCAAACAAAAGAAGCCAAACTCTGTCCCCAGTGTTCTGGAGCAGGCTATTGATTGTAGCAGGTGGGTGGCAATGAGCCCGCCCACAGTCACACTAAAGACAATGCAAATTAAGACTTTATTGATTGCTAAAAGCAGCTCCTACTGCTCACACCAGAGCAGCAGAATGTAATTCTGTGTGATCCCAGATTTCTTCATCCCTCTGGGTCCTTCCCC
>CM031871.1:14513144-14533698 GCA_018697195.1 Certhia americana
TTTGTGAACAGCTGAGCTTAGCTAGGCACTGGAGGGACCTTCCTGCAGTGGGTGAGAGTCTTGTGGAACCTCCCTGGTGTCCACAGGATCTTTGCCAGACATAATCTCTGCTTCCCTGGAGAGCCCCTGAAGCTGTGCTGCCACTTCAGAAGGGATTCCCCTTCCTTCAGGTTTGTCAGGTCAGAGCAAACCAGCTTGGTCCTGGGTAAAGCCCAGTGGTGTGAAGCCAAGGTGTGCTTGGAGCTAAACAGGTGCATGCTGAGTCCAGCAGTGCCACACCCACCCAGGGCAGGACACGGGGCTTGCCACAGCCAGAAAGGTCAGAGTGGATCTCTTCACACTGCAGAAGGCATTCCTAGCTCTCCATTCAGGGAGATGGAACACACCAAACCTCTCTGGAGAACTGCTGCTGTAAAACTCCAAGTGGAGCTGAAAGCCTGAACAGTAACAGGTAACAACAGTGGGGAGGAGCAGTGCCACATCTGTGCCGGGCCCAGCTCTCACACCATGTCCTCAAAACTGCCTGGCTCAGAGAGAGCACGGCAGAGCTGGTAACTGACCCTGCCTTTGGCCAGGGCACAACTCAGAGGTGCACATTTCCTGCCTCCCTGAGCAGCTGCTGTTCAGCAGGACACATCTGGATCAAGGAAGAGGTTTTTCTGCACAATATTCTTCCTGGTCTTGCTCAGAAGTGTGGAAACAAAGCCCTAGATACAGGCTGATGGATGAGTGGCCAACTCCCCAGGACCAAGAGGACCATGGTGCAACCTTATAGGTGACAAATCTGCACCAAGACAAATCTTGGAATGTGCAAGGCTCAACATTGTCCCAGACAGGGCAGGGGAGACCAAGCTCCTGCAGATGCTGTCTTGGGGTCCAGTCTGTGCAGCTCAGACCTTGCTGGGATGGACTGGGCAGCAGAAGAGTCCAGGTTTGGTGGTAGCTGAGAGCTCAAGTATTGTATCTCAGCATGTCAGAGTCACCTTAGTCAGCAATGTGACACTCATCTCTGCCAAACGCTTCTGTAGGCACCAGATCTTTTAATTAGCAGCTTCTTCCAGGTAATTACTTTTGGAAAATGCTCCAGGCTCTGAATGAAAGCAGTATTTTCCCAGGACAATGAGGCTCCTCTTCTTCTTAGCAATCATAGTAGCAGCAAAGCTTAGGGTAGGTGAGAGCCTCTGTGGGACCCAGAGCACTCAGCAAAGGGCAGGGACCATCCATCCTTTGGAAGGGGAAACTGAGGCCCTGGAGCTGCTGTGTCTGTCCTGCCAACAAAGCTGCAGTGCCTGTGGTTACTGGAATAGGCTCACACTACACACACAGAGCATCCCTATCACATTCCCAAAGAAGTGGCTGTGCTGAGGTGGTACGTGAGGCAGAGATGGCCTGGAAACCTGGGGACACAGTGAATCACAGAATCATGGAACGGTTTGGGTTGAAAATGGCATTAAGGCTTATCCTGTTCCAACCCCTGCCACAGGTAGAACTGGATCAGCTTTAAGATACCTCCCAACTCAAACCATTCAATGTTTCTGTGACTATTTTCTTTGACTCTCTTCTTGTATGCTCTGACCCGAGGCAGGGATGCCCCCCCTTTCCAAGCACCTCTCCCTGTGTTTGGCTGCTTTAATCCAGGATGAAAGCCCAGAGTCTGTGAGATGCTGAGGTCTGGCAGTGCCTCTAGGCTTTGCCTCATGGAGGCCACTCATTCCCTCTATTCCTTGGCCAAATCACTTTCCTTCTGCTTTGTCGGGAGCAGCTCCACTGCACATCCGAGCAGTGACAGACCATGGCTGAGCCTGGGAGAGGTTTCACGCTGTTTTCTGGGAAACATCCCCAATTTCATGGGTTATTGCATCCCCTCAGATGGCACCTCCTGGAAACCTGACAGGGCTGGGGGGACAAACTTAAGGTGCTGTGAATCTGCAAGGAGGGGTCACCCTAGCACTTGGCCCTTTGGCACAGCAGTGATTAAATGTCCGTGGGGACCAGGGGAGCCACAGGGATGGAGCAATTCCTGCCTCTCCAGGAACCCTGAATTCCTGATGCTAACAGGTCACATTTGTCATGATTTTATGCTTCTGCCAAGCCCCTACATGAAGCAGCGCAGCAATATTGAATTCTTCATAGAACTTATCCTCAAGCTGCCTTAATCAACTGCTGTGTTAATTGCTCTGTGCATTGAATGGCCCCTCTCTAAGATCTTGTTCATTAATGAGCACAAGTTTGTGGATGTTGTTTATATTCATATAATCAGAAAGCCATTGGGAGGTTTGGGACTGAGCCATTACAGGGCTCTGGAATAACAAGGGGCTGATTCCAGGATATGCTTCCCTATGTCCATTCCTGCCTGTGGGAATCATGGGATCATTCAGGTCAGAAGATCTCCAAGATCATCAAGTCCAGCCTTTGACCAAACAGCTCAGGCCCACCAAACCACAATGCAAAGTGCCACAATTGCTTGTTGTTTGAACGCTCCCAGGGATGGTGACTCCACCACAGGCCTGTGCCAAGGCTTAACCACCCTTTCAGTGAGGAAACTTTTCCTGGTGTCCAATGTGAACGTTCCCTGGCACAACATGAGGCCATTCCTTGTCTGTTCCCTGGGAGAAGAGCCTGATTCCAGCCTCCTTTCAGGTCTTTGTATGGAGTAGCTCTAGTTCTCATGGCCTCCCAGCATAAGTGGGGTAGGATGACTTTGGGGGTATCGAGTGAATATCCCAGTACCCCTTCTTCCCAGTGCTGTGTTGTGGCGTTCCCACATTCCACTGCAGCTCATGGGGAGGACTGGAGGATGTTTGGAGCTCTGTCCATGCATTGTTGGACACAGACTTCACCACTTTGACAGGAATAAAACTACAGTCAGCAATTTCTGCCTCGTCGCCCGTCAGATAATCAAGCTGCTTTAATTTGTGCAAAACTCCTGAAATGTGTGAAAAATGGTGGGACAGCAGGCTGTGCCTAGGCCTAGGCAGTGCCTAGGATTAGGAGGTGTGTATTTTCAAAGAGTAAGGGAGAAAAGACAATACTAGAACAGGGAGTCCAAGCTGTTACCTCTTCTAGAACAACACTCATTCTGTGTTTGTGTCACCCTGCAACACTCCTGTCACAGTGCCACATCCCACTTCTACAAGTAAGGGAGCCCAAGATTCAGACATGCCCATGGTTGAAAGGAATGGCAAAACCCAGAAGGGGCCAAAACAAAGTTGTATAGCCTTATTAGCAAACGAGACACAGAAACTGGTTTGTTGTGTCCCGGTCTTTTAGTAGGAAGAAAAAATGAAAGAATAAAGGAAGAAAGGGAGGAAGGAGAGATTGAAAGGGAGCAGAGAAGAGTGGAGATCACCAGCCCCGAGTCCACCATCAATTCAACCCACTGAATTAGTCATCATGTAAATGGTGTACATGTACATCCTGTTCTTCTGGACCTGTCTGGAAATGTGTTAGATGGCTTTGAGGGTCTTTTGGTAGTCTCAATGCCCTCTCCTTGATCCCACTTTTGCACTAGCACTGTGCATTGTGTGGTCACCACAGACCTGAGCAGGAAAGTGGACTCCAGAAAGGAGCTGCCCCATCTCTGTACAGCCTCTTTCCAGCCCTTTCCAGGCACATGCTGTTCTAACTTCCCTGGCCATTGATGTTTGAGGCATAGCCACTCTCTAACTCCTGCAAGGCTGTTGCACTCAACAGTAGGGCTTTCCATCAACTCCTTGGGGCAGGACCCTGCAGATCCTCTGACTTTTACAGGTGAATATCTCCACACCAGATATTACCAATATTTTGCTGTCCTGCCCTTGGTGAGCCAGACATGCAGGACTGCATAGCTCACTGTACTTTTAGGCCTCTGCAATTAGTGCAAATTGATAGGCAAAGCAGCCGCTGCACATACCCCACGCATCCCCGGCCCTGCACACGCCGGCTGACGGACGCGCCAGCAGAAGCCTCAAATTTGGGCAGGGACGCCTCTTGCATCACAAATGCACATTAACAGAAAGTGCAAATGGCCATGTAATAAACAGAGGCAGAGCAGCTCATGGATGTAATGAGGTCTGGCATAAGGAATACAAATAATCATCCTGGAGTGGAATGAGCAGCACCAACCCCGCGCCACGTCCGCGTGTGGGGCCAGCTGGGGACCCTGCCCCGGCCTTGCCGCTTGACAGCCAGACACAGAGAGAAAGGGACGTGCATTTTAAAGACAATTTCCTGTAAACATCGACCCAACAGGCCCAGGTATTGCTGCAGGAAGTCCTCAGGAGCCCTATTAGTGATCCTACACTCAGCTCACAGAGCTCCTCCTCGCACCAAGGTGTGGAGCTGGAAGAGTTGACAGTTGGACTCGATGGTTGTTGAGGTCTTTTCCAACATTATTAATTCTGTGATCCTCAGGTCAGTGCCCTTGTGGCTGCAGAACATGATGGGGAGCAGGAGTTCAACAACAATCTTGAGATGTTATCAGAAACCCCAGCTGTGGAATGCAAAATCACTGCTTCGAAAGAGAGGCTGGACCTTGAAACCCTGAGCCCAGCCCCAAAGTGCGAAGCCTGCTTTTAGAAGGATTAAAAATATTTGGCTTTTTCTCTTTCTGAATTCCTTGCTCCTGTGGGTAACACAATCTTGCTGGCAGCTCTCCCACATCAAAGAGCAGCAAGGGGAGCTTGTTCCAGCTGCAGAACCTCTCAGAACAGCAGTGCCCAGACGTGCAGCAGCTCTGCTCCAGGGAATCTGCAGTCCTGAACAAACAATACACAGTCCCGTGCCATGGGACCCACAGCACTGTGTTCATTGCTGTAGGTGAGATGAGTTGTCAGCCCCTGCCCAGATCCTTCCCATTCTTTGGGAATACTTGTGAGAAGACAGACGTGGCGCTAGGGTGGATCCCTTCCCAAAGCTAAAGAGTCTCTTACCAGCCCATCTGACCTCACTTCGAGCCCATCTGGAAGTTAGGAGGTTCCAAGGCTCATGCTGCAGTTGAAGGCAAAGGCAAGTGGGCTGTGATAAGGCTCTGTGTGTTGACAACTCTGCTTTTGGGTGTAGAAAATCCCAACTAATGTTAACCATGTGTAAAGTGTGTGGCTTCAAACTGACCTTTCTTCAAACAGACTGATTTCAAAAGTTGTCAAGCAGAGGAAGGTTCTGATCCTGCTCCTTTCCTCTGGAGAGGGTTGGGATGACCAGTGCCATTTCTGTGACCTAAAAGCATTGAACTTTATAGACACAACCAAGTCATGGCCCAGGCTCTGGAGAAGGGTTGTGTATAAACCCAGATCAAAGGCAGCTTTTCCAGAAGAAAAACTAAAATTCTTGAATACCTCATCTCTGTTTGATTTAATTTGTTGAACTTTGGGTCTCTGAGATTTGGATGTTGCTGGGAGAGTCAGGGCTTTAGTTTCTCCTCAGCCTCCAGCTCTCCAAGGAACTTCTGCCAGGTTTCAGGAGGCTAGGCCAAAACCAGCTGTGAAAAGCAATTGGAAGAAGATCTTAATGTTTAAGGAGAAGACAGTTCATCTCTACGTGGGTTTCTAAGGTTTGGGATGCAAATACATCCCAGCAAGCAGAGACTGTGTATTTGCTGCCCTTGTTCTGTTTCTGTGCCACTCCACAGTGCCAGAACCCCACCCTTTATTGTTCTCTACAACATTCCTGCTCTCCACCTTTCAGGGGTTTCATTTGGTGACACAACTGCAAGAAACTGCCTCAAGTTGTGTCAGGGGAGGTGTCAGGGGAGCTTCAGGCTGTCTATGAGGGAATTTCTTTACAGAAAAGGTGGTCAGGCACTGGCACAGGCTGCAGGGCAGCAGTGGAGTCACTGTCCCTGGAAGAATGCAGAGATCAAGAGGATTTTGGAGCAGCTCTAGGGGTGCTAGGATGCCAAGTTTAAATGAAGACATTCCCGTTCTTTCTCCTACCAGATCCTGTAAGAAGACATTGATTTCTTTCTCCATGGGGACAGAGAAGATCAGGGTCCAGACACATCTCACATGGCTGCAGCGCATCTGTCATGAGCTGGTGACGGTTACGAGCAATCTAAAATTTTAACATTAAGTCCATAAGTTCAGCTGAAGAATCTCACGCTGTGACTCCTGCCTCACACTCCCTGACTCCTGTCTTAGTTACAGTGGTTCTTGTAGAAAAACTACCTGATTGCTGCTTGAGTGCTGAAAAGTCTTCCTGGCTTCCAGCACTTCTCTCGCTGCTTGCTACAAGTGTCTTCCCTCATTCCAGTCCCAATGCTCTCTCTCTGGCTGTGGCATTAAAGAGCTACCCAAATCAGAAATGTTCTCCTTGTGAACTTGGCACCTTTCTGTGATGAGTTAAGCAGTGAGATCTCCATTCATCTCCACAAAAACACTGATCTTGCACCCCAGGAATTTTTATTCAGTGCTGCAGCGTCTTCCAGGTCTTGCTCAGGACCCGTAGCTCATCTCAACAGAAGGACATCATTAAATCAGGGCACTCCTCCAAGTGGAGGCTCCTGCTCATGGCTGGTGCTTCTGGGCCACAGGGGATTAGCTGGGGAGTGTTTTGAAGCCGTGGAAAAAATCTGCATCTTAAAGACATTTTTTAAATTCAGTTCAGTCCAAGCAGCCCTAATGATGTTACCCACAATATATCTTAATTTGATGTTGGTAATAAAGTTCAGTGTAGCTGGAGCACTATCATACCAATGTACCAACATACAAATGAATGTTACCCATGTCATTTAGTACCTCTGGCTCTTAAGGTGTCACTTAAGCCATATATTTAATAAATATGTCCTTTTATTACTACAATACTGATAGGTATTCAACTAATTTCCATGTATGTTGCATTCTATATGTTGCTAGGGATTTTACCAAGGCTGTCACCAATAGCAACTGGGACAAGGAAATAATAAATTCAGGGGGCATTCAGAAAGATCTACAGTGTGGAATCACTTTGTAACAATACAATAGACATTAATCACATCGGTGGCTAATGGGAGGGCTTGATGCCATCAGTTTAAATCCCCTCTGATAGGAAAAGAAATCTCTTAGTGCTTAGCCCCAGATCTCTCAAACTGGAGTAAAACTCGCCTGGAAACTTTTGCCAGGTTGACGATTCCAGCCTTTTTTTGTCTCTGTAGCCTGCGCTGCCTGGCTCTGATCAGGGAGCGCTGCAGTAGTGGGAGGTAGGGCTTCAGAGACATCTGGAGTCACAAAAGGTGCCAGAGAGCTACATCTTCTGGCCTGTTCCAGCAACTGAGCCGTGCTGCCGCAGGAGCGTTCATCCTGCGCGGTTGGATCGGCGGCTGGAGCCGGCACCTCGCTAATCAGCCCCTGCTGTTCTGCGGGATCCGCTTTCGCTGCCTCCCTGCGCTCGGCCAAGGGCGGCCTTCGCATTTTAATCGCACCCCGCTCCAGCAGGGGCTGCAGGGATGGCCCGGCAGCAACGTCCTGCCGGCGGCCGGGAAAACCAGGAGACCACTGTGAGGGTTCTCGGACCCGGCCAAAATGAGCATCCTCAGCCCCAACGCGCCCCCGGTGCCCCCCTTAGGGCTGTTTTGGGGTCACTCCCTCGGCCCGTCGGGGGTTCTTTGCGGCGCGATGCTCCCGCGGGACAGAGATGCGACATCGGCTGAGGAGTGTCGGCTGAGGGATGTCACCTGCCCGGGGTGGCCTTAAGCAGCTCGTTACTGTGTCTCATTACAGAGAACGACAACAGGGGAACCCCACGCTGAAGTCGGTGACTTCTCACACCAGTCAATGACACAAATCCCCTTCGCCGGAGCCAGGAACACAAAACTGGTCAGGACAGCTCCGGCTGAGAACCAGAGTTGTGAAACACCCTCATCTGGAAGGGATTCACCAGGATCATGGATCCAGCTCCTGCCCCTGCCCAGACCCCCCAACAATCCCACCCTGGCCATCCCTGGCAGTGCTGTCCAAACACTCCTGGAGCTCTGGCAGCCTCGGGGCCGTGCCCATTCCCTGGGCAGCCTGGGCAGTGCCCAGCACCCTCTGGGGGAAGAACCTTGCCCTGAGCTCCAGCCTGAACCTGTCCTGGCCCAGCTCCAGCCATTCCCTGGGTGCTCTCCCTGTCCCAGGGAGCAGAGATTGGAGCTGCCCCTCAGGAGGAACTGCAGCCCCCGAGGAGGTCTGAGCTCAGTTTTCTCCAGCTGAAAAAACCTCAGTGCCCTCAGCTGCTCCTCAGCCAGGAGAAGACAGACTAGCTGTTAGGGAATGGGAAGAGGCAGAGGTGGGCCAAGCCCACAATGCCTCTGCCGTCTGTCACCTGTGTGCTTGGGGCAATGACCATCATAAGGACCTTCCTCAGCTGCCTGAGAAGAGTTTGGGACAAGTACGGCAGATCTGGACAGGCCCAGCTGCTGTGGGTAAGAAAACTGGCACATTTTTTCTGAATGACCTCAGTCAACCCAACTCTGCATCTTCTTCCTAGGACACCTCCAGGGATGAACGATGCATTTCAGATGGATCGCCCCATCCCCACAGGAGTCACCCCAAAGCATGGCCCCACAGCCCAGCTACCTGTGGCAGGCACAGCCATCTGGATCCACACCCCTGGCACCCACACGACCTGCAGTTCCAGACTCCTGCATCACTTCCCAGTTCCTCTGGGGAGCACCTTTGGTATGTAAGGATGTCACAGGTGGCTGAGCAAGGGAAGCTGCTTAGAGTGCAACTGGGGAGAATGCAAAACGAAAAAATAACTGCTCTCTTAATAAATACAACCAGAGCAAACCAGATGTGGAAAGCAGGTCCTGTATCCCTCGTGTGCCCTGGCTGAGGCATAGCACACACATTGCCCTGTCCCTGCAGCCCCTGCCTCCCTTGTCCACAGCTACAGCATAGGGGTCCTTCCTCCCTGCCCTCCAGCCTCAATCCTTGGCTCCCACCCTACCTCTGCTCCTGAGACCTTCCCTCACAAACAGCTCTCCCCTTACCCGTCTCTGGTTTTCTCCTGCAGGAGTTTGGCTGCACACACTTGAGCATTGTTCCATGCTGACACTGTCACTGTGCCCAGGACCTGAAACTCCACATCACCACAAGCCAGCTCCCTGTACCTGCCAGGTCCCTCCAAGTCCTGCATGCACAAACCCTGCCAG
The DNA here is from genome assembly GCA_018697195.1 of Certhia americana. Lineage (NCBI taxonomy): Eukaryota > Metazoa > Chordata > Aves > Passeriformes > Certhiidae > Certhia > Certhia americana. Next base: position 14,522,233 of record CM031871.1, read on the forward strand.
CTGCACCCAGCAGCACCCCCAGCTCCCTCTTCTGCCTCCCTGGCACCTTCCCCAGGACACACAGCCCCTGGTCCCTCTGTGCAGGCAGCAGTCCCCTCCTCAGCACCAGCTGCTCCCATCCTTGGGGCTGTAGGGGTCTCCTCCATGGAATTCAGCAAACCCCACTTTGTTAAATAGGGCCTGGACCTGGATCCTGGCAGTCACTCTCTTGTTCCCAGGGCCAAAGGCCAGGAGGAACCCTTTCCACTCTCTGGGGAAGAGACAGCACTGGAGGTGTGCCCAAAGCACAGGCACAGCTCTGGTAGCCCAGGGCTCCCTGTGGGGCAGGAATTGTGCGCAGACTGCCCAGCTCACAGACACACAACACCCAACCAGAGTCTGTTGTGTGTGCGGAGTGTGGAGAACTCTCACACTGCAGGCTGTGTCTTGCCAGAGTGCTGGCACCAACACTAGAGATAATCCTGGTACCCAGGGGTACCCAGGGTAAATCTGGTGCCCATCACAGAAGTCTCTCACCCTTCGTAATTCAGGGATTCTATTGAGCAGACTCTCCCCCCAGTTCAGGCAGGTTTTCAGCAGTCAGTGCAACAGGCAGGGGTGAGGTCTGTGCGCTCTGTAGTGCCCTGTTATGGGGACATTTTTCCATGGTGAGTCTCTCTAATGTATTCCTTGCATGGTGCTGCATTTAAGCCACTCATTTCTGTGCCCAGCTTGCAGCATATCAATGAGCCAGGGCTGGAACAGCAAGGTCAATCTGAGCAGAGCTCTCCTCAGCCCTGGGAATGGCTCTGGAATGTGCAGGATGAGGTGCAAACTGCTTTGCCCTCCCTTTGGTCATCCCCATTCCCCAGCAGCTGTTGGGAATGCTGTCCAGGGAGGCTGGAAGGAGGCAGGACCAAGCTCACGGAGACATCTGGCACAGGGGACACTCCTCAGGGGTGTTTGCAGCAGCAGCAGGACCCATTTGCCCTCAGGGAATCCTTACCAAGCTCATCCTGGCAGCCTGCTCAGCTTCAGGCTGGTTTACAGATCTGCCAGACACTGCTCTCAGAATGCAAGTCCTTCAGGTGACACTGATTCCAGGGAAAAGGATCTCATTGACCATTCTGGATGCACCTTACAACAGCCTAGGCTAGGCCAAGCTGTTTTTCCAGGACTTGTTCTCCTGCAGTGTCATAGGACCTCTGCAAATGCAGAGCTGGATGCACTCACCTGGACTGGCAGGAGAAGACTCCACTCCCCAGTGTGCTTCTGAAGAGACAGGAGCAAGCTAAACTGATAAGGCAACTTCAAAAAGACCCTTCAGAAGATGGGCAACCACAAACAAAACATTAGAACACCACCAGTGCTTCAACATGGCCCTTTCCCACTGGGTGGGAATAAGGGCTGAGTAAAGGTTCTCTCTGAGGGAGAATTTCAAACCATCATCCATGGGTAGCCTGTGACTCCAGACCAGAAGCACAAGAGCTGCCTGAGGATAAAGGATGTTTCCAAGGAAAGTAGTTGTAATCTTCCTTCCAGTGGGATGGCGTACTCAGGCTGCAGCTGGATGCAGCATCTTTCCCACAGTAGCCCCAATTCTGGGTGTCCATTCCAGATGGGCTGAAAAGGTAAAATCCTGCACAGTTTTCCAGCACTGGAAGCTCTCCTGCATTTCCATTGGCCAGCTCAGACAGTTCGTCCATGAACAAAGGGCTGAGCTTCAAGCACGTTCTTCACTCTCAGACAATCCTAGGATGAGTCAAACTGGATCATCTGGTCCAACCTCCCTGCTCATTCCACAGCTCATGGCACAGGATTGCGAGCAAAGCTTCAAGCTGGCACCTCTGCTCACCCAAATCCTGATCAGCCAGCTGCCAGAACAAGTCTCCTCACATGGACCCAAGGGAAAGCTTGCATCTACCTGGTAGATGCTGCCACCAGTTCTGGGTAGTTAATTTTATTTCCCCAATGGGAGAAAAAAATGGTAGGAAAATCTGGTCTGGCAATTTAAAAAAGCTGCATTTGCTGGCAAAATCCTGTGTCAGGGGATGTGTTCCTGATTCCTGCAGGTCAAAATGCATCCAAGGAGAGAGTACAGGTCCTGGGCAAAGGGACACACATTTAGTGCTGGGTGGTTTTGTTCTCAGGGCTGATCTGCTTTTGCAGGTCCCACTGCCTTCGCTATTGCCAGTTCTGGTAGTTCTGTTCTCCAGCTTCCACTGAAATATCGTGGAGAGTGTTACACTCAGTAATTACTGAGCTGCAGTAGAGCTAATTGCCTCTTCTCTAAAGATTTATCAGTTCCATGGAGCAATTCATATTAAATACCTGCAAGTGAGCTATTGAGGGTTGCATTTGTTAATTGATTTGAGTTGTTCCTGTTAGAGATGGAGCTGTTCTGCTGCTCACTGGAATAATGCTGAGTCATTCATTTGCTCGCACTGAAACTTTCCCAAATAACTGAGTTCTGCATGGTGGAAGCAGCTGTGACTGTGCTCTCACAGCATCTGCCACGGGAGGCCTCTCAGCTGCACAGGTGTCCTCTCTTGTCACCATGTCACAGCAATTGTCCTGGTTCTGTCATGTTCGTCTTCTTGAAGGGCAGCTCCAAGAGAGCTGGAGAGGGACTCGGGACAAGGGATAGAGGGACAGGACACAGGGAATGGTTTCCCACTGCCAGAGGGCAGGGATAGATGAGATATTGGGAAGGAATTGTTCCCTGGGAGGGTGGGTAGGCCCTGGCACAGGGTGCCCAGAGCAGCTGGGGCTGCCCCTGGATCCCTGGCAGTGTCCAAAGCCAGGCTGGATGGGGCTTGGAGCAGCCTGGGACAGTGGAAAGTGTCCCTGCCCATGGCAGGGGTGCAATAGGATGGACTTTAAGGTCCCTTCCCACCCACACTACCTGTGATTCCTTGATTTTTTGATTCCATGGTTCCATGGGCCATTGCTCACAGGAAGTTGCTGTGATCCACAACCAGACTGATGTGCCTGAGAGCTTGGAGGGTGTTAGGATCAGACCAGGACTGTGTGTCCAAAATTCCTGTAAGAAGCCAATAAGCTGCAGCCAAGCTGGAGCAGACACACCTATCCTAGGCAAGAATTTCCAGAAAATTTTTTGCTCTTAAGAAGGATGTGTGGATAAGCGGCAGTGCCCAGGGAGCATTCCAGCCCCTTGGACAAGGACATGAAAAGCTGCTGGACACACCTGTCATGATTTCAGTTCAAAACCAGGCAGAAACACCAATTCATGTAGTGGTTTTGATTTGCTGATCTGAAATTTCCCAATCAAGAGCAAAGCAGGCTTAAACTTAAAAGTAATAAAAACTTCATTAACTAACACTAAAAGAAAAAAAAAAAGAACAAGAATCAGAATGCAATCTTCAAAACACTTCTCTCCCCTCCCCAGATGTTCACTTTCCCACTGACAACATAAAAAGACAAAAACTGGGATTTTTCAGTCAGTTTACCACACCTAGAATAACCATTTCTCCATTCATCAAGGGAGAGGAGTCTCTCTTGAATGCCGTAGACATTTTCCATACGATACCAGTTTTCTTGCTCTCACACTTCATGAATTGCCCGCCCAGGAGAAGAAAATTTGCCATTGTGAAGCTCCTCCCATGAGACAGCCATCCACAGCAGCTCATGGACCATATCAGTTTATTAGGGTACAGTTTAAGGATGCCTTCTCTACTATAAAACAAGAGTTCTCTTCATCTATCTCATCTTTTATCTCAAGAAACAGAGGCTATCTTCTCTCACTGGGCAGAGGGAGTCATGTCTCTCTCTCTCAGTCTACCTCTGTTCAATTTCTCCAGTAGATCACAATTATATCAACTCACACCTATGACTAGAACTTTGCATCCCCCTAAAAAGCATTTTATATGTTACAGGGTTTTAGTCCATTCTCTATGGCCTTACAAGAGAAGTCCTGAGGCCACTCTAAAACTAGGCCACTCCTTCAATCTTCCTTCCAACCTAGGATTCTCCTCTGCCTCTCCTGATATTCGGTCTCATGTTGTGTCTCTTCACATCTCATTCGGCCTCTTCTTTCTCTCACTTGGGCAGGATTCACGTTGTGGAAGTTGCATCTTTAATGCTTTCTGCTTAAGAAAGAATTAATATCTTCACTCAGAGCTTACAGAACCAGGCCTTGGTCTCAGCTGCATGGTCTCAAGGGTTCCGGGATAGCCCTTCATCCACTTGCCACTGCACTAAGAAGTTTCTTTAGCGGTCACTCTAGGAAGGCTGATGCCCTTTCCTCCCTGGGAGCTGCTAGGACCCAGGCCAGCCCTCCCCCACCCAGATGCACCGGGGAAGGGGCTTTGGGGGGAAATCTGGCTTGGCCAGTGCTGCAGCAGAGGCAGGGGCCTGGTCCTGCTGGGACGAGACTCGGTGGCCTCTTGGGGAGGGTGCCGGTCCATGGCAGAGCCCACCTGGCCCCGCCTGGCCATGCTGGAGGGACCAGGCCCGGCCCTGTTACCTGTACTCAGACTGCAAGAGAAAGAAGCTATTCCTGCAGTTTCTGTCTTAAAACGTGTGTTCACAAAAGGTGCATCTACCCTTTTCATTGGTTTAATTATGTGTCAATATTAAAAATTGGTGTATCAGGGCTAAACCAGGACAACACCCCAGGTGAGAGTGAGATGGAGCCAGTGTGAGCAGTGCAGCAGTTGTCCAAAGCAGCCTTGTGCTCCCCACAGCTCTGGAGAGTGTGATCGGTCTGGGAAGTTCTGTGAGCCTCAATTCCTCTGTGTTCCAGCCCTTCCTGCCCTCAGCATGTCCAGGGATGGGACAAACCATGAATGTCACCTGGGACTTGTTTGTTGGCTATCCCAGCCTGGGGCTCCCTCACAGCACTACTGCTGCTTTCCCAGATCAGGTCCATGTTCTGTGCCAGGTGAGGATTAAGCCCATCACAGATTAAAGAATGTACCTGACCAGACCCAGAGCATCCATTTCTGCCTCAGTCTTCCTGTCCAGACCAGACTCTTCCCTCCCTACTGAAACATTTGCCCCAAATATCCCAGAGCTCCATCCTGCCCTGGTCAGGTGAGGAACCTTTCCCAGCACAATGGGAACAGCCCCAGGCTTGTTGTTAGGGGTTTGGTACACCCCAGCAGAGCTCTGCACCCAGCCCCATCCCAGCAGGGCAGTGCCAGGGCAGTTCAGCTGTGTCCCTGAGGCTGAACCCCACTCTGGTTGCTTAGTAGTGCCTGGGAGTGAGTTCTTCCATCCCCACACATTTATCTCAAATGTTGTTCGTCCACAGGAAGGAAACCCCCTCCGTTTGCCTGATCAAACAGTAACAGCCAGGGATCATTGAGAGCTTCATGTCCAGGAGATTTGGACAGGTCAGGTGGATTGTGGAGCCACTCCAGTGACTGGAAATGCCAGGGATGCATTTGATGTAATGTTGGCTGTAATGTTGGGAAAATAGAGTGAGAAAAAAAAGAAATTAATGAACAGCATCTAAGGCAAAACTAGAGCTCCAGCAAATCATGAGGATGCAGCTGACAGAGCCAGAAGGGCACAGAGTGTATTTCAGGAATGAACAAACCCACTGACATTTCCTTCTGCTCCATTAGAGAACAGAGGCAAGGCAGGAGTGGGGGAAGCAAAGCAGATGTGAGATCCCCCTCCCACAAAGCTCAGCCGAGTGGGGCTGGCACAGGGTTGGCTGTGATACATCCCTAATCCTGGGCAAACCAGTGTACTACATGTTAAATATTAAAGGCAGGAATCAATAAACGTGCAGGAAGATGGAATTGTGAGTATCAGAATCACAAAAAGACATTACTGGAAGGATTGATTGCTGTGTTTTTTTAATAATAGAAGTCCCTAATTAGTGCATGAAAGGCCTGTGATAGCAGCAGCCTGTCTGAGTTTTATTAAAACATCTGATGCATTGTCTCACGAATCCACACTTGAAAAATTAATTCAAACTGACTTGGCTGTAGCTGGAGTCACATGGGCTGGGGATGAATGGAGATCCAGGGAGTGCAATAATAACCCATTATCTGTGGCACGGAGCTCATTTCTATCCAAATGAACCCTGCTTTGTGTGGAACATGGGCAGCTCTTCTCTCACTTTGTCAGGCAGGAGTGCCTCCTGCAAAACCATCGAATGCCAGTGAAACCCACCCTGAGCCTGGAGAGCTCTTTGTTCTCCATGCCATCAGTATCTGTAGAAAGCAGGCAGCTTTTGGAAGTGTCAGGGATTTCACAGTTGGTGTGTTTGCTGCCTGGGAATGCCTGCTGTCTGTAACTCTCACAACTTCCCTCTCAAGTCAGCTGATACCTCACGTTTTTTCATAAAGCCCCAGCTGCTGAATCCACGTAGTTTTCTCAGGATATCAAAAGTAGATTTCCAACCTTTCCTTTCTCTGAAAAAAACATGGAAACCCTCCAGTGCCCATTAACACATTCAGTGGATAACTGTTGATTATTTTCTGCTGATTTCTCCGCATTTTTTTTATGTTTTCCCAGTACATTCTCAGTGTGCAGGTCACTATTTTTGGATGCTGAAGGGAGTCATGATGGTTTTCATTCACCTTTAATTGTTGCTCTCCTGGTAAAATGTCTCAGTACCCTGATAAAGGTGCAGAAGTTGTCCCACCTGGCCCAGCACATGCAGGGAATGGTTAATTAGCAGTCAGTCATCACAACAAACAGCCTTTGGTAACACTGGAGAGTAAAAATTATTTCCCTGCACCTCCAGCATCCATATGAATAATGAATCCATTTGCAGGACTGAGCATCAGCTCATGAATGAAACTTCAACCAAGGAGTACTGAAAAACACAACAAAAATTAATCATTGTGAGCTGTTTTCATAAAGGCACAAACTCCGAGCTCAGAGGGGACCATCGCTCAAGCCGCACAGGAGAATGAGTCTAAGGAAGATTGTCACAAGTTTTCCGCCCTAGCAGAAATGAGAAAGGTTATAAAAAAGCTGTGTTCTCCTTTGCAGCCTCTGTTCCCATTTCTGCAGTCAGGGTGTGTGATTACAGCAAACTTCTGAGTTGAAATTAAGGACTTCCTTTAGAATATTCTGTTTAAAAATGGAACGTGGCATCCAGATGAATATTTTCTATCATATTTTATTGTGAAAAATGTCAGCCAAAAGCTTCAGCTTCACGTAAATAAAGAACCACATCAGTTTGTCAAGTATCAGAACTGCTTTAATGCCTTCTGCTTTCTTTTTTGAGCATATTAGAGCAACCAGAGATAGGAAATCATACGTGTAGGATTCCTTGCTAGCAGCAGATCAGAAAAACATCAGATAAAAGTAGCAACATATTTGGTATAAAGAGTTCCTGGAGATTTGAAAGCTTCCCTGGAGATGGCACCTACTGCTGAGGATGAGCCTTGTTTGCTCCATCCAAACCAGAAGCCCAGAGTTCCCAGCAATGGAGAAGACAAGTGATAAGGCTCTTTTTCCTGAAGGGAACTCCAGCACAGGGTAATTCCAATGCCTCTTCCCAATTCCTTGCTGTTGGACAAAGCTTATGAGGAAGGGCCAAAGCCAAAGCAATGGGAATGCTGCGGGCAGGCAGGGAGCTGGGTGTTCCCAGGATGAGGACATGGAGTGTTGTCAGGATCTCAGGCAGCTGAGGGGATCTGGGAGGTGCCAGAAGTTCCCTCAGCTGAACTGCTCCTAGGGAAGGACACATGGGATGGGCTGGGACCTCTTCCCACCTGGAAGCTGCTGTCTACAGTATTGAGGCTGGTTTAGGAAGAGTTCTTACACTGCTCTGGGGAATGTCCTCAGTCCTTGTGGATGTAGGAGTTGGACTCAGTGCCACCTGTGGGTCCCTTCCAGCTCAGGATCTCCTACAATTCTATGCAGTGCTATTATTTTGGGTTCAGCCTCACACCAAACCATCCCTGCTGGGGTGGTCTGGAAATAACCAAGCTATAAACTGCCATTCCATTCTCCTGACAAGGGTTTTGGTCTGGCTCAAATGGCTGGGCTAAGCTGTAGGGAGGAGAAGGGGCCCCTGTCCTTCAGTGGTTGGGAGTTAAGGCAGGTCCTTCAACACTGAGCAGCTCTGTCACTGTCACACCAATGGAGAAGTGCCTGGGTGTGTCCTGTCCCCACCACCCTAACAGGCATGGGCAGCTGTTTCTGTTTTAATGAATGTGCTGGTTTTCCCCAAAACAAGTGCTGAGGGCTCTGCCCACTCTCACAAGTGCAGCAATACAGAGAGCTCTCCTCTTTTGGCAGGGATGGGATGACAACTCTCTGACGCAGTCGTGCTGCCCATCAGCCACCATGACCACATCAGAGCCCTGGGAGATGAATGCAGAGCAGCCTTCTCAAAGAGCCCATAGATCCTCTTGGATGCTGAACACCCCACACCCCTCTGCCCACAGCTCTGTGGCCACCACAGCAGCTACAAAACCTCAGAGCAGAGCTGTGCTGTTCTCCTTCACTGGCCAATCTCTGCCGTGCCAGCCCAGGGGCACCCAGGGATGGGGATCCAGCACTGCCCTGGGCAGCTGTGCCAGTGCCTGACCACACTTTCCAGGAAGGAAATCTCCCAAAATCCACCCTGACCCTCCCCTGGCACAGCCTGAGACTGTTCCCTCTCCTCCTGTCCCTGTTCCCTGGGAGAACAACCCGAACCCCCTGGCTGTCCCCTCCTGTAGGGAATTGTGCAGAGTCACATGGTCCCCCTTGAGCCTCCTTTTCTCCAGGCTGAGCCCCTTTCCCAGTTCCCTCAGCTGCTCCTGGGGCTCCAGCCCCTTCCCAGCTCCATCTCCTCCCTGGACCTGCAGATGCTGAACCGTGCCTGGGTCCTGCTCAGTTCGTTCAGTTCCTACACCTGCATCCTCCAGGACAACGCTCCTTTCTCACCATTCCATGGCTTTAGATCGTCTGTGGCAGCCAAAACAAGGAATATTGACAATGGAAGCTGTATGAAAGTGCAGGACTCACTGCATCTCTTTGCCGGAGAGCCCCGACCCCACAACAGACCCTGCTCGGGAGGGAGAAGGGGGGACCCCAGCCCAGCCTACCACCCTGGGTTGATAAACCTGGAGCAAATTGTGTGTATTATTATGTTTTCTCTCCTAATTCTTACCTCTTGTGCGGCTGGAGCAGGGGGCAATACCTGTGAACAAAGAAATAACCAGTGTAGGGAGTTCCAAATCACTGCTGGCAATTTAAGTGGTACTTGAGCAAGGTTAGCTGAAGCAGAGTTAAACCTCTGAGTTTCCAGGCAGGAGCCATAATGAAGGAAAACCCCAGGGAGCTCAGCAGGATCCCAAGAAAAGAGTTGAGCGTGTACTTCCAGTCCGGTGAGGCACTGCTGAGTGAGGAAGGTGAGGGGTACAAAGAGTCTGGAGGTGCTTATGGGGAAGTAATTTCCAACCCCTGTGGGGCTGCCTTCAACATCACAGGCACTCTGATGGACCCTGGGGCTGCTGGGGATGCTCCCTGCAGCTTCTGCAGGAGAGAATCTGGATCATGGATGCACCCAGGGGCCAGCACAGCTTCCACCGCTGGGAACCCTCTCTTGTGCTGCTGGTGTTTGGTGTCACACCAGAGTCACATCCCCTGAAATAACATGGAGAAACTCCCACATGTTATCCTTGAGTTCAGCATAGCCCAGAACCTCCTTCCCCTGCCTCTCTGGGACAAGTGTGGGACCCCCTGGAGAACTGCATCCAGCCCTGGGGTCCCAGCACCAGGGTTCCAGGATGGAGCCTGTTGGAGATGGTCCAGAGGAGACCACAGAGCTACTCCAAGGGTTGGAGCCCCTTTACTCTGGAGCCAGGCTGGGAGAGCTGGGGGTGTTCACCTGGAGAAGAGAAGGCTCCAGGGCCTCTTCCAGGACCTAAAGGGGCTTCAGGAGAGCTGGAGAGGGACTTGGGACAAGGGATAGAGTGACAGGACACAGGGAATGGCTTCCCACTGCCAGAGTGCAGGGATGGATGGGATATTATTCCCCTGTCAGAGTGGGGAGGTTTCAAGATGAACTCTAACGTCCATTCCAATCCAAAGTACTTTGAGTCCATGATATGACCCCATGAATGTAACCCATGGCAGTAAGAGAAAAAGCTGGGTCCAGAGGGATGGATCTTAAGCTCAGGAGTGAGTTGATGCCTTTGCAGGAGGATACCCACCTAGTGACCCCCATGGTAGTATGGCAGCACCAGGGTCAGATCCCCAATCAGTGCAACAAATCCAACCCATCACCCACAAAACTTGGTGAAATCCCCAGAACCTCACAGGAAGTTGCTCCTATTGCTTTCCAACTCTCTGGAGTACTCCTGGGAATCCTGGGTACCTCAGGAGCCTCGAGCTGTGCCACAGTGCCTGATTCCCACACTATACCTTCTCATGTGTCCCAAAGAGGAACTGTCACCATTTCAGACCAGTGACACTCCAGCCTCCTCTTTCTGTCCCATCCAGCAGCAGAGAGACACTGGAGTTCTGGCTTATGCATCTGAAGTTCTGCCACTGCTTCCTGTGCTGTGTGACATTCCCAAGTAGTTTTTCACCCAAGGAAGGGGCTTCTTTGGGAATTGGCTGTTTTCAGCACCCATAGGCAGCTCACTGGGTTAAATTCCAGCACTCAAGGCCACACCAATGGCTAATGAAGCATTAGAGGTGGTGTCCCTTTCAAGGGAAAATACGCAGAATAATTATGCTAATTAATGTATTCCCAAGATGCTCCTACCTGGAATTCCAGCATCTGCAGGAACCTTGAGACACGGGTGGATGCTGCTCCTCAGGGCCCCAGGCCTGTGCAGGGAGGAGTGGCCCAGATTTGAGGAGTAGGTGAGATGTGGAAAGCCAGTGTCAGAACAACCTAACCAGTGCTTCTAAAAATTGCCCTCAAATTAATAGCTTTCCACAGCTAGAAAATAATGCAGTACTGTTAACTTTTATTTGCTAAAACATAATTTTTGGAAAAAAAAACACCCCAAACATTAAAACCCTTATTTAGTGAGAACATGACAGCACAAAACAACTCTTTTTGAAGTGTCACCAGGTAGAGAAGCAGAGCTGCAAACACTGCCCTGCCAAATTCCGCATGCAGCACCATGCCTGAGCCCACACTCCCAGGACTCCCTCACTCATAGACAACACAGGACAACAACAGGAGCTAAATGAGGATAAATTACATCAGAAGCACAATGTTTACAAGGGCTGGTAATTCACCCCCAGCAGCAAATTACTTTTACGGCAAGAATCTGTTTGTCATGGGCTTGGCTGTTGTGAATGAGGGAGTCTCCATTGGAATGCAGATAGGATTTACCTTGGAATGATTTACAGAGATGGGGGAGAGGTGATGGGGGATGGATGGATGGATGGACGGACGGATGGATGGATGGATGGATGGATGGATGGATGGATGGATGGACGGACGGACGGATGGATGGATGGATGGATGGATGATGGATGGATGGATGGATGGATGATGGATGGATGGATGGATGGATGGATGGATGGATGGATGGATGGATGGAT
>CM031871.1:14533708-14589910 GCA_018697195.1 Certhia americana
ATGGATGGATGGATGGATGGATGGATGGATGGATGGATGGATGGATGGATGGATAGATGATGGATGGACAGGCAGACACATAGGCTAACATCTGTCTTTCTTTTATGTGATGGTATTTACAGAGGACTTGTAGAGAATTGTATGATACAAAAATGCAAAGTTAGACTCAGCAGTTTCATTCAGTAATTGGACCAATTACAAAGGTGAATAAGTCCTAGCTGGGGCTTTCCTGGAGTGAGGTGCTCTAACAGAATGAGGCATTTACAGAAGACACAAACACCTTTCTTCTCTCATTCAAATTAAAACTTTACTCTTAAAGCCCCAAACTGCTCCACTTGCAACTCAGCACAAAAGTGGGCTTATCTCAACTTGGAAACTGTCAGACATCCATCATTGCCAACATAAAAAGCTCCAACTAAAGACCAACAAGTGTCTCAGCAAATCAGAGATCACTGCAGAAAACAAACATGCGCAGCCTGAAAATTGGTTACCCACAAACCAGCAACACACAGAGTAGAGGTACTTCATCAGAATTTGAGAAATTATCCAAAAAATAGTTTGATTGTTTTAGAAACCTTGCAAAGAAGTTCATAAAAAGATGTTGACAGTGCAGGGATGATCCTTTTCTAAGCAGATTTACATAGAATAACTTTGTGAACTGGGATCAAGAAGAAAAGATGGGAAGTGAAGTAGAAGAAAGAGGAAGCGCCACTCCCACACTGCTCCTGAAGGACACAGAAATGGTGGGATGAACAGACAATCAAAGGCACCTGGGAAGTAACTGTCCTAAAAGAAGTGGGACAGGTTGGTAGGCCAGGCTGTGCTAGGCAATGTATTCATGCAATGTCAGACCTCCAAGTTCATCCAGTCCACCCCTGCCATGGGCAGGGACATCTCTCACTATCCCAGGTTGCTCCAAGCTCCATCCAACCTGGCCTTGGACACTTCCAGGGGCAGCCACAGCTTCTCTGGGCACTCTGTGCCAGGGCCTCCCCACTCCCACATCCAATATCCATCACAGTTCCTATCTTCAGGCAGGGGTTTCTTCCAGTTGTTGCTGGTCAGGAGCTTGGCTCCGGCAGTGCCAGCTTGGGGTGGTCCCAGCCCAGCAGAGCTGCTCCTCACAGGACCTGCTCTGAATTTGGGTGGTGCGTGCACCAGCCCGCCCACAGCTGATTCCAAGCTTGGCTGTCAGCTGGCAAAGCACCATAACAGGACAGTATTGCAAGACCTTGCTTTAATTTTATCTCCTAGTTTTGTTAACTGTGTAAAAAAGCTCTGGTTGGAAAGCATATGGTGCAGTATAAGAATCTTTATAGGATGAATTATAGCAACTTCACACAGAAGATGGAAAAGAATTTAGAAAAGCATTTCAGCAGATTTTAACAGAAAATATCTTATCAAAGCCCTCACTGGCTGGTAGACCAGGATTTCAGAGTGGCAGCTACTGCTTTTAATTTTATACCCACACAGTCACCTGTGTTTCCCACAGCAGGGTGTCTCTTGAGTCGCAGGGGTGGATCCCTCTGGGGTGGTGGCATTGTGCTGCATGTCTCAATACAAGTGCCACAGTTGGACTCAGACTGTGCAATCTGATCTCCTCATCGATTTCCAGGGATGGGATGTAAATAACTTTGCTGTATGCTTAGGATCAATGGGGATGGAATAGGGGTGTTGACGCTCAGTGTTATGAGCCTCATTCATTGCAGAAAATGATGATCAACACAAGAGAACTTCAATCAATTAATTATTAATTACATCAATTAATAATTGCTTTGCAGGTTCTGTCCTTTTCTGTCATTCCAGATCTTTGGCAGATGAAGCTCATCCTCTCCCAGCTCTCAGGCTGCAGCTGATTGCCCAGGCAAGTGGAGCAGAGAGACTGGATTAGAGGAGGCTCCACAGCTCTGCACAAACTGCAGGTTATTTTTCTGTGCCACTAATAGCAAGTTCATAAAAATCTAAAGGGTTGTCAGCACTTACTTATTGATAGTCCCAAATGAAAACCACAGGACCTGGTTAAAATACTGTATTAAGACTATTAAAGACATAAGAATTACTCAGGGCAAATTTGGCTTCATTGAACTTTGTGTCAGGCTCTTGTGAAGAAATAAACTTCACTGCAAAACAGCAAAAAAAGGACTTAAAATGGAAATGTTAGGGAGTAGAGATATGTACATATAAAATGCTGAAGTCTAGATAAGAAAGAGGAATTCCTTGTAAAAAAATTCCATATAAGAAGCTGTCACGGTGCCCCTACTCCATGCTGGGTGCAGGGCACAGGCCCAGGCCATACAGGTGGTCAGGGACCAGCTCCCATCTCTCCACAGGACTGGTCACCCCCCATTTCACCAGTGCTGCAGGCTGAAATGTGGGTCCACACCAGAACTGCGTGGACCACCCAGTTCTGCAGCACTTTCAGGACCTCGGATGGTCCATCCCAGGCATTGCAGCCAAGGCAAGGCCCACAGCAGCAGCATTCTGCAAGCGAAGGTCCCTGGGGTGACCTCAAGTCATGGTGCATGAATCACAGACTCAGTATAGCTGGAAAAGGCCTCCCAGACCATCAATTCTAGCTTGGGACTGGACATCTAGTTAACTCAACCTGAACACCAAGTACCACATCCACTTGGTCCTTGGACTCCTCCAAGGATGGGGTTTCCAAACCCTGCCTATCCCTGGGCAGCTCCTGCCAACCATGAGAAAATGTTCCCAAAATTCAACCTGAGCCTCCCCTGGCACAGCCTGAGGCCATTCCCTCTCCTCCTGACCCTGTTCCCTGGGAGCACAGCCCAATCCCCCCTGGCTGTCCCCTCCTGTCAGGGAGTGATGAAGGTGCCCCCTGAGCCTCCTTTTCTCCAGGCAGCAGCTGGGGAGACGGTGGTAAGCAGAGCTGTGGGGTTGCACATCACTCAGATCTGCAGCAAGGAAGGAGGTGGAACAGTCACCTGGATTCTGATTTCAGAGGGGCTCAGCGCTGTCCAAGCAGGTCTGAAGCCAAACATCCCAGAGAGGCTGGTCCACCCCTCAGCTCTCTCAGCATCAGCCCTCCACACTCTGCTTCAGCACAGCCTCTTCAAAGCGCAGCTCCTGCACTCGGGTGTGGAATTCCCGTCCACGCCATGGCCCCTTCCCCTGCCCAGGGCTGGGGATGGCAGCACATCCCTCTGGCAGGGACCAGCACACAGGGAAACCCCAGCCTGGTGCTGAGGCAGCAGAACAAAGGAAATCTGCCTGAGGAAACTCCCAGCTCTGAATGCAGAGTGGGTCTCAGGGTGCAGCAACCGGTTCCTGGAAAATTCACAGATAGAAAGAAGGGCAGTATGGCCTGAATTATTTCATGCAGATGATTAATTTGTCTCTAATTATAGATGAGCTTTTAAACACAAATGTCAGTTAAAATGTTATAGTTCTCCTGCAGCTGTCATTCATGTGTTGATGAAGAGATCAAGGCGAGAGCTATTAAAAACCTTGGGAGTGAAAAGAAGTGAAAAGGAGTCCTTGGTGGAGTGAAATTAAAGTAGGAGTTTACCCTGAGAATTTTAGGCCCACATAGTTCTCACCTGCAGCATGCAGACAAGGGCCTTTAGGGCCAGTTCTTCATTTCAGAAAATGCTGTGGTGCACACAGAGCCCTTACCACCCTGAGGGGGTGTGGGGAACAAGACAGGACCTGCTGTTGGCTGCTCCTTGCTCACAAACAGGAAATGGATTAAAACTGGAAAAAATCCCAGTCCTGTGTGAGTGGTCACAGGAGACTCCCAGCCTGAGGAATGGCTGGTGATTGCAGGGAGTGGATGGCTGAGCAATGGAATCACAGAACCATGAAATGGCCTGGGTGGGAAGGGAACTTAAAGCCCATCTACTCCACCCCTGGCAAGGGCAGGGACACCTTCCACTGTCCCAGGCTGCTCCAAGCCCCAATGTCCAGCCTGGCCTTGGACACTGCCAGGGATCCAGGGGCAGCCACAGCTGCTCTGGGCACCCTGTGCCAGGGCCTGCCCACCCTCCCAGGGAACAATTCCTGCCCAATATACCATCATCTCTCCCTGCCCTCTAGCATTGGGAAGCCATTCCCCTATGCCCGTCCCTCCATCCCTTGCCCCAAGTTCTCCTGGAGCCCCTTTAGGCACCAAAATGTGCTCTGAGGTCCCCTTGGAGCCTTCTCTTATCCAGGCTGAATAATCCCAATTCTCTTTGCCTTTAAGAGTTTTTCTTGTTTCACCTCTCATTAAAACTCTTGGGTAAATTAACATGTTTTGGTTCAGCATTTTGACACTCTAAGATGAGAAGTCTCTGCACAGGGAAGTTCCTCATGGACTGCTTTCCCTACAGGGTTTGCCCTGAGCAGAGTCAAGAACCTCACTCAAAATGGGGCCAGGAGCCTCATGCCACCTCTTGTGCCACACAGGATGAAGACACACACATTGTCAGGATGTTCCCTGTGCTGGTTTGAGGGTAGAACAAAAAGAAGGAAGAGAGAAAGTGTGATGGGAAGAAACTGCTTTGCCTGTTGAGTCAAGGGAATTGTCCTTGCAGGTTTATATTCCAGGAGGTCAGGGCTCCCTCAGCAGCAGCTCTCAGTGACCATCACAGGCTTTCCCACAGCCCATGAGGTTGTCCTGGTGCTCTCCTGCAGCACAGCCTGGCAGGATAGTAGGGTCGTCCAGCAAGACCACTGGGTCATGTCCAGCTTCTCTCCCTGGAGCCTGGACCTTTGGGTTGTTGGAGATTGTTCTTTGCCTCTTTCTAGCCACCTCTTCAGCTTACCCAGAGCTGCCACTCCCACTCCAATATTCTGAAGATGCAGGAGGCTCATTCCAGCAGCATTTCCAGCACTGTGAGCAGCTGTGGCCCAGCCTCTCCTGTGGGGTGTCTGCGCTGTGTCCTGAGGCAGCTGAGAACAGGAGAGTTTTCCTCCAGGAGGAGGAAAATCTCAGGAGGAAGAGGACTTTGCCTGGGGCTTCAGCCTTCCAGAGAGATCTCCTCTGCATGTGGTGGATGGCCATGGTCATGCAGCATTGTCCAAGCAGGAGTCCAGCAGTGCACTTGGACATGGACTTGCTTGCTACCCTCAAATCCATCTTTCTTGAGAGCTGCCCAGCAGAAAGGGACCTGGGGATGCTGGTGACAGTGGCTGGACATGAGCCCAGGGGTGCCCAGGTGGCCAAGAGGCCAAGGACACCTGGGCTGTGCCAGCCCTGGGGTGGCAGCAGGAGCAGGGCAGTGCCTGTCCCCTGTGCTGGCACTGCTGGGGCACCTCCAGTGCTGGGGCAGCTCTGGGACCCTCCTGACAGGAGAGACCTGGAGGGGCTGGAGCAGGTCCAGGGAAGGGAATGGAGCTGGGGAAGGGAATGGAGACTCAGGAGAGGCTGAGGGAGCTGGGAAAGGGGCTCAGCCTGCAGAAAAGGAGGCTCAGGAGGGACCTTGTGGCTCTGCACAACTCCCTGACAGGAGGGGACAGCCGGGGGGGATCGGGCTCTGCTGCCAGGGAATAGGGACAGGAGAAGAGGGAACAGCCTCAGGCTGGGCCAGGGCAGGGTCAGGGTGGACACGAGGAGGAGTTTCTTCATGGAAAGGAGGGGTCAGATCTTCTCAGGGGCTGCCCAGGTAGGTTTGGGTGTCCAAAGGAAAGCCTGGATGGGGCATTTGGTGCTCTGGGCTGGTGACAAGGCACAGCTTGGACTCGATGGTCTGGGCTGGCTTTTCCAACCTTAGTAAGTCTATGATTGTGTGATCCTTTCTCTCTGAGCACCAGTTCCTGGGTACCAGCAGAACCTGCAGCAGCTCCCTGTCACTGAAGCCCCTGTGGTCCTTCCCTGAGGCAGTAGAGCTCTCTCCAGGCAGGGGTTGTGCCATGAGCACAGCCCAAAGTTGCAGCTCTGTTTGTTCCATTCTTTAAGCCTTGCCTTGGTCGAATGTGCCCAAACAGCCTGGGTTAGACATAAACCCCTCAGTGAAAGCTGCTGGAGCAGATGATGGCTCTGCTACCTCCTGTTCCACAGGCGCAGGAACATCTCAGCTGTTAACTCTGCAGCTCATGAGCATTTGGAGTTTACAGTTATTTTATTTTGCAAGGACAGATGGCAGACAGCTCTGTAGTAGAGGGGCAGATGG
Organism: Certhia americana; assembly: GCA_018697195.1. Lineage (NCBI taxonomy): Eukaryota > Metazoa > Chordata > Aves > Passeriformes > Certhiidae > Certhia > Certhia americana. Next base: position 14,539,825 of record CM031871.1, read on the forward strand.
CTGTGCACCTATGAGTGAAACAAAACAAAACAAAAACCAAACCCAGAGAAGCTGCATGGTTAAGATACAGAGTAAGTGGGCTCTGCTCCTCCTCTCAGACATAGCACATGGGCCCAGCCAGATCCTTGTGACTCATCTCCCACACATAGGTGAGAGCAGGAGGAGGCCCTTGGGTTTTAATAAAGCATCACAAACTTCAATTGTGCTGCTTGAGATGGATCTGAGTGTGGGGAAGTCATGGCCCAGGGGAGAACAGCTGGCACTGGCTCAGGTGGGTTATTGCTCTGCTTTCTCACTAAGAGTAAGCAGCCCAAGTCCTCCTGCCCAGGAGGGACATCTGTCCCACCAGTGTGGAACACTCCTACTGGGTGCCAGCCCATGGAAAAGGGCACAGTGGCTGCTTCTACTCTCAGTAAGGCCTGTGGCTGCTCCTACTCTCAGGCAGGACCTGGAACAGAACAGGTCCCTCCTGCACCTCACCTTGGCCTTTGGCTGATGTATCCTCATGCATGAAGGCACCCATGGCTCTGGAAGGAGAAATTCTGGGGGTTTTGTGTCACCCATACTGGGGAGCAATCTGTATGGTACAGGTTGAAGGAAACAGCTGGGAACTCTCAGTGATGATAAATATCTGCTCCTCTTTACATTAAATTCACAAGGCTGTCCAGTAAAATATTGAGAGGTCCCACCTATTATCTGGTGAAACCAAATGACCCAAATTTAAGCCTTCTTACTCTGTTCATATTGTGCTAACGAACTCAAAATGTGGAATTCTCCAAGCCTGGGGAAGCAGGACCTTGAGAAATTCAAGCAGAGCTTTTTTCAAGGAAGCCTTTCCACAGAAGAGAAAGGCACATGAGAGGAAGAGCTGAATAACTACTGATACACTTCCATGTCCCACTACATTATGTGGCTAAAAACCTCTGGATTTTGATTAGACATTAAGTTTCTCCAAGAAATACTAACTTTCAATATCTGAAACATCTTTTTAAAAGAGCAAGAAGAAGGTCAGGCCCAGAAGAGAAATGTCCCTCTTGCTCTCCAAAAAATTAAACATCAGAGTTATTAAGCCAGTAGTAGGAAGCCTATATGTTGAGGCATTGTGGATTATTTTTCCCCAAACAATTTCCTTTTTATCTGCCCTGAATGTTTGTTTTCCCTCCTGGCTTTCATTTTATAATTAGTCTCTCTGGACAGAAAGTGAATCTTTCATTGACTTGCTTACAGAGAAGTAATTGTCAGCTAACCTCCTTCTTTGGGAAGGTTTAGTGCCAGAATGTGTCCTGCACTCAGTCAAATTCCCATAAACTCTTATCCAGGCACCAGGAAATGCCCAGGGTGTCAAACAGCTGCCAACTCTGACAGCTCCTGGCAGGAGCTGCTGAGTGGCAGAGCCCAGGGCTGCTCTCCAGCAGTGATCTGTGCCCAACGGAGCAGGGGCACAGCTCATCCTGCTGGATTCACTGCCTCACACTGCTTCAACTGCTTACTGGTTACACTTCTTTTCCCCATTTATTTTAAATAAAAGGGGTAAAATAGACTAATGGACTGGAATTCCTGAAGTATGACCGGAAAGTGGGTGAAACACAAAACAGGAGGAGAAATGAGCACTTAAGTCACAGATGCATGGAGTTCTTAAGGTTGGAAAATATTTTTATGTTCATCAAGTCCAACCATCAACCCAGCACCCCCACATTCACCAGTAACCCATGTCCCCAAGTGCCATATCCACACTTCCAGGGATGGGGACTTCAACCCTGCTCTGGGCAGCTGGCTTTACAGCTGTTCATGCTGAAAAAAAGTCCCTGATATCAAAACCTCTCCTAGTGAAACTCGAAGCCATTTCCTCTCTCCTGTTGCTTATTCCCTGGGAGAAGAGACTGATTGAGAACCAATATGAAATTTATACCAGTGTCTCATCAGCTCAGGAACAGGGCCCAGAGTGTTGCTGTCAACAGCACACAGTCCCATTGGGAGTAAATCACTAGAGGTGCACCATGGTCACTGCTGTTGTCAATTCTAGTTAATAATTTCATTAATGGCCTGAGACAGGGCACCCCATCAGCCCACCAGTCTGGGATGACACCAGCTGGGAGCAGGCTGACACCCCAGATTGTGGTGGGGATTCTTGTGTGTCATTCAAGGGCCCTCAGCAGCCTGGAGAACTGAGCAGAGAGGAATGAAGGAATCTCAAGGAGGGATGCCAATCCCTGCCTCTGGGGAGAAATAACTCCAGGCAGCAGCACAGGTTGGGGCCCAGGCATCTCTGCAGGGAAGGGCCATAGGACTCTGGTGGATCTCAAGAACCCTGTGAGCTGGGAATACAACCTCTGGGCTGGAGGCCAAAGTCAGTCCTTGTGCTATGTTGGACAGAGCACAGCTAGCAGCTATGGGGAGGTTGTCCTTCCCTCTGCTGAGCACTGGAGACACCACATTTGGAGTTCTGGGCCCAGTTCTACACTCCGCCAAACAAGAAAAATATGGATTTATTGGAATGAGTCCAGAAAAAGCCCATTAAGTTGATGAAAAGACCTTTTTTCACTGTGAAGAAGGTCAAGCATGGGTTGCCCAGAGAGGCTGTGGGCTCTTCAGCCTCTAGATATGCAAAACCTGAATGGTGCTGGGCAACCTGCTCAAGGGAACCTACTCAAGCAGGGCTTGGACTAGAGTAAGCATAGCTTCAGCCTGAGATTCTGTGATTCTGTGGTAGATTTGGCCACTAAGGATCCTGAGCTCCTCCTGCCTTGTGCAAGGATTAGTCTGGTCAAATTTGAGAAGCCAGACTGAGAAGAAATACTGTAGGGTCATGGCAGAGCTGTCAGAAATAATAATCGGGCTGATTCCATTAGGAAATCCTTTATTTTGGGAAGTGAGTATAAAACTTCATAAAATAAGAAAACATTTGATCATCAAAGAACTCCTAGAAAGAATGTGAACTTGCTTGCACTAAGCAAAACTGATTTTTAGCCTGGGTTCATGAAGAACAAAGACTGCCAGGATCACACAGGTTCCTCTGCCAGCCCCTCTGCCTGAGTGAGCTCCAGGCATTTTAGGAAGGGGAGAGAGGTCTCAGAGACAGGAGGTGTCACAAAAACCTGCAGCTGAGGAGCAGAATTCGATGCTGTTGGTTCTCCTCTGTGGGAAAGGCAGGGACAACTCAGTCCTGGCCTGCTCAGAGTGGCCAAGGCTGATTGATAACATAGGTGAGCCTGGCCACGGAGCAGCTCACGGTGTCCCTGCTCCCTGGGACAGCACCCAGGGACAGCTGGAGCTGGGCCAGGGCAGGCTCAGGCTGGAGCTCAGGGCAAGGTTCTTCCCCCAGAGGGTGTTGGGCACTGCCCAGGCTGCCCAGGGAATGGGCACAGCCCCGAGGCTGCCAGAGCTCCAGGAATGTTTGTACAGCACTGCCAGGGATGGCCGGGGGGGATTGTTGGGGGGTCTGGGCAGGGCCTGGGGTTGGATCAGTGATGCCTGGGGGTTCCTCCCAGCTCAGGTTGTTTTGTGATTCTCTGATTTGAGGTGGTAGAGGTGTTTTCAGACAAGCACAAGAGAAATGACCAAGAGCTGAGGTTCCTCCAGGGGATTCAGGGGTTCTGAAGAGGAACTGGAAATACAATCTCACAGAATTATTAAGGTTGGAAAAGACCTCCAAGACCATCAAGTCCAACTAGAAGCACGGAAGTCCATCATGGTTGTGCTTTACCTGCCCATTCCCTGTGGCCTGTTTGATTCCAGGATGCCCAGTCCCACCAGTGCCACACCCAGACATGGGGACAAAGGCAGCCACAGACACAGCTGACCTTGCTCAGCCAACAGTGGGACCAGGAGCCAGCTGGAGGCAGGAGGGCAGGCGGGAGGTGACCCAGCTCCAGCTTCTCCCCAGCTCCAGGGTGGTTCCCAGCTCCCCTTTCCCATTCCACCCCATTCTGACCAGGTGGGATGGAGGGCAGTGGGAGGCTGAGCAGCTCAGGACTGGTGTGGGGTGAGTGCATTGCACCGACCCAAGAGGGGCCAAGGAATCAACCTGGGAGCAGAGGCTTTTTCATGGGCAATTAAAGACGAAAGTGCTTCACCCCCTTCATTTTGTCTCACCTGGGAGGGGTGGGCACTCCCTCCCCACTGTATTACAGGAACTGTAATTCCTGCTCCAGAGGGCTCTTGCTCTCCCCTTCCAAACCCAGAGCACACACCAGTTTCCTGGAGCAGGAGCTTTAAACTCTTTCTGTCTCAAGTCCCTAAAATCCCCAGTGGTTTTGAAAACAACTGGCCAAAATTTCACGTTGGGGAAAAAAATCTTCTGTGATTGAAAATATATTTAAAATAAGTGGATAGGATGGAATTTAAATCAATCAAGATGCACCCATGGGACAGTCTTTATTCAAAATCATCCTCAATCTGAGAAGTAGCTGAGAATTGGGAGTAATGTACGGTTAAAATGAGTCCCTACAGGTTTTAGGGTTTAGTTGGATTGGTTGGTAGGTTTTGGTGGGTTTTTTGGTGGTTTTGTTGTTGTTGTTTTGGGGGGGTTGTTTGTTTGTTTGTTTTGGGTTTTGTGGATTTTTTGTTTTGGTTTGGGTTTGGTTTGTTAGGGGGCTTTTTATGTGTTTAAAGGGAGGATGCTTGTTTGTTTGTTTGTTTGTTTGTTTGGGGAGATTTTTTTCTTTTTTGAAAGAGGTTTTCAGGATCAAGAGATAAAATCATTCCTGAAGTGGAAATCCAGCCAGGGCAATATTTTGGCTGTGATTTCATTCCTTTTGTTATTTAAAAAATTACCCATTTTTGTCTCAGAGTTCTTTTGCCTCCTTTCTGACCATGGAATATATTACTCAATAATAGTGTTTTATTCTAAGATTTGGTTACTTATTCATCTGGGAAATAGAGAAAATGCAGAATGCAAATGCTCCTTCTAATGGGAATGAATCAATGGATTGCAAATATCTGGAATTTTAATAATACTACAGAAAGATGGTTAAAACTTGGATTGAATTTAGGACAAGTGCTGGATCTCTGAGGTTTTATACTCTGCATTGTATCATTTTACAAATAGCACATTTTTGGATTAGAAAGAAAAATCAAATTAAATGCCTTTCACTGACCTATTAGAACAGAAGGAATAAACTTTTCTCCCCATCATTTTGCTGAGGACTCATTTTTACATCCTTTCATGGAGGAGGAAAAAAATTACCAATATGGGGCCCACCTGCTTTCCTTTTCAGCACAAATAAAAGGGCAGGAAGCAAAAAGTTGTTCTGTAAACATCATAATTAAAATCTATTTTTACAGGTTGCTTCTAGTCCCTCCTTATCTGCATCTCACTGAATCTTTCTCCTGTTCCCCTCACATTTCTCTTCTGACAGAGCTTCCAAATCCCTGCACAGCCATGACCCTTCCCAAACCTAGCCATGCAGGAACCCAGCCTAGGGGACAAAGGAGGGAGCAACAATCGAGTGCACACTGCAGCTTTTTAATCAAGAACTGAACTTGCAGATCCTGTCCTGCCTCCAAATGCTTTGAAATCAGTAAAACAGTTTGAAAAGGGTGGGGATTTTGGAAGAGTCGTGTCAAAGTAGGAGGGAGTGATAAGTAAATAGCAGAGAAATAGGCAGACAGTCTAAGAAAAGGCTGATAAAAGAAATGTCCTTTCATTAGGAAACAGGCTGGTAAGGAAGAAAAAATAATTAAACCCCATAAATTTAAAGACCAAATTAAAAAAAGTTATAAAAAATCAAATTAGAAATATTAAAAGATAAAAACTACATGCTTTAATCTATACCAAAATCTTGTGTTTAAACCTACTACTGAAAAAGGAACTCAGTCCAGCCAGGAGCTGGACTGGATGGTCCTTGTGGATCCTTTCCAACCCAGGATGTTCTGTGATGATATTGTAAAATAGTATTGGGAACTGAGAGGGTAGGGATGGGGAGAGAGGAGAGAATGGGAGGGGGAGGAAAAATGCTGAAAAAAACATTATTTTTCCAATAAGAAGCATTTATAGCCAAAAAAATACTGTGTTTCTGTTTGAAACACAGAACATGGACCAGCCTGGATCAAGGACAGTTCAGTCCCAGTGGGAAGTTACCCATATCTTGTTGTTAAATCCATTATTATTATTATTACTATTATAATAATAATTATTGTTATTATTACTAGTGGTAGTAGTACAGATCTCTGGAGGGGGTTTGGAAAGGACTGAGCTGTTCCTTTCCCTACAGTGAGTGGAGTTGATGGTGATGGAGACCCAGAGCTACAGGAGTCACACAGGGTTAACTGAACCCAGCTCTAACCCCGTCCTTGGGCTGGAGCAGGAGAAATGTGCTCCCAGATTTGACACTTTGCTGCGGCCCAAGAGGAATCCCATGGTCCGTAGTCCTCTCCAAGGCAGGAAAATTCAGTGATGGGAAGTTTACTTTAGAAACTCCTTTCTGAGATAGAATTCTGCCACTCCGGTGAGGGAGCACAGGCCAGGAGCTGCCGAGGGGTCCCAAACTGGCTGGTCCCAGCAGGCAGTGCTAGCATCCTGACACTGCATCCTCTTCTCTCTCCTGTCAGTCTGAAGAGACAGCTGGGGAGCTGGGAACTCAGTGAAGGGTCAGGGGATGAAACAGGAATTCTGACAGGCAGGAGCTGGGGAAGACACACTCCCCACATGCTCAGGAGGCAGCAGAGCAGAGCATTTTTGCTTTACAGATTTAAGGAAGATGTGGAAAAGAGAATCTGTCAAAGGCTTCAAATCCAAAAAGCCAAAAGTATTTGGACATCCTTCTAGCCAGGCTGTCTTTATGGTCAGAGTGGAAATCAGTGGAAACAGTGGTTCTTCTTTCACCCACATGGAAAAGTAATTTTTAAAATATATTAATAAATTAAAACAAAGGGGGAAAAATAAAATGCAATCACAAACCACTTTTGCGGCAAGGCCCAGTAAAGGTGCACAGGTCAGAGCTAAGAATAGGAGCAGCTGTTGTGCGTGGATTTAAATGGTGAAAAGGTCTGAGGCAGTAAATCAGGGCACCTGCTGAGAGCCTCCAGGTGGTCCAGACTTCAGACACAGGCAAGGAGACAGAAAATGTTTGGAAATGAACTGAAGCAGGGCTGCAAGGATAGAGCTTTGTGGATGATGCTGAACAGAAGGAAGCAAGGAACCCCAGAGAGCAAAGATAAATGCAGGAGAAAGCTCTGAAGTGTGTGCAGGAAATAATAAAATGCAAATTGCCCCGTAAATAAAAGTGAGGACAGTTTGGGGAAAAAAACTCATTCAACCTAGCAGACAGCCAAGAGGAGGGAAAGACAACCAAGCAGAAAAGGGGAGAGGCTGCAAGAACTGCACGGCAGAAAATTAAAACTTCCCAACCTGATGTGAGTGCAGAGATGGAGCAAAGTTCTCAGCCAGCAGGTCCTTGGGAGCTCAGGAGTGACAGGGCAGCAGAGAGAGCACTTGTCCAGCACTGCCAGGGGAGCTGCAAATAAACCCTGAGTAATTCCAGGGAGCTGCAAGGGTGGTCAGAGCAGCACAGTGAGGACATGGGGAGCATTCTCAGTGCCACAGCAAGGAGGCAGAGACCACAGAGCTCCTTCAGCTGCTCAGAGCAGAGCCAGAGCACTGAGGGCATTATGTGGACTTTCCAAGAGGTTCCACTAGCTCACTGCATTTCCTCTAGAAACACAGCAGTGCTGGGAGGGCAGAGGAGAACCTTGTGGGATACCCAAGTTCACAGTTTGAAGTGGGGTCTAACCCAGAGCCAGTGACCCACTGACATAGCAGAGTTGTCCCCATGTGTCCTCCACCCCATCACACACTCTAAATCTGCCCAAAGCTCATGGGCTTTGCTGCTCCTTGCCAAGGGATCTCAGGGGGTTTGGTCCCCTGCCTGACTCAGCTCTGCTCTATTCCACCAGTGCCCATATCACTGTCAGGCCTCCCCTTCACACCTCCAGGTTTCACCCAGACCTGAGAAGCTCAGGTGATACCGTTGGGTTGTTGTTGTTGTTCTCAATAAATTTTTAGCTCTTCAGGAACCACATCCCCAGCTTTAGTTCTATTTTTCCATTAGCTGATTGAGACCTCAAGCAAGTCCTGTCCAAATGACTGCTAACCCCATGCATGGCTGGTTGCCCCAAAAGTGAGGTGGGTGTCAATCCCTTCTCCCTGACAAGTGACAGGACAAGATGAAATGACCTCAAGTCTCACAAGGGGAGGTTTAGATTTTATATTAAAGAAAATTTATTCTCTGAAATGGTTGGCAAGTCCCAGGCTCCCCAGGGCAGTGGAGAGCACTCTGGAAGTGTTCAAAAGCCATATGAATGTGGCACTTGGGGACACAGTTTAGTGGTGAACACTGTGGTGGTGCTGGGTTGACATTGGACTTGGTGATCTCAGAGGGCTTTTCCAACCATAACTCTTCTGTCATTCTGTGAAAACCCACAGGTAAATTTAGCAGATTATTAATCTTCAAAGACTTAATGTATTCCTTGTCAAGTTAAACTACAAACCCTGTCCCTTATGGTGTGCCCAGGCACTGAGGCCTCCAGGTTGAAAAGTAAACTATTCCTTCACTTGGATGGAATTCTCCTGGGTCACCCATCCAGGATCTCCCCCTTCTCTGGCTGCTCCTGACCCTGCTCTCAGTGAGACCAGGGCCCTGTTTTGACACCATCTGCAACATATGCAGCCCAGCCATGTGCTGGTCCCCCTGCACAAACCCTGGATTTTAGGCAGCACCCTCTGTACAAGGCCCTCCCTGGGGGCTCCTGCCTACCCCAGCCTGTGCAGCTGGCTCCATTCCAGCAGCCTGCTTTAGCCAACAGAAGGGACACCTGCAGGGAACCACCCTCACAAGCTGATTAACACTCTCAATTAGCACTAACCCCAGCCACCCCAGCCACTCAGACAGCTCTGTCCATGTGTTCACCAGTTCCCACAGGAGGCTCCCACTGGCACTCCCCATGTGCCTGCTTTCCAACCCCAGCACTGTTTGCATCGAGCCAAAGGCACAGAAGAGCACCTCCCTGGCTGGCACCGTCCTTCCCTGTCTAGATCTCTCTTTCCCTGACTTTGCAGTAGCTGATGAATCAGCAAAATACTTTTATGGCCAATGAGAGGAGCAGAGGACAGAGAAGATTTGTGCTCCTTAATTGCCAATGGATGCAGAAAAGGAGACAACAGCTGAAGGAGGGTAGGTTTGGATTAGATATTGGGAAGGAATTGTTCCCTGGGAGGGTAGGCAGGCCCTGGCACAGGGTGCCCAGAGCAGCTGTGACTGCCCCTGGATCCCTGGCAGTGTCCAAGGCCAGGTTGCCTTCCAACAGGCCTTGCAGCAGCCTGGGATAATGGAAAGTGTCACCTGCAGGGGTGTCACTGGATGGGCTTTAAGGTCCCTTCCCATCCAACCCATTCCATGGATCTGTGATCCCATGAACACATGGACAGATTCTCTCCAGAGCATCAGAGATGCTTTCTTCTGCAGAACAAAAAGCCATGCAGTAAGTGCACAGTGCAAGACTTTGCAGAGCACAATTCCTTCTCATTTATTTTTCTGCTGTCCTTACCATTGGGCTTCTTTTCAGAGTTTGCTCAATGGGGCCATGGGGGGAGTCCTGCAGGCCAAACCTATTCTGTGTGCTTGACTGGGGTGGAGTCTCAAGCTTTGGCTCAGCCTGCAGCTGTCACAGTGTCCAAACTGGTCAGAGTGAGGGCAGGAAAAGATGAGAAGTAAAAGGGGAGACAAGGTTCAGTAATGAAGATGGTTGAGGTGGAGCAGCACCTCGCAGGCACACATCCTTGAGGGCTCTGCTGGCCCCAGTGCTGGGTTTGTGGGTTCATGGATTCCTCACACCATTGCAGGGTTCAGTTTGGTGGAGAATGGCACAATTAGAGGGAACCTACTCACCTGGGCACCAGCTTTAGCTAGAAGGAGGTTTCTAAAGTCTTTCAGAGCTTTCCACCTGACACTAGTGTCTCCCTCTCTGAGAGCTCCTCTACATTTCGATTTCATTGACTGTTTTTCCTCAGCAATGTCCTGCCCTTGTCCAAGAGGCTGGAAAATCTATGTGGTGTTAGAAACCTTCTCCTAGACAAGGCCTGAAAGAATAGCCCAAGCTGTACCTCAGGCTCTTCTAAAAGATAGAGTAGGCAAAATGGCCCTCAACCTCCCAACCTGCACATGTTTCCTGTGCCTTTGTAAATCCCTTCTCAACCCTTTCTTCTTCCCAGCCTGGAAACAGCACCAGACCGTGTGTGATGCACCCTGTGCAGTTGTGACAGGACCCCAATTTAGACACAGCTTTGAGGTGTCCCTGCCTTGCCTTTTTCCCCAAATGAGCTCCCCAAAGAAGATCAGTGAGTTCTAGAGACAGGTATTATTTATAACCTGCATTAACTTTACAGAGAAAGAAAAATCAAAGTGATAGAATAGAATTAGATCAGATAGAACAGACATGAAAAGGCTCATTAACAGCTCTCCCCCACCTACAGAGCCCTTGCAAGTGGCTCCAGCTTTCCAGACTTGCTTTCAGCCAATTCAGGCTTCCTGAGTAGCAGCAGACTCTGCACAGTCCTGGGAAGTTTCATTCCTGGAAGTTTTATCCACAGATAATTCAGATTCTGGCTGTTAATCCTGCAGCCCTTTTGGGGTTTCTCCATGGCCTTCCTCCTGCCTTGCAGGTCAGAAATACCTCTGCCCAAGCTGATCTTGAAATTACAGGAGTAATTTCCTCTCTCCTGTGGGGTCCATTTAACCATTGCATCCTTCCTGCAGAGGAGCATGACACATAAGGAACAAGCCAAGCAGGCAAATTCTGGTGCTCCAGGAGGGAATGGCTGAGCCCTGCTGCTGCCCCATGGGTGTGGTGCCATGGAGAGAGGATGCACTTTATTTAACTGAGCTGACAGCACTCACTGAACTGTGGGAAGTGTTGCTATTCCTCACCCACAGAATCACAGGATCATTAAGGCTGGAAAAGACCTCTAAGATCACCAAGTCCAACCAAGGCGTCCCAGAGCATTCACCCTGCTCAGGGCACCTCTCTTGGGTTAATCAACCTCATCTTTCTTCAGCATTAAGGAAAAGGGCTGGACACAAAAGAAGAGTGACCTGTCCCAGCTCACACGGGGCTGCCCAGGGAGCTCAGGGCAGATGTTTTCAGTCACCAACCCAAGCATCTCTAACAGTCACTGCACCATGGCACACCCCTCTCTCCCTGCAGTGTGACTGATCCCTTGTACAGCAGACAAAAATATTGGTTTAAAATATCTGCTCAATGGAAAATCAATCTTTTGTCAAAACAAGAAACCTCTGTGGGAAGTTTTCTATTAGTACTTTCACACTTTTCATGCAAAACAAGATAGGGACTGGAAATGGGAATGATTTGAAAAATGAGGTGTTCTTCTGACTAACTAGAGGGGCTGGTTTGGCTGTCCCAGCGCTTGGCACCTGCCCCAGACTTTGTCCTTGTCCCCAGCATGGCTCTCCATGGACAGACATCACACATGACAAGGGAGTGGAAAGGAGTGGGATGTCACTTAAGCTAGCAAGGGAATTTGGCATTCCTGGTCAGCAAAGGAAGGAGGAGAGCGGTCACCCCATGTGCCCATGGGCAGGAGTGGGCATTTGTGAATCACTGCCCACCCTGCAGCACTCTGTCCAGTGAAGAGGAAGGTTTTACCATCCATAGACACATTTAGGACTGAATGGGAGAACAGGGAAAAGAAAAGCCAAACCTTTACAGCTGAACACCTCTCACAGCCCAGGGTGCTGTTTGGCCCTTTGAGAGAAGGAAACAGAATGTGGAAGGAAAACCCTCGTGTCTGCTCTGGAACAGGGAGGACAACTAGTTCTGCAGATATAGACAGCTGAGAGATACAGAAATAGGTATAGATATAGATATAGATGATATAGATATAGATAGATATAGATAGATATAGATATGGATATAGATATAGTTATAGATATAGATATAGATATATTAGATATAGATATAGCTATACATATAGATATACATTTACATATACATATACATCCCAAAAGGAACTGGATCACCTAAAGGGTCTGAGGTGGATATTAAAGGGTAGAATGAGAGGAAGAATTTGGGGGTTATGAATAGGTTTTGTCCTGCTCTGTTGTGTGCCAGGTATTGCTGCACATGGAGGAAGAAGAGATACAGGCTGGTGCATGGGGGCTAATCCCATATCCCATATCCCATATCCCATTTCCCATCTCTTATACAGCTGCTCTCAGCTGTGCTCTTTCTGGAGATCTGTGGTGCAGTCCCTCCAGCCTCTGAGTACCTGCACCACTGGACCAAATATGAAAACTCAAACATTCAGTCCTTTCCCCTGCCCTGAGTTTTGGGGCTGGCTTTGCAACAGAATGCTAAAAATATAGCAAACAGACACAAGTTTATCCCCCCATGTCCAAATCTTTGAGTTGTGCTCTGACAGCAATTCCAAACCTCTCCAAGGCCAGAGACTTTGAATGTTCCTCTGTGAAATCCAACCTGAAAACCACAATTCCCAGCAGGACACCAGACCCTGGCACCCTGACAAGAATCTCACCCACAACAAAACTTGTGACTGAATCCTGGAGGTGGCACTGGCATCTCTGTGTTACCAAATGTGCCTGGCTTTGGTAGGGAAAGCCTGGGGCCTCTTTTGTCTTCCACTCACCCTCAGTACCTGCAGGACACCCTGGGCACTCTCAGGAATCTCCTGCTCTCTCCTTCACCAGCCAAAGAACACAAACATCAGCCCCATCTCCCCCCGCTTTCCCTGCAGACTAGGAGCCTTTTATCCACCCAGCTGCCTTCCCAGGAGATGAATATTTTAAAACACTCCTTTTTTCTATTTTATACAAAATATATAACATGTTAAGTATGTGTTAAAGTGTCCTTTTGATGTTTTCTCTCTTCTACATGCTGGGCTTGAGCTCAGTGATTGATGCAGGGGAGTCCCTGTGTGCATGTCAGTGCTGGGAACACTGGGGGAGGCAGCCGTGGGCTGGACAAGCCCAGGAAGGTGAGGTGGGGTCCTCCTCTCCGCCTCCACAGCCTCTCAGAGCCCATGGGTAATTCATTCCTCGCCCATCTCTAGTGATTTATTTATCAGACTGCTGGCTTGCAGGAATGAAGAGCTGTAAATTACCAGTAGCAATGCTGGAGGTGGCCACAATCCAGGGGATGGGATCCAGCTCTGGAGGCACATTCCGTGTTCCACTGCTCCTGCTGGGAGCCCAGAGCTGCTGCCTTTGCCTCTCTAGCCTGGCTCCTGAAGGGAAACCTTAGAAGATGATAATAAATACAACAACTCCAGGATTTCTAAGAAACCAGTCCCACAGACCTGGCTCCCAGAAGGAAGTCACCTCACACCTGAGGTTGGATGTGCAGACCTGGATCCTCAGGACACATTGATTCCTTCCTGTTCCAGCTGACGAGGCATGAACCTCTCCTCTGGAGCTGGAAATTTGTTAATGCATTTTTTTCCTCTTCCTTGGTAGTACAACTTCAGGCCCTGTTCTTTTTCATAAAAAAGGACTCATCAAAGGCAAATGTAAAGAGCAGCTGAGAGAGTACGACAAAAAGAGAGATACTCCAAAGTGTTTCCTGCACCTCATTTGCTCTCACAAGCTCCCAGAGCTCCTTTGCAGGGTGACTCCTCCTTCATCCTGACTCCTCCTGCAGATTTCCACCTCCTGCCTCCACATCCTCTCCAGCAGCACCTTTTCCTCTCCCCCTTCAGTGTTTGCTTGCCTTCTCCCAGAATGAAGTGTCTGCTCTTTCCCAAAGAAGGGAGGTTTTTCACTCTTTTTGCTGTTACTTCATCTTTCTTCCCAGCCCATCCAGGCTCTAAGAGTCCATCAAGGTCTCCTGCAGGCTGTTTCTCTCCCCTAGCCCTAGTTCCTGGCACACCTTGATCTGCTGCCTCTGCTCCCACCTTCTTATGGCCAAAACTCCAGGCCTCTTCTTCCTCCTGCTGCTCCTTTTCTTTTGGCTGATTGGGGATATCCTTGATCTTATCACACCCTCCCAAATTGAGATGGAGGTTGTGACCAGCGCCAGACAAGGGTGAGTCAGGTCAGCAATCCCAGGGTGGCAGGAGAGGGCCTAGAGCAGGACCTGCATTCAGTGGGAACAACGCAGCTCTGAACTGCCCCACTGAGCACAGGGAGGGGGGGGGGGACTCAGACACAGCCTCTCACAGAGCCACTGATAGAACCTACATAAATGTGTTTCCTTCTGGCCCTGGACCCCAAAGCCACTGTCCTGGCTGAGCATCAGGACTGCACCAGGCCATGCAGCACAGGAGGGTTCATGGCCACACAGGTGCTGAGCAATACCCAAAGCTGTCCCTTTCTGCCCCTGAACCAAGAAGGGCAGAGCCACTTCCAGGCCCAGCTCCAGACTGCTTGGAGAGCTCCCCAGATTGGGTTCCAGACAGAGTCATCTCCCAAAAGCAAAGGATGGCCATGGCAGAGGCCCCTCATTCCCAGCACAGTCTCTGGGAAAGCCAGCCTTTACACACTCACTTGTGACCCAAATGTAGGGTCACCCCAGAGTGGCACTGGGAGAGCCCCATGGGCACCCCATGGCTTTTGTTCACAGCTCCAAATCTCCCTCCTGCTTTCTGCTCTCACAGAAACACTTCTTGTCAGCTCATTAAAGACAGCAGTTGTTGATCATCTGAAGATCTGTCAGCTCTGCTGAAGGTGGATGGTGGCTATTTATTTTCAGCATAATTTCTTTAAAAAACTGCAGTCACTTGAGGAAAAAAAAAAGGGGGAAAGCTGGCCCTTTAAAGATTCCAAACCTTTTCCTCCTCAAAATGTTTGTTGATGGGTCTGACTATTCCCTGGCTTCCCCTTCTCGGATCAAAGACTCCAGCTCATGCTGGAAGGATGGTATTTCCAAAGAACCTCCCCCAGAAGGGACCTGCTCACCCAGCAAAGAAGCACAGGGACTTCTTGGCTTCACCACAGTATCATTAAAGGCTGAAAATAGCAAAGGCCAAACCTTTGCTATCCAGCCATTTTTTATTTTAACTGCTTTATTCACTTGACCACTAAAAAATTCATTACATCTAAAGTTTAATGAGAAATTAAATGGATGGATTGGCTGCTAAACAGCCTGTGTGCGGGTGTGAACACTGCCAGAGGGGCTGTGGGCTAATGAAATGTTTAATGCTGAGGACTGCAGCAAGCTTGGGCGCAACAGATGCCGGCTTGGGGATATAAATAAGTGCAGTGATATAAGCTCATGTTCTCTTGACACTCTGCTGAAACTCTCCCCCTCTTGCAAAAAGCTTCAAACTTCTCAGTTTTTCCTGAGTTGAGGGCTCAGCTCATATAACACTAGCTCCTCCTCCTCCACCACCTGCTGGAGGGGTCAGCCCTGGCCAGGGATGAATTTCCTCTTATCATCAGCTCAGCTGATTCTGATTCTGTGATTCTGTGACTGTGATTATGTGACCAAACTCAGCTGCTGGAAAACATCTGATCCCTTAATATTTGCTGGGGAAGTTCTGCCAGTGTTCAGGCTTACTGAGAAAATCCTCCTGGATGCCAGCAGTGCTCTCTGCAATCCTTCTGGGCAAATTTTCACACATTTTGGGAGCTTCAGGATAGGCGATCTGAACCCTGGGCATGAGGGACCTTGTCTGCCAACATTTCCTGAAGGAAAACGAGTGCTTAGGTTCAAAGCAAGATGCAGGGAACCACATGTAATTCAGACCCGGGGATAGTCAAAATGAAGCAAAAATCCAAGGCATTACTCCAAAACAGCTCCATATTGAGCCATGGGCACCAGGAAAGTCACAGGTACCTCAGGAAGGGGCGTAGAAGCAGCATCTCACCTGGAGCGGGTGATAGCTAGGACGTGTCCTCAAATCAGACCACAGAAACACAGAATCAACAGAATCATTAAGGTTGGGAAAAACCTCAAAGATCATCAAGTCCAACCATCAAAAATTGAGGCAATCCAGGGAAAGGAGGTGGACCCTTGTGATCTCATCACTTGCATGCAGACTTATATCCTATAAATACCTTGGGAATCCTGAGCAACTCCATGCAGATCACCTGCAGGAAGATGTTCCCAAGGAATACATTTGAGGGTAAAGGTTCGCAGGCTCAGCTGACTGTCCTGCTTTTTGCAGGTTTCTTTCCAGGAGTGAGGAGGTGGCTGGGCTCTGAGGTGTATCCGTGTTCTGGAGTGTCCCTCTGTGGACTTCTCAGTTCTGATCTGTCTTCTCTGGGGCATCCTGGTTCAGGGATGCCCAGACAGGACTCTCCCCCACCCAGCCTAGCCAGACACGGAGCCCTGTGCAGCTCCTTGGTGCAGGGGTTATGCTGGGGTGCTCTTGTTCTTCTGACCTCAGTACATCTCTGCTATTTGCACTGCTGGCTGTACAGGGAGTGTCAGGCTGCCAGAACCTTGGTCCATGAGATGTGACAACTTGCAAGCAGTGTGACTGGGGAGCAGGGCCAAGAGAATTCCAGAGTCATGGAATCCCAGAATGGGATGGGTTGCTCAGAGCTATTCTCATTCCACCCCCTGCTGTGGGGGGAAATATTTTCCACTATTATTTTCCACAATGATATTTTCCACCAGACCAGGCAGCTCCAAGCCCTGTCCAACTTGGCCCTGAGGAGTCACCCAGGCTGACATTTACCCCCTGCCTCCTGACACAACTGGGGTAGTGCTGGTGAGGCAGAGCAGGAATTCCCTGCTGTTTACAGAAGGGAGAATGCCTTTGAAAGCAGCAGAGGGGTTTGGTTCTCTCCTAATGCAATTCCTTAATCTTCCTGTAATATTGGCTAGCAGGCTTGGAGCCAAAGGAAAATCCCCCAGATTCCCACTGGCATTCTCCAAATCAGGACACGCCCGGTGCATTCGTCACTTGGAGAGGGAGGGATCACACCCGTGCCCTTCATCATCACCTGATGGTGGGGAAGCTTTTGATGGTGAGCTCCTGAGAGGAGCAGAGAACTGGGGCAAGAGCCCTCCTCGCTCTCAGCCTGGAAGGTATTTGAATATTTCATGATGAGGTTTTTCTCCCACTTGTTTGTTTGGAAGCAAAAGCATGTGTTCAGAAAGAGACTGCGGACTGATGATCAAACACTTCCCATTGCCTTGTGCTCCCAAATGACTTTTCCCCCTCAGCAAACACATGGGACAGGAGTCCAGCACAGGGCAGAAGATTCTGTCAGAACAGGATGGGCTCAGGTTATTCCTTCATGTCCTACAGCGTAATCAGAAAATGCTTTGGAGCCACAATTGCTCCACATTCCTGAAATGAACAGAGAGCACACTGATTTTCACCCTGACTCCTGAGTGGGGTCTCAAAATGTAAATGTGCCCAAAAGGCATCACAGGGCAGGTGTTTTTCTTAAGGGCTGAACCTCTTAGCCCTACAACTTAAGCTCTTAAAATAATCTGAAAAACAGAGTATCATAGAATCCTGTAATGACAGAACTGTTTGGGTTGGAAAGGACCTTAAAAATCTTGTTCCTCCCCTATTATGGGCAGGGACAACTTCCACTAGGCCTTTTCTAAGCTGGCCTTGGTCATCATCCTTGCCAAAGCACACAGCCAGCACACTGAGCAGAAGGGCTGGGTACGCATAGCAACTCCAAAAGTTCTGTAGTGAGCCTGTGAAAGTGGCCAGATGTGAAAGGATTCACCTGGGAATAACTCCAGCTGAGAATATCGGAGGGTGTAGGAGTGGGGGTTCCATCTTCGGGAGCCACATTTTAGGGAGAAGAGGGGGCAAGCAACAAGTTCAGAGTAATTTCAGCACATCAAGTCAAAGAGAGAAATTACTACTCCCAATTATTGAGGAAAGGGCAGAGTCTGTGGCTCTGAGTTTATCACTACTGGAATAGTGAGTTCCACACCAGGATCACACCAACAAACCTGAGAAGGCACAGGAGGGAATCAGGAAAACGGGTCGCAGACTCTCACTCTGCTTCATTTATCAGGGAGAAGGTCAAGAGTGACTGGATCATTATCTGCATCTTCTGCTCAGGGAGTAGAAATCCAATAGCCCTGAGCTCTTCAAACCAGCCCAGATCTAAGGAGAAACAAAATAGTGCCACCCTGCACTGAGCATAGGGCACAGAGGTCTTAGCAGGGAGATTTAGAACTAATTTACTGAGGATTGGGTGGGATTCACCCACACCACACATGTTAAATTAAAGCGTTCTGCCTAAGAGATACTGACTTGAAGCAAGGACCTGCTTGAGGGTAACGAGCTGTTTTCTGGAAACCAGACTGAAGAGCTCATCTAGGAATGGCAAATGTCTCCATCTCCATGGGGCAGGTTAGTCTGCAGTGTTTCTCACATCCTGCTCTTCTCCATGGGTACTCAGGGTCTGTTCAAAATGTTATCAACCTCTCTTCATACCAGTACTCCTTCCCACAGCCCTGCTCCCGTTCGAGGTGGGGAATACCCTGAAGTGTTTGAGTAGAAATGGGCTGAGGCAGGGGATGGGCAGTGACAGGCACATCTCTATGCTGAGGGATGGGGGAGAGGGCACAGCCCTTGCTGTCCTCCCTCCACACTTCTCCTCCCTCCTGGATGCCCAAACTGACCCACCAGGAACATACTTAATTCTTTAATCTGATACTTTGACAGACAAAGTGGTTTGGATGCTGCAAGGGTCCAGCACTCTGCCAGGCCTGCTGTCCCTGTGTGACAGCACAGAGCCCTCCCTGCCACAGGAACACCTGGCAATGGACAGGCCAAACCCCTTCCCCCATCAGGAGGAGAAATACAAGGTGACTTCCACAAAACAAACACTTGGGAGGGCGGTTTGGAGGGAGCCACAGGGCCCTCAGGTTGACTGACCACCTCAGCTCAGAAATCACCCTCCTTCCCTGCTCTCAGGAAGCAGGGAGATGTGGTGGGTCTGTCCATGGAGCAGATTTGGCACCATATGGCCAGAGGACTTGCTGCTCCACATGCGCACACACACACTCAGAGCTAATTTTGGCTCCCAAAAGGCTCCCCAGACCTTTCTGTGAGATTTTCCAGCAGCCCCAGGTGGGCAGAGACAATGAGTCACTGCTGGGAGCAGTGTGCACAGAACATGTGACGCCTGCTAGCTCTGCAAAAAGCTTCAGGAGTGTTAATCCTTAGAAATCAGAAAGCTGGTGTCTTCTGAGAAAACCCAGTTCTTGAGGAAAGGCAGGAAGGAAAGGCCTGGGAAGCAAAGCTCTGTCAGAAGTTATGGATTTCCCCCACTACTGCTGATGTGTCATCCCAAAACCTGCATGAAGGCAGAGATTTCTGCAGCTAATTAACTCTCTGGATCAGAAAGGTCACATCAGCCCTGCCCAGCCTCAGCTTCTTGGCATGCTCTGGGTGTTCACAAAGCTCTCCTCGTCATCAGGAAACCACATCAGGTTCCTGCACCACAGCCAAGAGTTCTCCTCACAACTGGGTGCAGACAGGCTCCTCTGACTGCTTCCCTTCTGGCAATGCCATCCCTCCACTCTTCTCCAGGGTTTCTGGTCCCTCTGACCCTGCAGCAGCACAGGGGAGACCTCACCTCTGGTGACACTGGACTGAGCTGACTCGCCTCAGGCTGCATTACAGTCACAGCTGGGTCTGCCTGGATTTGGGGTGTGCACAGTCACCACTGCTGTGGGAGAACAGAGATGGTCACAGAGGTTGGCTTCAGCAAGACTGAAGGTCTCCTTCCAGCATCTTTCCTGTTTTGTTCTCCTGCTGGGCTCTGCACATCGTGGGTGAGGTGCACAGAGGTGAGAACACCCCTCCCTCTCAGGAAGGAGCCACGCCAGGGCCCAGGAGCTGCCTTTAAGCTCAGTGCACGTATGAGAGCAGAGCCCAGACAGCGGCAGGCTCCTCGAGATGTGCTGTGGGTTTCTTATCAGCAGATGCAGCTCTGAGATGCAGGGACTGGCAGTAAAGTCTTTACAGTTTTCCCTTTGCCAGCCCAAAGAAATCTGTCCTAAGAGACCACTCAAGGGACTAGCAAAATAATTGCATCTGTTTGAGACAGATCAGGCAGGAAGGAGCCTTTGGAGGTGCTTGGGGACAGCCCCTACAGGCAGTAGGTTGCTTATAAAAGGTTTACCCCGGGTGCCATTTGTTCATGGCCTGTTAGTTTAGGGGAAGCCTTGGGAATGATGAAGCATTAATTGCTTCTCAGCTGCTCTGCTCCCGTCTTTTCTCCATCTGCTGATGAAATCATCCTCAGCCACATGCTTCAGGAGCCTCCTTCAGCTGCTTCTCCCATGTTTTCATCCACACATCGCATGCCTTGCCAGGATGATGCTCCACCACCCTCTCCTGCCCCTCTCTTTGCACACAGTTCCTGTGAGAACCAGCTTATGAGTTTTACCTCAGCCAGGAGCAAATTCATAAACACCCTGGAGCCATGGGATGCTGCAGCTCCTCAGCCTTGCCCCTGTCTCTACCCTTGCTAGTGTTTCTCTCCAAAAAGGGTCTGCAAATAAACAGTCAGAGCCCCCAGCCTCAGGTTTGAGCAGTGCCATGGGATTGTTCTGCCATCACAGGGACAGTCACACAGCAATGGGGAGCCACTGTTTGGGCTCACAGGGCCAGCTGGGAGTGGCTTAGAGCAGGGCACATGATTGACCAGATCACCTTTGCCACAGTCCAGAGCAATCCAGGAATGCAAAGCCATGAATGACCAAAAGCTTCTGTTTTGGCACCTGCAGAGCATCCCTGGGTTCCTGGGGCACTTTAGCAGGAGGGAGACAAAGCCAAAGGATCACATTGCCAGGACCAACCTCACTCATGTGTTCCTGGCCCATGAATTGCAGAGGTATCCAAGGATGGGGCTGAGACATGCAAGGTACGGGAAAATCAGACAGCCTAGGAAGTTCCTGGCACTGATGGGGAGGGGAAGAGGAAGTGAGTCCAGCAGCTTTGGCAGAGCTCACACCACCCTGTGAGTGAGCTCACCTCTTGCCTGGAGGGCAAGAGCCAGAGCTGGGACAAGGACACACCAGAGCCAGGTGGCAAAGGGTGAGTCCAGGTCCGCTAGATGAGGATCTCCAGCATCAACATAAATGCAGCAGCTCCTGCTGGCTCAGATTCACTTGATTAAGTAATTAATGTGTGTCGGAAAGAGAAGAGATGGCATTTCCCTGTAGCTTCTCTCTCCAGGGCTCCGTGTTTGCCAGGAGGGTAGGGGGTTGTTTGCTCCCTCTTAATCCACCTTTCTGAGGGTTTCCCGTCCACAGGCTGAGATCAAGGAGTTCATGGATGCCTCTGCCCACGCCTCTGCTCCCCAAGGACAGCAGCCCCCGCTTAAACAGCTCTTCTGCCTTGCACTTCGTATCTTTGATCTCAGATTTAAATACAGCTGCCCATAAAGAGAATTGGAATGGTTCCCAGATGAGGTTTGATTTCCAGTCTCTCCATCCTCCCAAATAATACTATCAAAGTATCAGATTTTGGAAAACTGACCATTGTCTTGGCTAATCACAAATAAGTGGTGGGGGGGAGTAATGGAGGGAAATATATTCTCAAGAACAATTAACTTCAGATTATTTTCCACTACTTCTTTATTATACCATTGTTTGGAATTGAACTTCAAGCTGGCCTACCTCTGCATATTGCACCTCCACTTTTAACCATGGCAGCAAAGGAGAAGCTCATAATCCTGATGGATTTCCCCCACAAACTCATGCTCTTTACAGAGACATTGCTCCCACCACCTCCTCTCCCCAACCCTGCAAGCACAACGAGAATTTCTGGTTCCCCACATTTACGGCCTGGCATTTAGCTGCATTCAACCAGGGGCTTTTTTATCACCTCCTATTTGCTAAGTGATATAAACACCACCACCTGATTACTCCTTTCTTGCCATTATTTACTGCTCCAGGAGTCTCTCAGTGTCATCTTCAAACTTTATCAGTAATGATTTTCTGTTTTCTTCCAGATCACTGCTAAAGATGCTGAGCAGCTCCGCGGCCTGGGGAAATACCTGTGGGACCCAATTAGGAGTGACTATGCTAAAGGCTGATGGAGAGCCAACGATTCCATCCCAGATCTAGCAGTTAGCCAGTTTTTAAACCCAGCCTAATAATGCCAGAGTCATTTGTTAAGTACTTATAAAAACAAAAACACATCAACACCACCCAGATTAACTCTTGACAACCTCAGCTATGAAACTTCAGTGCACTGGGTAAAAAATAAACCACAGAAGTGACAGCAACCATGTCACTCCTGATATGACCTTCACAGGCTGTTGGTCTCAGCTCCATTCACAGCCCTGGGGAAGTCAGGTCTCTCATTCTGTTTTTTTCTGCTAAAGAGGATTTGTATCCCAATGCCTGAGAAGAGGCTGGGTTAAAGCAGGCAAGGGAAAAGGCACCTTCAACCTCTGCTGCTCTCTTGTTCTCACTAAGCTGATACAGAGCTCTAGAGGCCCTTGGAAATGGTGTTGAACCTCTAAGAAATCTCTGGTCTCTTTCATCTCTCCCATCACAAAAGGAAATCAGGCCTTGGATCATCTGTTTATTAAAATATTTTAACTGGGAAAACAAGTCGGGGGAGGGAGAGGGTTAATTAAATTAATGGCCTCTCTAAAGAGAGGCAATTAGGGTATTGATTGCAAGAAGTGCCAAGTTAATTGGGCATGTGACACATTGACATTTTTCACAATCAATAAACCTGCAACACCTTCAAAGAAATCTCGAGCAGTGCGCAACCATATCAGGGTCAAAAATGCAATAAATTTCTTGAGCTGATTATAACTGTTGGTTTCTTTCATGTTTTCTCAATACTGAAAGCTGTCTGACAGGGCAGCTCTTCCCCCATGTGGCTTTAATAAAAGGCTTTGATGGAGTCAATGCAAGCTTTCTCTCTTTTTTTTCAAGAAGAATTCTTGTCAGCTTCAGTCAGCTTCGCCTTTCCATTCTCTGACGAGCACTGGGAAGAAAGGGGCTGGAGAGGGCTGGGAGAAGCCAATTAATAGGGATGGTGGAGGGAGAGCAGAGCACCTGGCAGTGATGCTCTGAAGACAGGAGAAGTCTGGAGCCTGGAGCCTGCTCCAGATCCTGCCCGGCAGGATATCGTGTGCGCTGGGAAGAGCCTCCCTAACAAGGGATCAGCCAGCCCTTCCCTGCCTTCCTTTGTCTCCTCTGTTGCTGCAAAGCAGCGCTGATGTCTGCCACGTAGCTGTTTAGAGGGGCGTCCATCCCCCCTGACCAGCCAGAGCCAGAAAGAGCAGCAGGGCCAGGCTGTCTTGGCTCCTGAGGCAGCAGGGATTGAGTCACATGGAATGTCCAGCTGATCCCTCGGGACACAGGACAGGCTCTAAGCGCAGGGGCTGATGAAGGATGTGACACAAGCATCAGGGATGGTCCTGCAAAATTCTGAGGAGACGGGTGAACAGAGGACCCTCAGGGTCCTGACAAGAGAGGAAGGTTTGGATCAGAAATTCCACCCTGTGAGGGCCTGGCACAGGGTGCCCAGAGCAGCTGGGGCTGCCCCTGGATCCCTGGCAGTGCCCAAGGCCAGGTTGGACATTGGGGCTTGGAGCACCCTGGGACAGTGGAAGTTGTCCCTTCCTTTGGCAGGAGGTGGCACTGGATGGAATGTAAGATCACTCCCAGCCCAAACCATTCTGGGATTTCATGGTTCTGTGACACCTTACTGTACGGCACAGGTGTCTTTAAATCTATACTGGAGTTGTGCTGCAGACTGGTTCTCCTCTCTGGAGCTCAGCGTCCCATCTTTTGCTGCTCCCTGCTCTGGGGTTGCCCCTCTGAGTGTAATATTTCAAGGTGCTTCAGGGGAATAGCACCAAGAGCTCCCAGCCTGACAAAGCTCATCTTTCTGTGGTGCATGTCTGTACTGACTGGACTGGACCTCCCCAGTATCTGCCCATGGCCATTCCCATTGTCAGTGCTTTCTTTGTATCAGTATGACATAAAAAAATTAAATCTCATATTCTGAAACTTCACACAGAAAAAAATCTGAACTCACAGTCCATGGCTCTCCTGTCCTGAGAGGAAAGGGAGTTGGAGCAGGCATCAGGCAGGAGTGGGGACCAGGAGGTGTTTCCAGAGACTCCAATGAGACCATACCCAGGTCTTCTCTCCAGGACAAATGCAGGAGGGGATGACTGCTGCTTTCTACTCAAGGGTGAAGCTCTGGTGCCACTTTTTCCTCCTTGGGAGCTTTGCTACAGTGTTTGAGAGCCCTACTCAGCTCTTTAGAGCTGGACATCACCACCACCCTCCTCTTTGAAAGCAACCCTTGGCTGGAAATGTGTCAAGGCCCAGGCCCTGACTGGAGGTGCCCCGTGTCTGCTGCCCACTGGGTGCTAAAACATTTGGAAGTGTCCAGCCAACTGCTGAGTCCCAGAGGTTACCTGTGCACAGCATCATTGTTGGAAATACACACCTAGATTGGATTAACTGAAAACTCAACTTTTTGCCCTTTAAATTGTTTCAGTAAGTTGACCTGGGCACTTGTCCTCCATTAAGAGGATTTTTCCCATGGATAAGCCCATTCCTATGCCCCTGCTGCTTACATATGTGACTCAAATTTCATTGCCTCTGCAGTGTTGTATTATTCCCAAATAAATCAAGGAACTACTGTGCATTTGCAGATACATCTGCATGGCTATGACCCAGCACAAACCCCTCGACTGTTCATTACCTGTTGTCTGCTTTAACCTTACGCGGGGCTACACTCAGTAATTAACTTGTCTAATTAGAACTTGACAGGGTCCACAAAAGCCATGTCCTGCCTGTGCCCCCAGCCCACATATTGCCTCATTAGCAGCATCACCTGGACCAGCTCCTCTCAGACAGTGGCTGCACCCATATTTTCAGGCTCAATGGTTGTTTTCCCCCTGGACAGTGACACCCTCCCGCAGGATTAATGCTGAGAACCATCACCTCATTACAATCAATGTAGCTGCTTTATCTCAGAAAAACTGGAGGAAAATTAGCTTGCTCCTAGGAGACACAGGCTTAATCCAGGCAGGCTCTCTGCTGCCCTTGTCCATGCTGGGGACAAAGTCAAGAGAGCAAATTCCAGGGGTTGCCAGGAAAAACTTCCAAAGGCTGGAGCTTGTGGTGAGGTAGTCATCTTTCTCCTCTGCCCCCAGCCTGGGGTGATTGGCAGAGTCCCTGGAACAGGGGTACGTCCCATGGCACCAGAGGGAGGATGCAGGGATGATTCTCCATCACCCAGTGGTCATCACTCACCACAGGGTGGCCAGAGCTCCCACTCCCCACTGTGAGAGCAGCCAGAGCTCCCCAGCCCCTGCACTTGCTACACAAAAGGAAGACCCTTGAAAAAGATTCCCAAATAAATGTATCCAGCTTAATGCACCAACTGAGGCTGAAGATGCTTCCCAAACCCTGAGCCAAGGGTAATGTCCTGCACACAGGATAGTGGAGAAGCTGTTGGAAAGGTGGGAGGGCAGATCTGCACAGGATGTCTGAGGCACTGATGGGACAAAACAGACACTGAACTGCAGGCAGGGCCAAGCAGAAGGGTATTTTCAAACTGGTGTTAATGGACATAAAAAAACTACAGCACCACCTTTCATGAGCGCATGGAGCCCAAAACAGAGGAACGGTCAGGGAAAAAAGAGAAGAAAAAGAAAAGGAGGGGAAGGGGAAGAGATAGAAAAGGAGGAAAAAAAGGAGGAAAAAAAGGAGGAAAAAAGGAGGAAAAAAGTAAAACACTATTCTAGACATACTCCTTACACCCAAAATTCAAGAATGGCAGTTTAATACAAAATTTGCAGGTAGTGCCCAAAAAGCTGGCAGGGGCCAAGTCTCTTCAGGGATAATGCTTAATTAATGCAGAGGTTTAAATGACCTGTGCCGTGTTCATGGAGAATGCCTCTGGTCCTTCCTCCTCACCATCAATCCATCATTAAGGCACCCTCAGGATGAACTCCATGAGTTTGAAAAAAGGCTGAAAAGGGCCTCCTGTTTCTCAAACCATCAAGTTGGAAGCTTTCCACCCTGGTCACCGTTTCTAATTAAAAGTTTCATTAATTCCAGGGAAGGAAAGACTTCCTTGGGGGTCTCTCCTGACTCCAGCACTATTACATGTTTTCATTAATGACCCAGATGATGTAGGAAATAGCTGGCTTATTTAATTTACTAGGCAGTAGCAAGTTTTGATATAACATGTGTAGGCAGAAGGACAGGATTCAAATTCCAAATCTCTCCATGAATTAAAGAAAATTTGGTTAAAATATTGCAGGATGCAGTGAGAAAGAAGAGTGAGTGTTCAGCTGCTGACAGGAAGGTTGCTTGGAGGTCTTTCTGGAAGAAAATGAGTCAACAGGACAAAGCAGAGCCAAAAAAAGCCCATTTCATTGTGGGGTCATGCACAGGGGTATCACTTGTAAAGAAATACACTCTTCCTCCTGCTCTGGCAGTAGCTGGAATAAATTTTCTTTTGAGAAAGCAAATGGGTCATTTGGAGGATATTCAAAAGAGAATGGGAAGAATTGCCTTAGATCAGGGAAACTGGTCCCAACAGGCAAGACTGGTGGGTTTAGGCAGGACAGAATACAGGCAATGGAGGAGATGAAGAAATCTTCGTGAAGGAAAGGAAAGAAAAGTTTGTTCCCCTCAGCAGATGGGACCAGAAGCCGTGGGGTTAAAGGTAGCTTTGCACATCCGATATCAGGAAAATCCAGCTGTCCGGGAGGCAAGGAATGGACACAGAGTGTTTGGAAAGGTCAGAGCAGCCCTTTCACTGGTCAGTTTTAAGATACCAGTAGGAAAAGGCCTGTTAGGAATGGCCAAAGTGGAGCTGATCTTGCCTGAGACAGAGGTGGGCCAGAAGTATTATTCCTATTCCCAAATCCTATGAGGAAACAGAGCATTCATAGAATTGCAGAATCTCAAGATGGTTTGGATGGGAAGGGACCTTAAAGCCCATCCAGTCCCACCCCCTGCCCTGGGCAGGGACACTTTCCACTATCCCAAGCTGCTCCAAGCCACTTCCAACCTGGCCTTGGACACTGCCAGGGATCCAGGGGCAGCCACAGCTGCTCGGGGCACCCTGTGCCAGGAGCTGCCCACCCTCCCAGGGAACAATTCCTTCCCAATATCTGTTCTAAACTTACTCCCTTTCAGTTTTAAGTATCTGAATGGTGAATTAGAGAATTCGTAGTGGATTCTCCTGGGAATGTGTCTGAGGGATAAGGCAATAGAGCACCATGGCACAAGCTTTGCCATTATGAATGAACATCTCCAATAAGCCTAACACATCCTACAGAGCCCCAGGCACTCCATGCAGTCTGTGGCCTGGCACCTCCACCTCCACTTGGACCAGTTCAGGATGCCTCTCTTTGGAGAGCAGGGCATCGTTCTCAGACAGCAAAGAATGTAATTTTTCACATCTGTTAGTAAAAAACACAACACTGTTTTCACAAAATCTTTATTAATAAACCTGACAGATTTCAGTGGAAAGTATGTAAAACTTGACCAGCTCTTCGAGAAATGTGTTATTTTCTTCACAGTCCTGAAATATTATACTAATGCTCCATTGCCACATTTGCATATCAGCTTCTGTTGTTTTTTCCATTGCTTAATGGCATGGAGCATAAGCACAAGATGCATATTTAGTGCACCTGGGATTGCATTTGTGGTCCTTGGAGACAGACATTTCAAAATAATTCTTATCAGTTGCTTGGTGTAATGATTGTGAACACAGAAATTCTTCCCTGTGAGGGGAGTAATGCCCTGGGACACAGTGTCCAGAGAAGCTGTGGCTGCCCCTGGATCCCTGGAAGTGTCCAAGGCCAGACTGGATGGGACTTGGAGAGCCCAGGGACAGAGGAAGGTGTCCCATGTGTCCCATCCCCACCCATGGCAGGGGGTGGGAATGGATGGGCTTTAGGGTCCTTTCAACACAAACCATTCTGTAATTTTATGATTCATGGGTTCATTTATAACTCTGCTTTCATTGTGCAACTCACACAAGAGAAATCCACCACAGGCTCTCAGTAGGTGGTAGAACACAGCTGAGCTCCAGCACATTGTACAAAGTTCTCCTCAGTGCTGCTGAATGGTTACTTGCCTCCTAACCCTAATTAGTAATCCCATGCTAATCAGTTCTCATCACCCTAAAGTTTCCAGAGAGATTTTCTTCCAGCTATGAAAAGCTCTTCCTCAAAATCTGGAGCATCTCAGAGGGCTAGACATGGCAGTGAAGAGCCTGTGGCTGTCTCATTGTTCAGGGCTGATGGAGAGTAACTGTGAATGTGAGGTTCCTCACCCTCACCTCCTGCAAGTGCCGCTGGCAGTACAGAGAGAGCAGGAGATTCTGCCCTGGCAGCTCCAGATGAGTCGATGAAGACTGGGGGATGACACCCAGAAAAATTCGTGCTCCATGGCAGCAAATCTATGACAGAGATGGACCAAATACCTGGGCAGGAGCAGATCTGGGTGAGCTTCGTGAGTCTCCCTACAGCCTTCCTCCAGGACAGAACAGAACTGGCCCAGACAGGGATGGATGGTGACCCAGGGTGACACAAAGTTCAGCAGGATGGGGATATCAGAAACACACACCAGCAAGGGACAAGCAGA
The DNA here is from genome assembly GCA_018697195.1 of Certhia americana. Taxonomy (NCBI): domain Eukaryota; kingdom Metazoa; phylum Chordata; class Aves; order Passeriformes; family Certhiidae; genus Certhia; species Certhia americana. Next base: position 14,568,379 of record CM031871.1, read on the forward strand.
ACCCTGGCATCTTGTGCCCAGCACTGCTCTGGTCTGTCCCTACCAGCTGGCATGGCCAGGGGAGACAGGAGGGGCTGGCTCAGCATCAACATTGTCCTCAGAGGTACACCATGAAAGACACCCCAACTGACAGCCTGTATGGGCAGGACGGGGTGGCTGCAGTGGCCATGCACCCCCATTCCCATCTCTCTGCCACCCTGGATGTGTGTCCTGTCTCTGTACAGAATGCCAGGGGTGATCTGGAAACTGCAAAGTTAAAAGCACAGGGTTTGTGTAAGAAACTCCTCTTATGTGATTTATAAAGTGTGGTGACAGGCTTGAGAATAATGCAGTGATCCAAAGAAAAGCTTTAAATATCAGAGGTGACATTTCCCAAAGGAGCCCTGTTTACATGGCTGGATGAGAGCGTTCACGGCCTCAGCTCCCATGTCCGTCATGTGAGTAAATGGGGTGTCCCAGGTGGTGCCCAGGCAGCCCTAGCACAGCCCCACTGTCACAAAGAGCCTTATGTAACCAAGATCTCAGGTTATAGGAAGCCTTTTGCACTGGAAAGGGCTCAGTTATAATGAATGAGGCATTTCTGGAGATGGAGGTGTCCAGTGAAGGCTGCAATCTTTCCAGCAGAGGATGAGTTCCACAGTATTTTCTTAAACAAAGAGTGAGACAGGACAGGTATTATGAGAAATTCCAGAGATCAAAATCATAGAATCATGGAATGGTTTGTGTGGGAAGGGACCTTAAAGCCCACCTCATTCCAGCCCCTGCCATGAGCAAGGACACTTTCCACTATCCCAGGCTGCTCCAAGTCCCAATGTCCAACCTGTCCTTGACACTGCCAGGGATACAGGGGCAGCCACAGCTGCTCTGGACACCCTGTGCCAGGGTCTGCCCACCCTCTCAGGGAACAATTCCTTCCCAATATCCAATCTAAACCTCCACCCTTCCAGTTTGAAGCCATTCCCCCTTGTCCTGTCCCTCCATCCTCCCTGTAAATAGTCCCTCTCCACCTTTCCTGTCAGCTCCTTTAGGCACTGAAAGGCCACAATTAAGGTGACCCCTAAGCTCCTCTTTTCCAGGCTAAGCTCTACTAATTCTCTTAGCTTTTCCTGCCAGCATAGCTGCTCCATCTTCTGATCATCTTGGTGCTTCCTCTGGACTGGCTCCAGCAGCTCCAGGTCCTTCCTGTGCTGGGCCCTGGGGCTGGGTGGGGTCTCACCTGCACTGGGCAGAGAGACAGAATCCCCTCACCCCTGCTGCCCACACTGGGGGTTCACCCAGGGCACGGGGATTTGGGGTCCCAGCACACATGGCTGGGGCATGTCCAGCCTCTCATCCACCTCCTAAGCTCTTCTTGGCAGGTCTGCTCCATCCCTTCATCCCCAACTTGGATTGATCCTAGGGCTGCCCCACCCGGGTGCAGCACTGAGACAGACTGGGCTGGGCTGTGATTGATGACTCGAGACTGTCCCATTGCAGTAACCGGAGCTGTCAAAGATGGGACTGTCAGTGCCGAGTGCTCGAACCATCCCCAGTGCTCTGCTCATGTTGCAGAGCAGCCCACAGGTGCAGAGGGGCAGGAACACCTGAGCCCACAAACTTCCCAGATAAGAGAAGAGGCAAATAAGAGGCAAAGCCTGAGAGGTGGGATAAGTCCTTCTTATCATAAAGACTCAGCTGTGAGCACTCCCCTCCAAAGTACCGGGACCTTCACAGATAGGATGAAGGTTTTCACCTCTGCTGGGCCATGATGGATCCAACGATACTGACCTAAGAGACAGCTGCAGCATCTTAAAAGGTTTCAAAGACTCCTGAAGGGTGACCCACATCATTACATCACCCAGGTGTCTGTGATCCATAACATTACATCCTCCAGCCTGAAACTCCCTGCCCCAAGGGAGGAACCTGTGCATTTCTACCTGAACCTGAGTGAACATTAACCAAACAGATTTTTTTTGTCTGGAGGGATTTTCCCCCTCTTCACTCAATGGATACAGTCTACAAGCACTGAGAAGACTAGAGGAAGACCAAACAGGATATTACCAGAATCTGTACAGGGATATTTTTTCTTTCTCTGTCACTCTTTCTCTCCCTGCCTTTTCTCCTCTCTTTTCCCTTTCTCTCCCTCTACTTCACATTTACTGTTCAAAAAGAAATCCATACTATTGGCTTTGGCACACAGACTTGCTCACACCCTAACTCGGCAGAGGTATCTCTCTAGTGATTTTAATAATTGGATTTTAACAAACACCAACACCTGGTCTTGTTAAACCACATGAGCTTCCCATGGGCCACTCCTCCAGCTTGTCAAGATCCCTCTGGGTGGCCCCAGGTGTGTCACTGCAACATGCAGCTGCTGTCATCTGCAAACCTGCTGAGGGTGCCCTCAGACCTTCACTTGTGTCACTAATCAGGGTCTGTGCTCCTCTTGCATGGAAAGGATGCAAACAACTCCCAGGATGAACTCAGAGTCCTGGCTCTTTGCTGAGCTGCAGTCTGAACAGGGGGTGCTGCTTTGTGATCAGTCCCTGGGCAGGAGTATGCAACAAAGTCAAGCTGGGAATCATGTGCCTTGCTTGGCTCTCTGTCACTCCAGTTTGCAAATCAAATGCCCAGCCATGCACTTTGCTGCATGTCTCTGATCATTTTCTTTAAATGATCAGAGTCTAGTGCCCAGGAAGACAAACCCCAAAGGGTTTGCCAGGCAGTACTCACACCACTGCCTGGGGATGGATGTGACATCACCCAGGGCTGGCTCCACCAAGCACATCCCAAGAGCTGAGCAGGGGCTCTGCTTCCCCCAGTCATTGTAGGAGAGCAGCTGGTAAGGGCTGGACAAGAGGGGGAGTTCTGGTTCAAGTAGTGTGTTCTGGGGGTCTTTGTCAGTCGCAAGTTCTGGCTCAGGTTTCACGCAACACAGACACCAAGGTGGGGCTGCACCCACAGCACAGACATACCTGTGGGTGCAGGACCTCAGAAACACCAAGCAAGACCTCGATGCCAGCACCTGAACCTTTCCCCACATTGTATTCCAACTTCTTTCCACTCAGAACTGACCCTGACTTGCATATCCAATGGCTGTGATAGCTCCCAGAGGATTTTTTTCCTTTGCATTTTATGAAAAGATTCAGTTTCCAGTGTGGAAACAAGCAGGAATTGCCTGTTGGTGTGCGACCACCATGTCCCAGGGTGCAGCCTGGATCTGATGATAAATCAGGAGAGGAATATTAATGTGGCAGAGATGTTACAGCAGCAGTGCAGATATTTGGTCAGGGTGAGCACTGCCTGTTGTTGTTGATTGCAGCTGTCAGGACAGTTCCAACCTCTGCAAGTTATTTGCCTGTGCCACACAATAGATATTAAAATGTCTCTTACACCTCTTCCTGAAGAAACAATCTCCTGCACATGGAGACAGTAGCAGGCAATCACAGCTCTATTACCAGCAGTGAAGAGCTCTATGACCAAAATTTCATGCAGCTAAAACTAAATAATGGCTTCAAGGTTTCTTTTGTTTGTTTGTTTGTTTGTTTTTAACTAATGCATGCTATTGGTCACCATACTGCTGCAATTACTTGGGGGAAATTCCTGCTTCCAGAAGTTGTTTGTTGGGTTGTGTGTATTCCGCAAATAGGGAAGGCACAGTTCATTTATTGTAGGTACAAACCATACAAGGACCCTCCCTCAAGCTGCCTCTTGCTAGTGGAGGTTTTACAGCAGAGAGTGAAACACGAGTGAGAAGCAGGGAAGTCCCTGTTAGGGACTGAAGCAGAGAGAAAATAAAGCATCTCTGTCTCCAGGATGGCCTTGCCTCTTCAGAAGTTTTTACAACCTCTCTCGAGGGATGCACATCATCAAGTAAGTCTTCCTGAAAGGGCATGAGGAGTTTTTCTGCTCACTGTACAGCTCCTGTGAAATGTGAGGATGGCTTAGGGGAACAGTGGGGCAGGAATAAAGCTCTGTGGCTGCCCCTGGATCCCTGGGAGCGACCAAGGTGCACTGGGGGACACTGTGGAAGTGATGCAGACTGGTCCTGGGGCCAGGAGTGGGCAGGGGTCACAAGAGCAGCCCCCTCCTGGGCATGCCTTGGGAGGTGATAACCATGGGGATAGATGCTCAGCAGGTCCCTTTGGGGACTCTCATCTTTTACCTGTCTAAATGGATGGGGACATGGCGGGGACAGTGTGTGGGGGGGTGAGCTCTGAGCTGGGATCATCCCTGGGATCACAGGGCAGAGCAAAATCCCTGAAGGGTTAAGAGGTTCCTCATCCACCTTCAGGCATATCTGGAGATCTTGGTTTGAAGCACAGGTGTCTGCCAAGGAAGGCAGGAGCCTCCCCTGGAACAGAAAATGTAACCCTCTGAATTATTATAATTTTGAAATTAAGGGGCTTTAAAGCAAAGGTATGTGAAAAGGAATAGCAGTGAATTTCTAGTGTGTATAAGAAGGCAAACAAACACCATCCCCGGCACCAACACCAAGCCGAGCCACAGGCCCAGCCCCGGCCTTCTCCCGGCCGCAGCCACTTTGCCCTGGGTGCAGTTCCGGGCACGGCCGGCAGGGGCGCTGCTGGCTCCCGCTGGGCAGGGCGGGGGCGATGATTCCCCCGCGGCTGCAGGGGGCGCTGTGGAAGGGGAGCTCGGGGTAATGGCGGCTCGGCCGGAATGGGAAGGGATGGAGAGAGGGGCAGCTGCTCCCAGTGCCTCAGCAGGACTCTGGGAAGCAGCAAGCGGAACAGGCAGGAATGATCAAAAGAATCCCCGGGGGGTAGACGAGATGTATCAAACTCCACAGCTGTGGCTGGAACCGCGGGGCGTCCAGGCAGGCAGGGGGTGCGGGGCTGCAGTGCAGTGAAAACTCGGAGCAGTGCTGAGGGAGCGGCGGGAGTGGGCCAGCGGCGGCCTGGCTCCCAGCAGGGCAGGGAAAGGTGGGCCCGGGATCCCGGGGTTCTTCCCCTGAGGCACTCCAGCAGATAGTGGAAAGTCCCTTTATTTAGTGAAGTAAGGTGCTAGTACCAGTGCAACACCGCTCTTACGAGCAGAGGTGCACTCATGGTAGATGAAAGGCAGCAGGAGACAGAATCCCGCAGTGGTGACCAATTCTCCCACAGCAGCCGAAGTCTCCTTCCCCTCCTAATGCCAAGAGCAAGAGTGAGTCAGAGGCCTGTTTTCCCAGTCCAAAAATCTCACGGTATCTCTGCCCTCCACGAGAAATCCCAGGTAAAAAGAAACTAGCCAGCTGCCTCCTCCCCTGAGCTGTGACAACTTCTTTTGCCTCTTAAGTATCCATTATTGTCTCCTAGCTATACGTATGGGGGAAAATTCCTTAAGAGAAAAAAAAAGAGAACTCGTAAAACAACACCACTGGAGCTTCTGTGACTGCAGTATCTGTGAGTGAGAGTTTCCTTCCAAAAAGCTGTTATTCCCTGGAAAGCTGCTAAGTTTTCCCTGATCTGGGAGCTCAGACTGGCCCAGCCAGCACATGGCCTGATGGTATGGAGGAAGCAGCAGCAGGGAGGTCGAGCCTCTTGCTGAGACAAGGAACAGCAGGTGTCCCTTGCAGGGCATTTCAGCCCTTCCTCAGGGGCTGTTTGGCTGCTGGTGTTTGTTTGTTTAGAGGGGTTATGTTTGGCTTTGTTTGGTTTGTAATTCAATATGTTAAAGCAGGCAGAGAAGTGCAAATTGCTGAGACCATCTGCTGGGAGCAGTCAGCAAAACAAGCCATTAATGATTGATCTCCTCCCCCTCCCTGTGCTGAAAGATGTCCATGGATCTGACAGCCCCCAGGGAATTCTGTGCTTGGGGCACCATGGTTTGGGGCAAGGAAGGAAGAGATGTCAGTTCACCCAGCTCTGCTTGGAGCTGGGCATCACCTGCCTGCTGCGCTGACTGCTGCCCACCCTGTGAGGAAACCCCTGAGCTCCCCTGCTTTCTCACATGAGGGCAGGGGAACAAAGATCAGCCAGGCTGATCCTGCTGATCTCACAGAAACATGGAATCATTAAGGTTGGAAAAGGCCTCCAAGATCATCAAGTCCAGCCTTTGACCAGATCCCACCACAGCCACTAAACCATACTGTGAAGTGCCACATCTTCTATGAATATCTGCAGGGACAGTGACTCCCCCTCTGCCCTGGGCAGCCTATGCCAGTGCCTGGCCACTCTTTCTGGGAATATTCTCTAATATCAAACCTGAACATTCCCTGACACAATTTGAGGCCATTTTCCCTTGTCCTGTCACTTGTTGCCTAGGAGAACAACTGTTGCTGCTGTTCTGCAGCAGCATCCTCACCTTGAATGGCCTTTCCCACCATCACGGACTCCTGATGGAGCTGAACACTTCATAGACTGGTCAGGAGAGATGAACAGGGAGCTTCCCATGGCCTCTGCAGCCCACAACAACAAACACTCCTCCAGCAGATACTCCACTGCTCCATGGCAGGTTGGAGTGTGCCTGGAGAGCCCCCAGCCCAGCACTCCCTCACCCACCAGGCAGGGCAGCAGCAGCATGTGGAGCTGCTGCTCTGTATCCCAATTAACCTCTGCACCGAGTGCTTGTCTGTGCCCGCTCTGTGGGGAAACTGGGTGAGTGTTTTCTTTGAGCAGCAGGGCACTAACAAGGGGCTCAGCAGATTTAAGTGTCAGCTCTTGGAGCTGCTCGATAGATCCAAGAGCCCTCCACCTCCCCCTCCTCCTGCATCACCCACTTGAATGCAGAGCAGGACGGCCCTTGCACTCTGCCTCTGCCAAATCAATTGGTGCTCCTTCCCCCTCTTCTTCCTCCCTTCCCCCAGCACACATTTCCCTTGAAAAAAAATACTTTTTCGCCATGTGTTGGGAGAGAAAAAAAATTACAGTGCAATTACACATTTTTATAGTGTACCTTTCACGGCTTATCGTGGAGCTGTACACATAAAAAAATGAGTTGCATAAATTTTAAAGACATGTAATACATACACAGTTAAAATCCTGCCGCAACAGCAATAGAAAACAGGTGTGTGCTTAAAGGGAGATTTAAACCAGGGACGTGAGCTGCACACAGGAGCCGAGGGGGGAAGCAGCCAGGGAGGAGCTGCAGCCAGCACAGATTGCTGGGATGGAGAGAGGGGCTCTAAATCTCAGCAGCAGAACAGGCACCAAAGGGAGAGCCAGAGGATGAGGGTAAATACCTGGGAGTTTGCATCCTTGCAGGAATGATGCTCTGCAGAGACTGGATCTCCAGAGATGGAGCTGGACAGGGAAGGGTTCAGAGCTCAAAGAAGAATTTCCAGCTGAAGCTTTCGGCACAGGAATCCCTGTCTAACCAGTGTTGTTGTGCACTTCCAAGAGCTCCAGCACAGACATGAGGGTGCACGCAGCCTCCTCAACCCAACCTGCAGAGTTAGGTGCAGGCTCCAGAGAGAAAATGGCCTGAGCTGGTCCAAGAACTCCTTTAGGAAACCCACAAAAGAACAGAGTGACCCAGTGAGATTCCATCATGTGAGCTTGGAACCCAAATCACACATGGACGCATGGACAGCTGTGGCTTTTCTCAATCGTATCAAGGAGCAAAGGAAGTTGTGGGTACAAAGAGTCTCATGTATTCTTTTCCCATGTTATGCAATCTGATTAGGAGTCAGCCAGGTCCTCAACTGCCATGTCAATCATTCCAGCTTGATTCTAACTCGATTCTCCTTTGTGTTTCACCCATGGAGTAATAGGGTGGACCTTGTCACTGAACTTTGTTAAATCAAACTTTTACAAGTTCCTATTAAAGCCACTTTTACTAATATCTTGGATGGCGATTCTTTGAGTGACATAAATCACTTATTTCTGAGAAATTGGTGTTGTTGGCAGGCTCCTCAATCAGGGTACACAACAAATTGATGTGGAGAGCAGGACCCAGAATCAGGATTTGCAACAACTGCTACACCCAATGCCAGAGATCCTTCCAATGGTCCAGGGGTTTCCAGTTGGCTCTGCTGTGGTGTGATGGAGGCTGGGAGGGTTTGCAGGACCACAGATGGACAATATCTGAACTGGTGTCCCAGCAAAGCAGCCGGGGGAGTTGTTGCGGCCTCTGGAAGAAGGAGCTGCTGGGAGTGTCTGCCTGCTCTGACAACAACTTCTTGGGGCTGACAGTGGACAGAGAAGTTTGCCTTGGCATCCATCTAGGAGGGAACATGATCCAGTGGGATGTGCAGGCACCCAGAGCCAATCCAAAACCCTCAGATGGAGCTGTGACAGCCCTCTGCCAGCCCAGGTGTTTGTCATGAGCAGAAGGGCACATTAGTGTTGACTGGGGCAGATCCTGCCCAGCCCAGGCTGCAGTGTCCCCGTGGGTTGATTTGGCACAGCCTGGGTTTTGGTAGCAGGGGAGGGCCACAAGGAAGTGACTTCTGTGAGAAACTGCTGGAAGCTTCCACCATGTCCAACAGAGCCAGTCTCTGATAGACCTGAAGATGGAAGTGCTGCTGGCCCAATTAGAGAAGCTGGTAACACCTCTGTGATGGCATATTTGAGAAGAAAATCAAAAGAGCACACAGGCAGTTTTTTCCAGGGGTGGCAAGGTGCCACTGCCAGGAGCTATCCGGGCACAGCCTGCGGGGATGTGTCGCTGCTGTTACTGCCACCTTGGCAGGGCCCACAGTGAGCCTCAACTGCCTGGCCAACCCAGCCAGCCGTGCTGCGAGCACAAGGGCAGCGGTGGTGGCTTCTCCTTCTCAGAGCCCTGCGTGAGGAGAGGAGTTAAACAGCACCAGCTCTGCAGCCACCACCGCTGCCCATGCGAGGGTGGCGGGGCCGCAGGGCCGGCAGCGGAAACACAAAGAGCAATTCCCTAATGTGGAACCTAGATGAGATCGACCTCTCGGAGCTGCAGGATCCTGCAGGAACCTTTGAATTAGTGGAACTTGTTAGCAATGGTACCTACGGGCAGCAGGGTTTTTTTCTAGTCACAGAAGAGGAAGTGAGAGCGTGAGGGAAAACAACATGGTAGCACCAAGGTCAGTGGAGAAGAAAGAGAGGGAAGAGGTGCTGCAAGTGTTGGATCTGAGATTCCTCCGCAAGCCATGGTGAGGACTATGGTGGAACAAAGTGTCCCCTTGTAATACATGAAGGCCACAGGGGATGCAGAGATCCACTGGCAGCCTGTGAGAAAAGTGTTCACGCTGGAGCAGGCAGATGCTGGAGGAAGCTGTGATCCAGTGGGACACCCAAATAGAGAGAGAGGGCCCCAGAGAGAGAGAAGGAGGACTCTTGCTTCCAAACTACAGCACCCTATCTTCAGAGGACTGCACCCCATGGACGAGTGACCCACACCACAGCAGTTTTGGGAACTGTTTGCCCGTGGGAAGGACTCACTTTGCAGCTATTTTGGCAAGATTGCTGCTTGTGAGATTAGAGCCACAATGGAGAAGTTCACACAGATCTGTCTATTGAGGGAGGGACCCCACGGCACAGCAAAGACTCCCCTCCATGAAGGAACAGAAGATCTCGAGTGATGAACTGACCAAGAGCCACACACCCTGTCTCCCTCTGCTGTTGATGGGAAAGAGGAAGGGGATGGGGGGAAAAAGAGTTTTAAAGGCTTATTTTACTACTCATTATCCTACTCTGTTAATAATAAATTTGCTACATATGTTTTAACCTGTTTTGCCCTTAAATTTTTTTTCTCCCTGTCCTTAACTCATGAGCCCTTTGTTAAGTTTTTTTCCCTCTTTTCTGCCCAACTCTAATGAAGGAAAATGGGTCTCTGGCATTTGACCAGTATCAAACCATGACAACCCTCATCAGGGAAAGGTGGGAAGGCCTCACAAAATTGTTCTGATCTCTATTTCTCCAAAATGGGGTAAATCTGCTACATTTTGAGAGGCAAAATTGAAAGATTCCTCACTCCTGTTGAGTCATAGAACCATTAAAGCTGGAAAAGACCTCCAGGATCATCAAGTCCAACCAAGACCATCCCAGAAGACAGAGTTATGGACAGACTGAATGGAAAAACTGAATTTGTTCAATGTGTAATCATGATCCCACCCCAAGGGTTTTCCCCATTCAAATCTCCATCCTTTCCTGCTATGTCTTTAAGGCATATATCCATGGTTCTCAGCAACCTTTCCACATGGCAGAAGAAATGGAAACTGATCCATCTTTTGCTCTCATCCAGGGACAGCCAGAGGCACCCCTGAGGCTGAGGCACCACTGTCACCCCAGCTCAGCCCGTGACCCCAGTGGAGCAGCAGCTGAAGGAGGCTGCAAAAACTGACCTATCCAGGAACCATCCCATATTTTAAAATGAAAATTTTCCCAGCCCTGCCCTCCACACCTTTACACTCAGCTACTCCACATGCCTGCATTTCTAGCTGGCCCTGTCCCACAGGGTGTCACCCCAGCTGAGCCAGGACCCTGGCACAGACCCAGCAGCACGTGGGGGTACCCCAGGGGAAGGACTGTCCAGAAGACTCTGCAAACCCCAAAAGTGCTGTTTGGGAATCATTCCAAAAAGCAGAAGGGGCCTGTGGAAATTTTTTAGGAGTAAAATTTTGGAAAAAAAGCAAAAACCTTAAAACCAGGCTGTTTCCCAATTGGAATTCCAGAGAGTATTCTTCAAAAAGCTGCCTCTGATGCAAGTGAGAATCAGATCTAAGATCTCACATATTTTAAAACCTTTCTCTCCAGAACAGCTGTCCTGGTGAGCCTGCATGATGAGCCCCACCCTGGACGCAAGATACACCATGATCATGAAGATTTTTTAATCATGATCATTAATTCATTGAAACTATTATGATACATTCTGCTTCCCAGCCAGCACTTTTCTAATGAAGGATATTTTGGCAGGAAGTTCTTGACTGGTTTATGCACCTTGGGATTCCAGGCACTAGGAAAGCCATTAAAATGGATGTGAGCAGTCATGGGGACACTTGTCACTTGTCACAACTTTTGCAGGATGGCCCAGTGCCCCCCACGTCCCCAGGTACCCCATGAGCACCCCATGAGAGACTGTACTGGAAGACCCCCAACCCTCCTGTTTGCAGAGTGCTCCCTGCCAAGCCAGAGCTGTCTGTGCCCTCCAGGACTGGCCCCCAGGAGGATTGAGCTGGATGGATGTGGGGGATGAGCCACCTCAGCGCCCACCTGGCAGAAGATGGAGCAGAGAAGGGGATTGCTGCACCACTAACCTGCATCAGGAATTGTTTGCAAACTAAGGAAACTCAGTGAGTGTTTAGCAGTGAGACCTCCCCATGTCTTGCAGGTGGTCCCAGCCCTGCCTGGGGCTCCTCTGCAGGCCACTGAGAGGAGGCCTGAGCCAACCCCACTGAGCCTTAATTTTTTTTTACTGCTTTTCCCAGGCTTTGTGGAGCTGCAAGCTCTCTGCCCCCCATCTCTGAAGCTCTGCTCCCCAAGGCCTCCATCCTTGCCTACATGAAATAGCTAGCACAGTCAAAAATCCCTTTCTTGGTGGTGCCTCAGTCAGGACTTGGGATAGGAAATGTAGAAATGAACCAGCAAACAGGCACAGCAGGCACCATCCATCACTGGAGGGTTTGCTTCACTCTCAAGAGCTAAGGAAGGAAAATTTATCTCCTGAATTTTGAAATGGGGGTTTCAGTCAATGCTAAGTAAGTTTCAGCAAGAATCTCTCAAGAGAAATCAATCTCTGCCCTTTTCTACGAGCCAGATGGGTCACAAACGAACTTTCTCTCAGCCCTCCCACCTCCCACATCTCTTGAGTCATCTCCCCACCACCCCCTTCTCATCCCTACCATGACAGCATCACAAATGGTCTCCTCCTGACTTGCTCCCTGTCCCTCCTCAGCTCCTGCAGTGACCCAGGTCCCTTTCCTTTCCCTCCTTCTCTCCTCACTGTTCTTCCCAGGGCTGCTGGCAGCCCCTTATGGGCCCTCCTGGGCTCCACACCTGCTCCCTTTGCCCTCTCCCAGCCATTTGTCAAGGACATTTCTGACATTCAGGCAATCCTCACTGCACAGTCTTGGTGACAAGTCCTCTCAGTGCCAGGGCTATCCTCAGGGTGTGTGTGGGGGGTGGTTCCAGGGAGAACAGTGGGCAGCCCTGCCCATGTCCCCTCCTGGGACAGGACAAACCCTGGACAAACCCTCAGGACATGGTGCATGTCTGCTGGGATACTCCTCAGCCCTCCCACCACACCCTATGCAGGCTTTGCTGGGGCTTCTGCGGACGACAGGACACATTCCAAAGACCTCACGTGGGCATGGCTGTCCAAAGGTGTCCCTGCACCACTCTGCTCACCCTGTGTCCCTGGAGCAGGTGGACATACAGCTCTCTGGAGATTCTGTGCCGATTTCCTTTGCAACCCAAAGCAGGACAATGTCCTGGGCTGGAGCTGGGACTGGGGGAAGCTTTGAGGAAACCCCAAACACTTCAGGAGTTAAACTCTGCAATCAGCTTCACTCCAAAACACTTCTCTCAGAGCAGCTAAATCCACTCTGACAAAGCTGTTGGGGATTCAGGTGCTTTTAAAGATCATTTCAATCTCATGTTTGTCTGGTTTACTGCAGACTCAGCCTGGCCACTATGGTGACAGAAGAGGAGAATTCTTCAGCACCTGGTGGCTAGCAGGACAATAAAACCCTCTGCCCATACTTTATTTTGTGGAGGCAGAGCATGAAAGGAGGCACCACCACCCTGCAGCTCTGCAGGGAATTTACCAGGACTTCAGATTTTTAAAGCTCATTACAACCCATTTCCTTGATTGTTTTAATCCAGTAATTGTTTTATTCCTAAATGCTACTCACACCTCTGAATGCTCTCCAAGTCATTCCCTGTCATGTACGCATTCCTGAGGCCCCCAAGCCAAGAACTCACAGTGCTCCCTATTGATGTCCTAGGCCAAAAGCAAAGTCCTGGGGGAGTCTGGCAGCATCTCTGATGCTCAGTGGTCCCTCAGCAGGATAAAGCCATAACTTAGGCAGCTCCCAGGGGTGAACAGCAGGACCTTGTAATAAAGTACAGGGGATGGGAGAGCAACCCTCTTGAGCCTCTGCCCCAGCTTGGGTGGGACTGGGAGCTGCTGCCATGTGCCCAAGGAACACCCCCAGAGCAGCACTGATTCACCCAGCCCTCCTCTGCTGTGCTCACAGCCTGCCTTGGATTCCAACCCATGAGGAGCGCGAGGGCGGGCAGGGCCCACACTGCACATGGGAGATGCTGCACAGCCGTGTCCAACTGTGCGCTTTATTTGCTGGTTGTTTTCTGAGATCTCGGAATGCTGTGGTTCCCAGGCAATCCCATGGCAGAGGCAGCTCCCGGGGGCAGGCAGGGCTGAGGGAGCTGTGCTCCCATGGGCAAAGCCAGCACGAGGGTGGGCTGTGACAGTGGGCACGTGTGTCACCTTGTCACTGTGCCGGGAGCGTGGGGCTCTGAGGAGGCTCTGCCGTGGGTGAGTTTCACCTGATGGTGCCACCTCACTGCCTTGCAAAATTCCTGCTGTCTCCTTCACCCACCAGCAATGCTCTTGGCATCGTCAGTCCTTCACTTATACAATGTTTAAAAAGAGGAAAAACAGCCACAGAACACAAAAAGAGTGATGTAACCACAGAACCCCACTAGTCACAAATCCAGGGACCTGTGGGTGCAGCCAGTGCAGCCCCACTACAGCAGAGACCACACCTGGGTGCATGAGCTCTGCACACCAGGACACCCAGGCTGCAGTCCCACCTGCAGGAGCATCACTCTGCTGGAGTCGGGTGCCATGAGGACACTCGACCAACCCACAAGAGAATGCAAGTCTGCCAAGGTGTGAAGGAAGCTCCTGACCTCTTCCTGGGAAGCTCCCTGGGAAGGTTCTCTCAGCATCATGTGGGTGAATGGCTCAAGGGCCACAGGTGTTCTCAGAGTCCTGGGGGCTTTCTGCAGCAAATGGTTAATCCTGAATATCTTCCCACACTTGTGGAGATGGTTTCCATCCCTTATTTAGCACTCCCTGACTGAAGCAGACATCTGACAGCTGCAGCTGGCTACTTCCAAATAAGATCCTGGCAATCTGGGGGAAAGAGGGAAAGCCTGAAAAGCCAATTTTTGCTTCTGTTTCTCATGCTGAGGATCAGTGCTTAGGTTGTCCCAGCTTCCCACACCCATTTTGTCAAGCTTCTTTTTGGGTACAGGTCCTAAATTCTCTGCCTTGTCTGTCCAATTTCGTCAGAAAGAGCATAGCTGGGAGTACCAGTGCAATCCAAGCAGCAGGAGTACATCCCTGTTCCGGGTCATTAGGGAGCAGTGCTGCTCTGGACTGATGTCCAGCATCTCACACACATTGACATTCTCCATGTGGTTCCCAGATTTGTGTCTTCATAAACAGGGTGTCACAAGTTGTCATTATCAGGTTGTTTTAAAGCATGCCAAGATACCAGGGGGGTTGGGTACAATCCTCTGCTGGGATCAGTCTCTTCTGACATGTTTTAAGCAAAAGGGTGAGAGGAAATGGCCTTAAGTTAAACCAATGGAGGTTCAGATTTGATACAGGGAATTGGAATAAGTCGCTCAGAGAGGTGGTAGAGTCACCATCTTTGGAAGTGTTCAAGAGGTGTCTGAATGTGGCTCCTGGGAATGTGGTTTGGGAGTTATTGTGGTAGTTCTGGGTTGATGCTTGGACTTGGTGTTCTTGAAGCTCTCTTCCAACCCTGGTGATCCTGTGATTCCATGACATCCTAAAAGCTGAGTGGGGAGCACACACCACTAACAGTGGACATCATTTTGCTGGGAGCTCAAAGCTCTCATCTGCTTTAAGAGCTGTCCTGTGGGGCTGCAGTGCCACCCCTGCACTGCTGCCATCCCAGAGGTCAGGTCCAGCCTGGCCACGGTCCAGCCTGGGTCAGGGTCCAGCTCTGACCTGTCACTGCAGCCTCCATGTGACATCAAGAGCCTGCATATTACACTTGGCCCAGGAACATGCCTGGTCCCTCAGGAGGATGCTCTGCCAGATGCTTCCCTGTGACACTTTGGTGACCATGGTGTGCTTGTTCTGAAGCCCCTCCTGTGCTGTTTCCATTCTCTATTAGCAGCATTTAACTAATTCCAGCATTATCAAACCAGTCTGTGAGCAAGCAAGACTAACATATCTCTGCTGAGCAAATAGCCTGGCCAAATATTTGTAAGTATTTTTTATTCTTCCTTTGAATTTATCAAGGGTTTGGAAAGCTCCATATTTCTTTTCCCTGTGCTTGTAGCTGGGCTGGGCAATGGGCCAGTCCTGCAAGATCCCTTAGCAGCCTCCCTGTTCCCAAAGGGGTGCAGGACCTGGAGACAGAAGCAATGTTCCAGCTCCAAGAGGGCTCACGAGAAGGCTGCAGAAGGACTTTCACAAACACATGTAGTGATTGGATACGGGGAGAATCTTTAAGCTGAAGGAGGGTAGATTTGGATTAGATATTGGGAAGGAATTGTTCCCTGGGAGGGTGGGCAGGCCCTGGCACAGGGTGCCCAGAGCAGCTGTGGCTGCCCCTGGATCCCTGGCAGTGTCCAAGGCCAGGCTGGACACTGGGGCTTGGAGCAGCCTGGGAAAATGGAAGGTGTCCTTGCCCATGGCAGGGGGTGGAATGAGGTGGGCTTTAAGGTCCCTTCCAACACAAACTATCCTGGGATTCTGTCATTCCAAGATCCCAGCTTTTCTCTGCCATGAAATGCAGCACATCCTGCATGAACTGCACAAAATCAAGGGACCATTCCTCTCCCAAGCCCCAGAGATGAACTATTCTGACATGATGCACGTATGTGTTGCCAAAGCCTGAGGCTGAGCTCTCTGCTCAGGCTCCTGGGCAAGTTGGTAGAAGCAGCTGGGTTTGCTCCAGGCCCACATCCCTTCCTTGGCTTCCAAGGCACCTGGACACCTGCTCAGGTGAAGATGTCTTGATGGCCAGTACTACATTTGAACAACTAATCCTACCCAATGCTTTGGTTATGGTTCAAGGGCTCAGATACCTTCCTGACACCCAGACTCACTGGAGATCTGAGCACCGAGACCTTGTTGCCCCCTTGACTAAACTTCTATTGCCCCTTTGGGAGAGCTGCTGTTCCCAGAATGGTTTCCAGCATCTTGTCAAGAGACCTAGCTCTCCCACAGCCTTGCACACACATGCATGTCTATTTTACAATCAAGAACTTTCAGGTGTTTCACCTCTCTGAGAAACTCCTGGACCCTGCTGGGGAGGGAGAGACCCTGCAGCCCATGTATGAAATCTTTCACTTACTGCTTTGGAAGAAACACAAACCTTACCCTTTGTTTCCTTAAACCTTATCAAATGAGTTTCAAAGGTGCTGCTGCCTTCTCAGCAGGCTCCATCTTTTTATCTGCAGCTGTGAAGGCAAGTTTTGCTTCTCCTCTGATGAGCACATGAGTTCTACACTTACCCAATCTCTTTCCCTCGCTGTAGAATTTGTTCCTAAACTGAGAACATTTCTGAGCTGAGAATCATTTCCTATTGCATGGATGAAGCACAGAGCCTCCCAGTATTTCCTGCGTTGTGCCTTTTTGCTGGAGCATTCCTTGATTTGCTGCCCACAAAGAGCACACAATGTGGCTGCAGCTCTCTGGCACCTGCAGCTGCATGTCATAGATCCAGCAATTTCCTGGGCCTGCTCAGGGGTCAGCCCACTTCAGCCATCACTCCTGCTCAGTTTTGCTCTGCCCACCCTGCAGGAACAAATCCCTTAATGAATCCCTTAAACTCTCTACAAAAATTATAGTGATTTTCTAATTCAGCTGTTTCATTTTGTTTTGAGAAATCTTTGACACTGAAAACACTTTTTCACAAGAGAGACTCTTTGCATTTTGGCAAATAGTTGATTTGAAGCACAGAGTCACAGAACCATCAAGGTTGGAAGAGACCTTCCAAATCATCTCACCCAACCCATCACCTGAGCACCACCATAATCACCCCTAGCTCATATCCCCTGATGCCACTTCCAGATACTTCTTCAACACTTCCAGAGCTGGTGATTCCACCACCTCCCTGGAAAACTTATTCCAATATCTAACCACTCTGTCAGGGAAAGAAATATTATCTTAAATCTAAGCTGAACCTCCCCTAGTGCACTTTAAGGCCACCTTCTCTCATCTTTTCACTTTAGACATGGCAGAAGAGCCCTGGCTCACTACAATCACCTTTCAGGGAGTTGCAGAGAGCACTGACGTCCTCCCTGAGCCTCCTCGTCCCCTGAGAAAAGCTGGGTAAAAGTTGTGACACTGCACAGTGAGCATCAGGGATTGTTTTTTGTGACACTCATAAAATGAAATCCCAGACTGGTTTGGATTGGAGGGGACCTGAAAACTCATCTTGTTCTACCCCCTGCCATGGGCAAGGACACCTTCTACCATCCCAGGCTGCTCCAAGCCCCAATGTCCAACCTGGCCTTGGACACTGCCAGGGATCCAGGGGCAGCCACAGCTGCTCTGGGCACCCTGTGCCAGGGCCTGCCCACCCTCCCAGGGAACAATTCCTTCCCAATAACCCATCTCTCTCTGCCCTCTGGCAGTGTGAAGCCATTCCCTGTGTCCTGTCCCTCCCATGAAGCCTCCATCCTCCTTGTAGGCTCCCTTCAGGTACTGTGAGGCTTCAATTAGGTCCTCCAAAGCTTCTCTTTTCCACCACAAGGCTTCAAATAAAAGCCTCCTGACTGGTATATTGGAGATGTGGACAGGGCAGGCACAGCACCAGGGCAGTTGTGGCCAGCACAGTGCCTTCTCCTGCAATGCAACCACAGCCTCTGCTGCAGGAGCTGTATTGTCCTGTGTGAGGTGCTGGGCAGCCCCTGCAGTGCCTGTTGCATGTGGCTCCAAGTCCCTGCTGAACCTTCTCTGGCCTGACTTGGCACCAGGATCTGTGACATCCATTAGCTTGGGGTTGTGTCCAGAAAAGTCAGGGAAGGTCATGTCAGTGTGAGCACAGAACGATGCAGCCCTGTTAGCCACTTGGAAAAGCAGAAGGTTCACAGCCATACCAGCTGTTGATCCACCTTGTCTGCAGAGAATTAGCTCAATAAAAACTTTGGAAGTGAGAACACACAGTGCTTCTCCGGGGGCAAGCTGCAGGTCTAGTCTGGACCATGTAGGATTCACAACTGCCCTGCCAGTCGCTTGGAAATGGCTTTGTAATACCAAGAACCTGTCAGGCTCAGGCAGCTGTTTCAACAGACTGTGTTGTCTTTGCCTTGACAGGGAAAATATGTCAGAACAGTTGTCTGGGAGTTTGGGAAGGTGAGCAGGAAACCTTTCCTCAACAGAGAAACAGATTCAGGCTTCTTCAACAACTGGGATAGGGACAGATTTCTGGGGATCCCATCCACTGCAGATCCCATCCACTGGGGATCTCATCCACTGCAGATCCCATCCCCTAGAGGAGAGCAGGATCTGTGCACTGCACAGGGTGGGAAAGCAGCTGCTGCTCCTACCTGTGGGATGAGTGTCAGCCCCTAGAGCGCATCCCCAGCCCCACACAGCACCCACGTCTGGGCATACAGCACGTTCTCAGTGCAGAGCTCTCAAATATCTTTCTGGTTTCTTCCCAAAACACTGAGCCTTGCAAATACAAACTTCTACAGATGCCAAGTGCTGTTAGTGACTTGGAAATAAAAATGGGAAATGCTCCATGCCATGGTGATGGAGCCACTTGGGTTAAATTTAGTGGTTTAAGCAACTGCTTTAACTCTCCCTCAGCTGGATCATCAGTGTTGGAGAGCCAGCTGTCATCCCGACTGCTCAGGCATCTCCAGCACCCATGTCTGACCAGGGCTGGGTGCTAAAGAAAGAGCACAGTGAACCCTGCTGGTAAAAGCAGGAGCCAGGGCAGAGCTGGGAGGGTTTCCCCACAACATGCGGATGGGATCAAGTTTCCTCCGTGATGGCAGCTTTATGATCACAGGTGTCACAAGGACAGCCAAGAATGTCTCACTGCACACCATCCATGGGCTCTAGCAGCATCTTCCTTCCTTTTCCATGTGGTCTTGACCTCATTCCTGATCTGTGTGCTCTGTGCAGAATTCTGTGCTCTGGCTAGATTCCCCTGCTCCACATCTTCTCAGTCTCTGCTTGGGCAGAGCAAGGGCCTGGGACACTCAAGTGCTCTTTGGGGACAGATGCTGTTGCTATCCTGTAGGTCTCTGGTGTGATGTGAGACCTCTGATCCAAGGCTGGACCCCATGTTCCCAGAGGAAGGAGCCAAATAGGAGTAATGTGAAGCCAATACCCATATCCCATGATTTCCTCATCCATCAGGATAAGATTATCCATGATGCCAGACCTCCTGCATCAGCTGAGAGCTGTGGCTGGAGGAGACTCTCTAGGCCAGAAAATCGCTCCTGTGTGTGAGGAAGGGAGAGGGATGGCTTTGGATTGAGAGGTCTGGTGGGAGAGGTGCACAGGAATTGGCACAAGGACAAAGCCATTCCCAAGGGGGCTGAGGGTGTACCTGCAGGTGGAGAGGGGATAAAGCAGGATGGTGAGAGGATAAAGCAAGGAAAGCTGGAAGGTTTTTACTGGTCTTAATGTCACAGTGATGTCATGTCCTTCTTCAGGCTCTGTGCAGTGCATGGGCTGGCCTCTCTCCAGGGCCTGTGTAACCATCCAGGATCCCTCATTCCCCAGGAAGATCTGAAACCTTTACGGAACAAAGTGAGGGATTGAATGAGAAAAAAGCACACTCTCATGTGGGCTCCCTCCTACCCTTGCATTTCCACCAGAATTCAGAGCTGAGCTTAATTATGTCTTTTTCCTTGCCAGGTCCCAGTGGGAGATCCTGAGGTCAGGTTTGCAGGAGTGCTGAGCACTTGGAAATGAAGCCAACAGGAGCTGTGCTTTGAACAGGAGGAATGTAAAGAAATGTAAAGAAATGCAAAGTCCATGGAAAATCAAGCTCCAGGGATGGCGTAGGTTGGGATGAGAGCATCCAAACCCAGGCTCTCACACACTGGTGCTCCTCTCTCTGCCTCAGCTCTCGAGGGAGAAAGTACAAGGTTGTTGCACAGGTGTTTTGTGGAAATAAATTTGTTCACACTTGAGAAGCATCCAGAGCCCCAATGAAAGAGCGGAGGAACCCCCAGAGGAAATGAATAATTCTGTAGTCAACAGAGCCTTTGGATGATGTGCAGCAAACAAAGCCTGCGGCACACATTGGATGGGGAGGATTAAGGGAAATATTGAATGACTACCCAAGCATGGAATGAGTTAGGGATTATGTGGAAAAACTAGTATATGATTATTGTAATTAAATATTGCATTGTAATGATCCTGCTCTAGAGGCTGGAGCTGAGCACAGCCTTAATTTTGGTGCTTTCAGCACTTGATTTTGAGTGTCCGGGTATTTTCAGAATATTCCAATTCAGAATTGGTTCTAAATGTGGTCCCACAAGTAAAGAAAAGAAACCTGAATGCTCAGGCCACAGAGAGCTGACTGTCTGCTCTCTTACAGAAGTAAACACAGAAGAACTTACCCTTATTTAAGAAAGCAAAGCAGAGGAGGGAATATGCATCAGCAGTGATTTCCAGCTTTGGAAAGCTGAGAGTTGTGATGGCTCCTAAATTAGCTCAACAGAAGTTGTTCCACTTCAAGAGCTATTGAATGTTTAAGGATTTTGTGGCCAGAGAACATTCACATCTATAAATGAGATTATTGTGTTGCAAATAAGCAACTTGTGGCTTCACCAGGTATTTTTGGGTGTTTCATGTGAGAAGAGTTGTGTTCTCTGGGTGTGCTGTGAGTGTAAAAGCATGAAATTGCAGCAGGATGCACCTTATTGCAAACAAAAGCAAGGCTTTTGTCCATAGGAAAGGGAGACAAACCAGAGCAACTCCAGGAATGGGATGGGAGATGGATGCACAGGTGGAAGGGGACCTGCAGTGCTGACAAAGCACCCCCAGCAAAGAGGAGGGAAAAGGTCTGAAAAGAGGCAAGACAATCCTGGAATTTGTGCTGAATTTGATAAAAAGTGGGCAAATTTAAATGTGTTTCTCATTTTGGAAATGCTAGCGTATATTGTTTGGAAATGTACTACTCTGAAATATTTTTTTGCTTTGTATAATACCAAAAAAACCCATTCAGAGCTGAACTGCCCAATAGTACACAAGACATTGGGATGCAAGAGCTGGAGCAGGACTGAGGTACCTCTGATGTGAAAGACAGGAGCAGTCAGGGATGCTGCCATGGAAACTGAGCCCTGCTTGGGCAGAAGGGGCTGGGTAGCCAGGGTTGGGCTGTGCCCTCCTGCTCCAGTGCCCACAGGCTGTTCATGGCTGTGGCATGAGCTCCAGTAGAAAGTTTCTCTGGATCACTGAGGAAAAGGAGTAAACCTTAGTGAAGGTGCAGAGAGAACCTGCACCACTCCACAGCAGGAGCAGCAGGAGCTGTGTCAGGCCCTGTGTCCCTCTGCCACCCATCAGTCCTGTCCCCAACAGCCAGAGAAGTGATCCCTGCCTGAGAATGTGCCACGATCAGGGCAGCACAGCTCCCCGGGATCAGGGCAGCACAGCTCCCCATGATCAGGGCAGCACAGCTCCCCATGATCAGGGCAGCAGAGCTCCCCACGATCAGGGC
>CM031871.1:14589920-14695451 GCA_018697195.1 Certhia americana
AAAAGGAGTGCAGCAGTACAGACTCTGACAGGTTTTGTTCACTAAAATCACATTACCATTCTTGGAGGAGCCTGACCTTTATTCCTCGAATCAAATGTCAAAGATGTTTAGCAAGAGACTCAGTGAACTGCAGAGAGCTCCTGCTCTGCAGGAGGTGGCAGGAGGAGTGCTGGAGGACTTGGGCCATCACTCTGGGGTGCTCAGCTTCTTCCTTGGCCCCTGTTCAAAATCATCAGCTGAGTCTGCAGGGGAAGGGCTTTGTCCAAAGGGAGAAGGGTAATTCAGGTATCCCTGAAGAGCCGACAGGGTGACCAGATACCCTGGAAGATCTGGGCACAGCCCCATGGTCCCATCTCGTCATCCTTCCCACCAAGTCTCTGCTTTGTGGTCCTGCTGTTTTAATTTCAACCCTATTGCAAGGAGAGCTGGAAGCAGCCTTGGAAGAAGCCACATCCCTGGAGACGTGCCAGGACAGGGACTAGTTGAGCAGTCCTGGAGAAGCACCTGCTGGGGGAATAATGGCTCACCCAGAAGGAATAGTTACCTCCTTGTCCCAAGAAGAAAAGAGAAAAAAAAAGAGAAGGTATGGGGATCCTGAGATCTCATATCCTTGCCCTGGATGTCATCCCTGCAGAGCTGTTCTTCTGGGAAAGTGATATTCCCTTAGGCTTTTGGAATAAAATGCCCATATTTTTATTTCTCCCCTAGAAAATCCAAAGTTCCAAAGCTCAGCAGATGCCTCCATAATCAGTGTCTGGAGAGTTCTCACCTTTTGTTCTGTTAAAATGCTGTTTTGACAGGAAATTTCTTCCTGGTGTGAGCACCCAGAGGGCAGCTCTGCTTTGTGGGGAGCTCTAAACTGTTCCCAGGGCTGAAGACCCTATGGAGCCAGGCTGGGAGAGCTGGGGGTGCTCAGGTGGAGAGGAAAAGGCTCCAGGGAGAGCTCAGAGCCCCTTCCAGAGCCTGAAGGGGTCCCAGGAGAGCTGGAGAGGGACTGGGGACAAGGAATGGAGGGACAGGACACAGGGAAGGGATGGATGGGATATTGGGAAGGAATTGTTCCCTGTGAGGGTGGGCAGCCAGCTGTGGCTGCCCCTGGACACTCGCAGTGTCCAAGGCCAGGCTGGACACTGGGATTTGGAGCAGCCTGGGACAGTGTATCCTCAGATAGTGGAAGGTGTCCTTGGCCATGGCAGGGGGTGGGATAAGATGAGCTGTGACTTCCCTGCCAACCCAACCCATTCCTTGATTTTGTGATTCTTCCATTCTGAGAATGGCTAGAGTGGCATGGGTGGGGCAGTATGAGCACAGCCATGCTTTGGGAGAGTGACCAGAGACCAGAGCTGGCATCTCCCCTTGGGTGCTTTGCAGTGCCTTAGTCCACCCCCTTGACCTCTTGCTTTGCTGTCCTCCTGCAGCTCTGCTGGGTCAAACAGCTGTCCACACCCAATGCACAGCAGGGCTCAGCTGCGTGCCCTCCCCTTGCTGGCAATAAAACAGACTCAAAAACACAGTGAAATGGAGAATTAATCCTTGATCTTCCTTGGAGAGTGTGGGAATCAATTAAGATAAAGGATTTTTGGGAAAGTTATAAAGCAGGCCTCAGGAGCAGAAAAGAAGAGAAAACTTAGAGTTATGCTGTAGATGCTGATTCTGAAAGTAAAAAGATACTTTAGAGTGTGAGCAAGGACTTTTAACAATAAGTAATGTGTTGAAAATAGGTCATGCAAGCCTTAGAACAGCAGAAAAATGTATCTGCCATGATATAGGAAGTTTTAGGCCTAATAGTGGAGCACTGTGCATTGTATTCTAAAGCTAACATGCAAGCATTGTTTTAAGCAAGCATCCGTGTGCTCTTTGTAATTGGCTAAAGCAAATGTCAATGTGCTTTGTGGTGTTTGCCATAGGCTGGGAGAATTTTAAAGTGTATTGTAACATAGAACTCAGTGTCCATTGCCTGGAACGTGAGCTGATGGCATCTTCCTAGAGTCTCAATCATGTAATGAGACCCTTGCAAAATAAAGATAGTTCGGGACACATCCAGCAGCAGTCCCATCCTGTTCAGAAATTGTAAATACTACCACTAGCCAACACACAGGAGTGGAGGACATCACCCTGAGAGTCTTCTGGAGACGCTTTCCTGCCTTGTCCCCTTTTCATCTGGCCTCTGCTTTCTGTCACTTGCAGGTGTGAGCTCCCACCTGGGGCATAGGAACTGCTTCCCACCAGATTCCATGAGTTGTCCAAATGGTAGCAAAGCCTGGCTGCTGTTCCTACACAGTCATGGAAAACCATGGGATGATTAAGCACCTTTTCTGACTTGTCCATACTCTCTATGTGGCATCAGGAACCAAAGAGGAAGAAAGTCCAGTTTCTCATCCTGCCTCCCTCCAGCATTCTCTGTGCTCCTCCTCCCAGCGCTCCATCCATGGGATGCCTCATCCTCCTCATCCACACAGTTTTAATCACTCTCTTTTTATCTAAGGTTTATATATTTACAGCCTTAACGCTAAGTTAAGTTTTTTCTCCAGGAGTGGAGTTGTCAGTCCATCTGTCACTGGAACAATTCCCCAGCTCGGGGCTGTGGCAGAGCCTCACTAAGCTGTGCAGTGCAGATTTATGTGCTGGCAATAACCAGGTACTGTGGCACAGACTGCAGAGAGGAATTTCCTGCATGAAAGCACAATGTGACCCATCCCCCTACTTTCTGGGGAGGTTTATAGACTGGCTCTCACCATTCTGTATGGGCAGAAAGGGTCCAGTCCAGAGAATCCCAGAGAATTCCCTGATAGGCTGAGATGTTGATATTTGTACTGAGTCTGAGATGAGCCCAGTCCTTTGTTCTCCCTGTTCTTCCCTCAGTGGTGACACTGGTGCACCCCAGGAAAGAAGGCCAGCAGCATCCTGGGCTTTCCTGACAGCAGCATTGCCAGGAAACCATGGAAGGGGTTTGTACTCAGCACGTTTTAGACCACATCTGGAGTAGTGTGTCCAGTTTCAGGCCCCCCAGTAGTGGATATTGATGAACTGGAGGGTTCAGTAGAGGGTCATCAAGATGGTCATGGGGCTGGAGCATGGTGAGGAGAGAGCAAGGAATTGTTCAGCCTGGAGAAAGGAAGGCTTTGGGGGCATGTCTAGCAGCTGAATGGTGCCTTTGAGAAGGGCCCTGAGGAGGCAGAGCTAGGCTGCAGCAGAGCGTAGTGGAAATACAAGAGACTGGATATAAACGGAAAGAGAAGAGGTTCAGAATGGATATGAGGGGAGTTTTCTCCCAGTTATGAAAGTCCAGCACAGAAATAGGCTGTAGCATCTCTGTTCCTACAGGTTTTAAAGACCCACCTGTAGGAAGCTCTCAGAAGTCTGATTTCATTGCTGGTGTCTGAAGGCAGCTGCACCACATCCCTCCGGTGGTCACCTCCAAACCAAATCATTCTGTGATTTCAGGATTATAATTGGGGATCACAGTTTTCTGGGGTATCAGGCAAGCAATCCCAGACTGCTCTGCTGAGTGGTGGGATCATGGGCCTGGAGATGCCAAGCACATGCCAAGGCCACCTTCTACTTCCACAGACTGGAAACAGATGGTTGACACAAGCTGCTGCTTCTATGTGCATCCAGGAGGGCTGTGTGCACCAGGGAAGGAAAACGCATGGAAAGGACACTGAGGCAGCACCTGGAAAAGGTATGGCAGCATCTCCATGGCTAAACAGCCCCATGAATACACCTGGACGAAGTGCAGATGTTCAGCAGCAACTCTGCCAAAGGATATTTGGCTCTGCCAAACCCGGCCCAGCTGCTGTTCTGCTCAGCAGCTGCTGTGTCCAAAGGAAAATGGGCTACAAGGCCCTTGTGAATGTGCAGGGATAGCTCAGGATCCAGTACAACTCAGGGTTGTTAAGGTATCATTATGCTGGAAATGGTCCTGTGCAGAACCACCACAACTCAGGATCCAGGTAAAGCCTGAGGCATCCCAAGCTGAGCAAGTCACAGCTGAAGAGACAATAAATACAATTCCTGACACATCCCCCATGTGGACATCCCCTGGAAGTGTCCACAGCTAGGTTGGACACTGGGGCTTGGAGCAGCCTGGGACAGTGGAAAGTGTCCTTGCCCATTGCAGGGGGTGGAGCTGGATGAACTTTGATGTTCTTCCCAACCCAAACCATCCTGGCATTCTGTAATTTCTTTCTTGCAGCTTCAAATTACAGCAAATCATATGAGGAGAGAAGGGATCCCAAGGGACTGGCAGTTTAATAGGGAGCTGCTGGGTGGGATACACCTCCTTTGAGCACATGGAATTGTGAGAAGGCTGTGGCTCAGAGAGTGTAAGGATGTACTTTCACCAATACAAAACATCCATTGCAGGTTCATGTGAAAATGACCTTTTTCTCCAATAAGATGTGCTGATACCAGACCTGAATTCCACCAGTGCTTGTTCCTTGTTGTCCAGATAGGAGTGTTGGGGAAGCACAGGAAACAGATAAAGAGCTGGGATGAACTGGACTGAGAAGGCATCCCCCATTGCCTCAATGGAGCTTTATTACCAATCAGGGAGATCTTTTGTGACATGGAGGGTGATCCTGGAGCACAGCAAAGCTCACTCTTTGCTAGATGAAGTCCAGGCCTTCCCAGACTGCCTCTGCTTTCTGTTCCTGTCACGTGGCAGGTCCTTCTGATTGATTTTAGGGTGGTTTTCTTTTCCAAAAGCATGCTTGGGAGCTTGTTTACTGTGCACTGAGAAAACTCTTGCTCTTGTCATGGCCAACAGTCCATCAGGGAGAATTTGCAAAATGTGCACC
Organism: Certhia americana; assembly: GCA_018697195.1. Classification (NCBI taxonomy): domain Eukaryota; kingdom Metazoa; phylum Chordata; class Aves; order Passeriformes; family Certhiidae; genus Certhia; species Certhia americana. The sequence goes on from CM031871.1 coordinate 14,594,720, forward strand.
CCTGGCCTAGAACCTCATCTGTGCTTCCTTGGCAATTCTGAGCAGGTCTAGTCTCCTCCAGTGCTAACAGGAGGCACTGAGGGATAGGTAAGGAGAGAACTCAGCCCCAGAGCAGCTCAGCAGCAAACCTTCCTCATACATGTGAAAACATAATAAGGCAAAATATGGTTCCCCACTGGCATCCTCCCACCCCTGAGAGTGTCACACAAATCTGATTAGAGAATTTTCAGTCAAATGCATTCAAAACAAAGCTCAGGATTGGGATTTCTCCTTTCAAGCTAAACAGGTCTGTTGTGGTGTTCTGTACATGTCTCTCTGCCTGCTGAGGAAAATGAGTGTTTTCTACCAAAAACTGAGAACTCAATATTTCCACGTGGAGGTTTCTGTGCTGCATCTTCAGAGGTGAGGCTGTTTCCTTCCCTTTCATCTAGAAAACTCCCCAATGACTTCAGTCTCCCTCCCTACTGTGAGGTGGAATGAATATCCCATCCCAGTGGCCACAGCCAAGGAGTGGCACAGCTGGCAAAAGGAGACCAGGAACATGAGGGACAGCCGTCCAGCCTCTGAGGTTTCCATGGTGTAAATGGCTGAAAATCTGGACCCAATGAGTGCTGAGAGTCATAGGGAGTGTCCCTTAACTTCTGTCTCCAGAGGAGACACAAGATGCCCGCAGAGCAGAGCACAGGAGTGCTGGGATCACAGCCCTGTGTGTCCCTGGCAGTGTCTGCACAGTCAGGATGATGGGACAGGCACTCCAGGGCAAAGAGACAAATGGAAGCAGAGGCTGAGCTAACAGTGGGCATCAGGAATAATTGCAGCATTGACTGCTGCTGATCCACAAAAAGGCTGTGGCTGGCACAGGGACTGGGAGAAGGGAAGCAGAAATCACCTCAGTTCTCTGGCTGATTTCCCAGTAGGTCCCCCAAATGCACATGCAGTTTTAAGGCATTAGAGGAAGTTGAACCCTTCAGATAATGTCTGTCTTGATATAGAATTGAACAAATACTCTTATCTGTGAAATGAATCTCCTGTACTTCACACATTCTGTAAAAGCCAATCTTTTCCTGTCCCTTGGCCAGCCAAGTCTCACCATCCCTTGCCAGGTATGGCTCATGGTCTCCTCTCAGCATCTTCAGAGAAGGTCTCTAGGCAGAGGAGTGTGATCATTCCCTCTGGCAAGACCTGTTGGAGCCATTGCCTTGTAGGACTGAGCTGAGACTCCTGGGAGCTGGAAACCTTCCTTTTGGATCTGACAGCGGTGGTAGGATCTGTAGATCCTGGCTGTACATCTTGCTTTCCCAGCAGGAAGGAGGGTGCCAAGGACCGCAATTCTGGATCACTCAGCAGGTGAAAGAGATGCCAGAAGTGACAAGGGCAGTGGCACTGAATGCTTGGGAGGTCCTGCAGACCTCTGGGATGAGTCTCCAGCCCAGCTCAGACCCACAGATCCACAGGGGCACAGCCAGGAAGCTAGCACTGGGGGAATGACCTTCATTCAGTCCCTGTTCCTCACTCACCTCTTCTTTCCCGGAACACTTACAGAGGGAGGAACTGGCCACTTCTCCAGGCAGGGTAAACCCTCGCTTATAAAAGATTGCACTTCATTCTAGCCCAGCTTCATAGCCTTGTACACTAAATCAGCCCTTCAGCCATGCAGCTGAAGAGCCCTGCAGTGTCAGAAACCTCCTCTCCTGAAGATGGTTGTGAACCTCTGCCAGCCACTGCCTGTTACCCTCCTTGGTAAAGAAAACAGGAGAAAGAATCTCGCTCAGTGCCCAGCTTTAAGGGATGTTTTTGGATAGCATTGCATTTGAACAAGGATGCTGCCTTGGGGTGACTTTATGATGATACTTTATTCCCTGATCATCTGCTTCATGCCCAGAAATGTCTGTGGCATCATTAGGATGACCCAGGGGGTGAGGCTGGTGGGGCTCTCTTCAATCTCTCTCCCTCCGCCAGGGTCGGCAGCTACATGCATTGTTACTTCATTGCTTTGGCTGATTAGTTTATCAGCCAAAGTTTAGGCAAGCAGCTTCTGGGTTTTTTTCTTGCCCTGACCTGGAGACTTTTCTCCAGCAAATCATTCCAGCACTTTTTTTGTTGTTTTTTTTCTCTCCAGCCTGGGGAGCCTGCAGGGCGGCTCTGGCCGGTCAGAACCCTGGAAAGACCGAGCCAGTGAAAGAAGGGACATTAAACTCCACCAACTCCAGTTGTTGGCTGCAAGGAGAACACCCATGCCAGAAATCCAAAAGATTCTCAGCTGCTGTAAACTCTATGCTTGTCCCCTCACAGAGACAAAGAAGGGTAATCACCATCTTTGTCTCTCGGCTCTGCGGTGAGGTGAGGGTGGAGTGTAAGGTTTAGTTTTCTTTTTTTCCTGGCTTTGTGGGTGTCTTGTTTTGTTATTAAGCAGTTTTTTTGGTTTTTGGGGTTTTTTTAACTTTCAACCCCTGGTATCCATTTCTCTCATTGGCAGAAGAAAAGGGAGTTTATTCAAGCCCTCTCTCTTTTGAAACAAATTTAGAGTGTTTTTAGAGTTTTAGAGTTTTAGAGCCCATTTTAGAGTGTTTTTCTCCTAGAATTTGTCTCCAAACTGAGACAGATGCTTTGCTGCTGGGGGTGAACTCTCAGACCGAATTTGAAGGTCACTTAAGGCCATTAAAACATCTGCCAGTTTTGACCTCAAAATCTTATCCCAGCTCTGCTGAGGGTGTTCCCTTTCTTTTTATGTAGCTTTTCCCTGAAATTTCATGTTGGTTCCCTGAAATCTTTGCACCCCAAAGCCCCCCTGCTGACAGCTTTGGGGACACTTGTTCAAGCAAATGACCCATTGTGGGCAGCATTCCCCTGGCCTACAGCACCTTCCTGTGCCCAAGAACAGTACCAGAGACCCTCAGGCAGCACTGAGGAGATGTCTGCTGGGCTCAGAAATATTCCAAAGCTCCTTCTGACTCCACACTGCCTCATGTTCCAGCTCCTCCATGGAGGAGAGGAACTGTGGAAGCTGTTCCTATCCCTCCCACAGCATCCAAACACCATCCAAGGGGGACTAGAGCTCTGATTCCACACTTGCACTCTTGCATTGAGTTGCAACACATGTGTTGTTTTGACATTTGTTGTGTTGTTTTGAAAACAGGCCAACCTTCATCTTCTTCCTTTTTTGCTCCTCCGTGCTGCTTGGAGGTGACAGGCATGACACAGCCCAGAAGAGCTACTCCAATCCAACTCCCAACCCAAGAGCAGGGCTAACCATCAGCAATGTGACAGTCAATCAATGGGCCTGATTAATTAACTCCTAATAAGTTAATCTGAGCACTCAGGCAGAGAGGAGGCCTCCTGGTGAAAGCAGTGCTCTCAGGCCTTGCAGGCAGGGGGAGAAAATCAATTCCCTGGATGCCCCATTTATCACAGCAGAACACTGAGCTGGATGGAACAGCAGTGCTGGATGGATGGAATGTCAGGGCAGAGCTGGATGCAGAGCTGTGTGATCCTGCTGGAACACCCTGGGAGGAGGATGAAGTGATAAATAAAAGGAAGATGGGAAAAAACACATAAGAAAGAAACTTTTTTGAAGAGTACAGCAGAACCTCTCCCCATGAGGCACTCCAGGCACCATCAGCCATCCCCTTAGCATGGTCAGAACCTTCATGTCCCACTCCACTCCTGTTAGATCTGTGGTTCCTAAGACTGAGCAGAGGAGGATTGCTGCAAACAGGCTGCTTTGGCTGCTGCCTGAGAGGACAGTTTGAAGATACAGAAGTACCTCAGCTTCCTGAGAACTTCTGTCAGCCAGGGTCTGTGAGAGGTGCTGAGCCCAGGGATATGCTCAGGATTCAGGGCTCCTGGGAACCCATGTCCTCTTGGAATTGTTCAGTTCTCTCCACAGCTGAAAGAGAAGATGATACATTTCTACTCCACTGCCCAAATGGGCTCAGTGGGACCCTTCTACCCATATTTGACTGTGCAATGGGGCACAGAAGGTGTTTGATCCTGAATACGTCCCTGCTTCCTCATGGCCCTACTCTGCAGCAGAAAGCAGCAGGGCTTGAAGGAGCAGGATCTCCACTACCCCATAGCAGATTGCAGGATGAAAGCACATTTCCCCCTGCTGTCATTGACCTTTATTGCTTGATTTCAGTATTTTCTTATTCTTCCTGCCCTTTCTTCTCTAGCTCTCTGCTCAGTCTCCCTGTGCTCCCTTCTGCTCCTCCCCAGGAGCCAACCTGCCTGCTGTGGACTCAAGTGCCTCTTTGTCATCCTCAGACTCCAGTGTTCCACACCAGGGACATACCTGACCCCTGACAGCCTGCTTGCTCTCCCATGCCTCTTAGCTTGACTCACAGTCCTGTCTTGACCAAAAGAGCTGCTCAGTCATCTTTGTCCCTGACTTTGGTGCTGTGCTCTCCTCTTTCCAGCATTACCATCCTTGCTCAGCCCTGTCCCCTCCCTGCCAGACCACAGCTCCGGGCTCAGTCAGTTTATGAAGCTCCAAGAGCCTGCTCTGCTCTGGCTGAACTGTCGAGTTTGTGCTCTGTAGCTGCCACATGATTAACCAGCTTCACAGAGCCCTCTTCTGTTCCTGGGAGACACTGACAAAATGCTCTTCCCTCTCCCACCACTTCCTTTCCTCCTCCTGCACAGTCTTGTGCCAGGTTTGCTCTCTGCCTGCTCCATTCTGCTCTGTTGATGGCTTCCATGGAGTTTCTTTTGGAGGATCTTTTCCTTTCTGATGTTCCTCATGGCTCTTCTCCAGGTCCCTTCTCCCTCTGTCCCTCACCTGCAGCCACACACAGAGTGTACTCACATACCTAGCTCTTTTTCATCTCCAGCAAACATTTTATCTCATGCCTTTAATGTCTCCTGAGGGATAACCAAGCACCACTTAAGTTGATTATCACCTTCAAACTCATCTGAAAACTCTTCACCAGGGCACCTGCTTGGGTAGATGGAGTGCCCAGGAGGTGACAGTTTCTTGAATGCAGGAGAACAAACCTGACAGCTCCATGGGGCTGGATCCCAATGCTGGTCTGCACATGGGCAGTTAATGTGCCATGACTGGAAATCCATGGCCCCTTTCATCCAACCTCCCTGGGTGAGTTTTTGTCCAAATCTGCTGGTTTGTGATTGCAATGCTAAGTGCTTTAAAGCACAGTGTAAGGTCTGGTGAGCACTGCAGCATCTGGGCTAGGAACGTGTTTTTACAACCAGCAAGGTTTGATTTATCAATTACAACAATAATCTTTTAGTAATTCACATTTCTGTGAGATGGGGAATGGCTGGTAAATGTGCCAGATCCCTTCAAGCATGTTTTTGTTTTCAACATTCAAAGTATTTAACCATGTGCACTATGTCTTAGGTTGCCAGTTGAATTAATTTTTTTTTAACTTACATAACTTGCACTTCTTAATCAGGATTGTCACAGACAGCCACCAAGGCACGTACAGAGAGGCTTTGTGGAATAATCACTCAAATTAAACTGCTTTGTAAATACCAGAATGTTTAAAAAATAAATAAATGTTTGGATGCCCAGCTTCTTGTGCAGACTAGCAAACATCTGTGAACAGGAGTGAACCACTTTCAAAGCTTTGTCTTATATATTTATTCAGGAACACAATTTCTCCCTTTTTTATGCAAATCCAGCTTGCCTTCTCTGCTTGCAGAGAAGATCTGTGAAGGACTCATCAGGATGGGCTCATCAGAAACTCTCTTTGAAAGAAAGAAAAAATCTAAGCAAGCCATTATTCACTCAGTTTTCCACACTCCAGCAGTAGCAAAGGCACAGAATGTCTCTGAGGAGCCACCCAAGAGGGCTAGAAATCCCTTGGATACCTCTCTCCAGCTGGTAACTGTGCAGCTCCTCCATACATATCCAGTGCTGCTGGCTCAGGGCATTTGTTCTTCCACCTTCCTCATGTTCATTATTCCAAGTTTTAGCATGACAAAGAATCTTCATAAGGTGCTCACTTTCCCTCCATCAGCACCGACAACCATGAACTCTGGTCATGGGTCCAGTGAATAAAACCCAGACACGATGTCAGGGTTTTTGGGGCTGTCATTTGAGAGGAAGATGAACAGTCACACATTTGCAGCCTGGATGGGGTGGGGGCCCCTGCTGTGTCTGTGAGGTTGTAGGAGGTGGTGTGAGGGTCTTGTAGCCCCGGCTGAGCTGGTCACTTGCTCTGGGCACGGCCACATTAGGACAGGTCACAGCAGAGTGAGCAGGTTATGGGGATGTGCCATTCAGACAGGGCCATGACAGATAAATGCATTGATAAAAACTGTTCCTTAAGCCAAATTGGCTGGAAAATATAAAAATAGTTTCAGTTTTGGAGACATGGGTTTAACAGGGCTCTAGATGCTTATTCTTTCAATAAAGCATCCCAGGATTGTTTAAGGTTCCACACAAGTGTTTGCTGGTCTCTGAGTACCTGATGTAGAAATACATTTTGGTTGGTAATCTTCATGTTCCCTCAGTACCACATTATTCCAACCCCAATGAGAGGTTTGTCTGCAGAGTCTGCACACCATGAAGAGACATTTGATCATGGAATTATTTTGCTGGGCAAAGATCAAAGCCAGGGCCCTTCTGTTTTAACTGTATCAAATGTGATTGTTTCACTCCTTATTTTGCTATTAAAGAAAGTGGCAGCATGTGGAGAGCACACAAGCCTCTACCCCAAAGCCCAGCACCACCATTAATGGTTTCAGGGAGCTCAGAGGATATTTTCCCTCCAGGAGAGGACATTTCTTCTGAGTTTTGCACAGCTGTGCTCACTGCCAGGTGTGTACACCATGGTGGGAGCTGTGTCACACACCAGCAGGTTTACAAATGCCTCTCCACCTCAGACGTGCTCAGCTGTTCCTGCCACCTCCTCCTGGACTCCCCAAAGCAAGGTGGCCCCTGAGGACATGAAGACTATCAAAGGTACCAGTTACTTTGTTTCTCCTTGAAATTTCTGGGGGCTAAACCTGTGTCTGAACCAATGTCTGAGGTGTGTGAGGATCCCCTCAGAGCATTTTGAGACAGAAACAAAGGCAATCCCCAAGAAGCAACTCATCTCAGCTAGAAGCGTGGTGCTGCACACAGGGAAGAGTTTGACTCTAATCTTTGGTTCATCAGAAATTTAGAACCACTGAATCATTAAATCATAGAATGATCTGGGTTGGAAGGGACCTTAAAACTCACCCAGTGCCACCTCCTGCCATGGGAAGGGACACCTTCCACTATCCCAGGCTGTTCCAAGCCCCAGTGCCCAACCTGGGCAGCCACAGCTTCTCTGGGCACCCTGTGCCAGGGCCTGCCCACCTCCACAGGGAAACAGGAGGGAAAGGGAGGCAAGGAAAGGGAGGGAGGGAGGCAGGGAGGAAGGAAGGGGGGAAGGGAGGAAGGAAGGTGCGGAAGGTGCGGAAGGTGTGGAAGGTGCGGAAGGTGCGGAAGGTGCGGAAGGTGCGGAAGGAAGGAAGGAAGGAAGGAAGGAAGGAAGGAAGGAAGGAAGGAAAAGGAATGGATTTCCACATCCTGCATCTCCAGATATTCATGAAGCATTTGGAAATAACATCTCAATAACTTTCTTTCTCTTTCCAGCTTTTAGAGGGAGCATATGTTTGCCTCCTCACTCCTGCTCTTCTCCACAGGTCTGTGCATGTTTGTGTTTGTTCAGAGAAATAATGCAGTGAGGGGAAATACAGTTCAAGAGATGAACTTTGTAGTTGAATTTGAAGAGGGCTGAGCCTGTAGCCACACTTCTCCACTGGGGTAGGGATATACACAGCCTGTGGCCACACTCTGATCTCTCTCTTGCTGCATAATCACAGCAGAGGTAGCAACTATCATCTTCATCCCACTGAGTATTTTAATGTTTGCTTTTCTTTTTCTCCCAGTGTCCCACAGAGGCAATTAGATAGAGCAGGGCTCGCAGCAGGTCTGCATTTCCATGAGGATGTTCTTGATGAGGCCTTTGGTGGAGACTCCTCTGTATGTCCTTGGCAAGGCACAGCATTGTCCCATCTTCCTGGTCAATGGGACCAGAGTCACTCCTGTCCCTGGGCCACATTTCCTCCAGGAAGCTTTGCAGGCCTCCAAGCTGTTACACAGACCAGTGCTGTGGCGAGAGGCTGAATGGAAATATGTGAGTTCCTGCCAGGCGCAGGATGTGGTTCCAGGGTGAGCAGAGCTTGCTGCCTGCATGCCAAGGACACATGGGATGAAATATCTGGCATTTATTTCCAACATGCAGAAGTCAGATGTTGCCCATTCCTGTCTGGTTGTCTCCAGCAGTGCTGCCATTCCCTAGGCTTAAGGCCCAAGACTGGGCAGGACCCTCCCTCAGCCCCAACCCTCAGTGTGTTCTTCTGTGCTCTTTGTGTGTCTCAAGCACAGCATTTCATAGAATCACAAAATCATTGAATGGTTTGGGTGGGAAAGGACCTTAAAACCCATCCCATTCCACCCCCTGCCATGGGCAGGGACACCTTCCACTGTCCCAGGCTGCTCCAAGTCCCATCCAGCCTGGCCTTGGACACTGACAGGGATGCAGGGGCAACCACAGCTGCTCTGGGAACCCTGTGCCAGGGCCTGCCCACCCTCACAGAGAACAAATTATTCTTTATATCCAAATTAAGCTGTCCTGTGCTTAAACCCACTACTCCTTGTATGTTGTAATAAGTTCCTCTCTAGGCTTTTGTAGGCCCCCTTTAGGCACTGGGAGGGGCTCCAAGGTCTCCCCAGAGTCTCAAGAGGCAGATACACAACAGACACAGCACCATGATGAGCTCCAAGGGTGCCCTGACAGCATCACTCTTCTTCCCCAGCCACGGGGTTTGTGCTTATCCAGCATTTCTCATTGGCTCCTGAAGAGTCATCCCAGCAGCCCCACTGATGAGCCCAGCACACAATTCCCAGTCACTTTCACTTGAACCTGTGCTAAATATTCCAATGCACTCTAATTGAGGCTAATGGAGCTAGAAGTGCAGGTCTGGCAGCAATATGTCAGCACACAGTGCCAGATGGTTCCCATCACCATCCTCAGGGGCCTCTTCTCACCCACTTATCACAGCTCTGACCAGCCCTGCTCTGCTGACACCAGCACGGAGGCTGCATGAGGGGAAGCCGGTCAACAGAGAGAGGAGCTATGGGAGAGTTGTATTTCCAATGGGATTTGGTGCTCTGGAAGGGATCAGTGCTGGTGCACAGCAAGCAGAGACCTTGCTAAGATGTCCCATCTTCCCTTTCTCAGCATGTGCAGGACCATGGCAAGTCACCAGCATAGGAGGATGAGGGATGGTGTGTTGGTTCTGTGAACTGCAAGGTCTCAGGATATTTTTTTATTGACAGGGAAAACCTCTGAACTTCTCCAGAATGCTTCATTCTTCTGAAAATCTTTTGGCCCAAATCTGAAAAAGCATCATTTTTCTGATGTTTCGTAGTGTATGTTGGAAGGAGCTTCCATCCCACGGGGATGTGGGAATACAGAAAGTGCAGAATTCAGTGTGATGGCAGGAAAATGATGGTGTCAATGGGCAGTTCTGGGTCTGGTGATTTTGCATTTTGATTGAAGTGTTTCTATTAAAAGTTCAGGTATTCCACAAAGCAAAAAGCACCATTTTAGTAATAGATCAAAATCTGGGCCAGCCCCATGACCCAATGTTCCTTGTTCAAGACAGGGCTCCAGATTGCAGGAAAAAAAACCTTGAAAGGAAGACAGAGGAGCCAGCTTGCTCCAGAAGTGCTGTGTGAATCTGAAATGTCAGTCCAGGTTCTCCTCCTTCACTGCAGGTTTGGGGACTGTGCTCCAGAGAGAACCCCATGGAAAGCCCCACATCTCTCAGAGCTCCTTCACACTTCACTCAAGCACGATGTTCTACTCCTTGAATGCCACCCGACAGTTCATTCATCAAAAGATGCTAATTACTGCTGATTGGTTTATTAGCTTGCTGCCAAGAATCCATAATTTTCTAGGAAAGGCAATACCAGGCAGATGCTGCTTGATCTGAGACCTGCAGGGCTTAGCCCTTCATGCTGTGCAGTGTGAACACTGAGAGCTAGGACTTGCTCTGTGGCACTGCTGACCACAGGTTACGCCCACAGATCATCAGCACCCAAACTCAGAGCTGTCAGAGACAGCTCTACTGGCTTCCCTGAAGAGCCCTGAACATTCAGCTCACATTTAGATTTTCCATTTCCTTCCAAGGCTGTGCATATCCCAAGCTGAGTGCCCTTCAAATATTCACTTTGTAAAGACCTGTGAGTACCCACATTGCACATTTCCAGTAAAATCCTTCTTCCCATATTCTGCTTTCCCAGATGGGCTGCAGCTCCACAGAGAAATCCTGGGAGCACTGGCTGGTGTCTGATGACTGATTGTCCTCAGCAATTTTCTCTCCAGACCTTTTCCTTTGCAAAGGACTCCTTTCCCTGGTGCAAAGGAACCTCTGGATGTACTGGGCCATGAATGAATCTGCCAGGAGCCCTCTCCTGCCCATTCCCAACTCTTCAACCCCTATGACCCTGCTCACCATTCCTTCCTTGCCTGCTTCCTTCTATCTTCTCAAAGACAGTGATTCTCCTCCTTTCCTACCCCTGTCTATCCCAGCTTTCTTTCCTTATCAGCCTTCCAGCACACGGCGTCACCAGTTCCACACCCTCCCAGCCCAAACTCTGTGTCCCAGCCACACCAGCCAGGTCCCTGCTTTCCAGGCTCAGAGATGGGGCAGTGAAATGGAGAGAAGTTCTTGGATTTTCTGGGAATACAGTTGTAGGAGTGCAACATTTTCTTCTGTGGCTCCTGTCCCACCTAACCAGCACACAAAGGCCCCTGAAAGGCTATACCAGACTCTCTGGCTTCATCCAGTAAACTTTCAGGGCTTGTTTCCAGAGCCCTGGATCTCCATGGTGTCTTCTCTGAGGTGTTCAGCAGCTCCAGGTCCTGCAGGATCACCAGAGAGCCAATATGGGAACAAGGTGCACTGGCTGCAACACCACCTCTGCTGAAGGAAGGCGCTCCCATCACGCAAGCTTAACCCATTCCATCTCCTCTTTCTGGCTGAACAGTGGAAATTGTGCTTCCAGACAGGAAAAAGCTTCTTCTCAGGAGCATTCAGATGGTTTCAGTGGTTTTCTGTCTCTTTGCAAAGGTCTTGATTTTCCTGGGAACACCCAAGAGATCAAACTCACCTTCCACCTGGCACAGGGCTCCTTGGCACATCAGAGACCAAGGTTTGTTCTTGTGCTCCCATATGAGAACCAATGTATTCCACTGCCTGATATCTCCCAGGAGCTCATCCCCTGAAGGTGGCAATGCCTTGGCTTTACACCTTGAATCTTAATCTTTTCATTAATTTTTTGGTAGCAGCCCTGACCTCCCCTGGCTGTGTGTACCTGTCCCTCTGATTAATTGGTGTGCAGTTTCTCTCTCCTGGATCGTGGACATCTTAACCCTACAATTCCTCATTTTCTAGCATGACTCCGCTCACTCTGTGCTCCTCAGGGTGCAATCCCCCCACCAGGTAATTGCAACCTGCATTTTTTGTTTCCAGACAGTGACCTTGCATTCAGCAGGATTGTGCTGCACCTTGTCTGATTGCATGTCCCAAGCTCAGCCAGGCAGATTGATTGTCATCTATTTACTTCAGCCATTCACTCTTCATTATTCACAGTGTGAGATTCATCCCATAAGTGAGGGAACTGGCTGGAATTGCTCTTTATTGGTTTTATTCCATGATCATGTTCTGAGGCTTTTATAAACAGGAGGAGGGAAATTACAGGTGTATCACAATAGCCACACAAACATATCCTGCATCAATTTATTTTAGTGAGCACATGCTTTCTGGAGCTGATTCAAAAATAAGACTGGAAAAGGCCCTGTGATCTCCCTTTCTCTTTTTTATCTTTTTATTTGTAGCTGATGATAATTTTTTCATAGCAAACAAATACCTGCATATGAGAAATCTCCAACCACACTGATGTGCACTTGTATATTTTGAAGATTTTTATGTTTATGAAGCAAAAAAATCATTTTAGTGAAAAGCAGATCCAGAATACTCTGATCTCACTTGAAGTGTCACTGCCCCTTCCCTTCCACCTGCCAACACAGAGGTAACAACTGAGCCCTGTCAAGTCTTCCAGCTCCTTCTGCCTCTGTCACTTCCATCAGCTTCTCATTTCTTGGCTTTGACAACACTGAGAAGTTCCAAAAATATTCCTATTAAAAAATTAGGTACCTCAAGGGCTGATTCACATCCAAGAATGAATTTGAGGAGGTACCTTTATCCATCAGCTGGCCAAGGGTGGAATGATTGGGCTCTTCAAGCAGTTCCTAGGAAATGAGCAGGGAGGGGAGTGCTCAATTAGCAGCACTCATGAGCCCATTAAGTGGCTATGCTGGTCAGTGCTGATTGGATCTGGGCACAAACATGAAGAACAGATATCCTCTCTCCTAAGGAACTAAGGCCAAAGTGATTTAATATTCACTCAGCAAAACTCCTTCCAAAAAGCCCTTTTCTTCCCAGAGAAGCCACTTTTCAAAGTGATGTGTCTGAGTGGTTCAGTTTAAATCCCCAGCACACTTAGATGCCTTTGCAGTCATCAACCACCACTGTTCTTCACTTAAATCATGCTGAGCACAACCCAGAAATGCCAGAGCAATGGGTGGTAAAGCTGGATTTGCACATCTGTAATGCACAACCCTGGTGGGACTGGAATTTATGGGCATAACAAGAATATCCAATTAGCAGTGCTAACAACACTAACATATTTGGGAAAGGACATTACTGTACCTCCTACCACAGGGCTGAGCCAGTTTGTAACTGCTGGAGACTGAGGTGAGAGGGGTCCTAGAGATGCTTTGCAGGGCTGCTCTGACAGCACAGGAATTGCTCTGCCAGGAAGAGGACACTGCTCCAGGCAGCCTGGGGCCATCCCCAGGGATACTCTCTGTCTTATGTGACAGAAGTGTCTCCCAAGATGTGGAGTTGGTATTGCTGTCTTCAAGTCATATTTTTATAGTTTTCACCTTTTGATGTTCATTAAGGTTTTTACTGACAAGGTTTTAATAGAAGTTTGTAAGTTAACACCAATAAAATGCACTTTTATAAAGGCTCTGTCCAAAGCTTGAGGAGTCTTCGTGCAGCTCTTCCCCTGAGAAGCCAACACCTCTGCTTGGGATTTGCAGTGGTTTGGGGGAAAACCCTCTGACTGCACTGAAGGTCTCATAAGAGGCAGTGTGGGAGTGCTCCTACCAGCACCCTCATCTTCACTCTGCTCTTCCCTGTGCCTCAGTGCTCAGCTGGAGTTACTCAGGATATTTTCACATTTGCTCTTCCCTCCTGCCTGAGTGCCAGGCAAAAACTTCAGCAGCCGGACAAAGTTTCTCCTAAATTTTTCCTAAAAGCCATGAATTTCCTGTCTTGCGGACCAACATGGATCATTCTTCTTAGACATCCTGGCACTGGGTACCCCACAAGCCCCGCCAAAAGACAATGATGTTCAGCTGGCACTGCCCAGCCCTGGGTGTCGGCAGAAGGCAGCAGCAGGGCACTCTCATCTCATGTGGTGGATATTTGAGGCCAGGCTGGAGGCCAGGTGCCCTGAGGTTGTTGATCTTTGCATGCTGAGCCTGTCTATATTATCACCCATGGACAGTCCTGGCCAAGCCCTTGGTTGCCAAGCCCTTGGTGGCCAAGGAGGAGATTTCCTTGTCCCCACATCATAGCACGTTGCTTTGGGCCACAACAGAACTGGTATACTGCAGGACATCTGACAGAGGTGTCCAGAGGACACGTGTATCCCATTTCCTGTGTAGGAAAGCTCTGCCCTGGCATGGAAACCCAGAGCTGGGTGTCTTGGGGCTCTGGTGACAACAGTGTCCTGCATCAAATCAACTTCCCGCACCTTGTGTTCATTTTTATCACAGAATCATTAGGGTTGGAAAAGATCTCCAAGATCATCAATTCCAGCCTTTGAAGTCCAGCCCATGTCCCTGATTTTCCATGTGCCAGATGGAGGGCGTTCTTTAGGTGTGCTTGACACCATGTCAGAGAAAGGCTATTTTTGTATCATGTTCTCTGCAGCAGAGCAAACAGCAGCCATGTTTAGCAAATAGATTAACACCTTTGTTTACTCATAAGACATTTATGATGAATTTCAATTGTGTTTAAAAAAATAGACAAACAGTAAACTAGGCATGAATAATGATTCAGATGAAGTGTTGGAATAGTCTTTTCTTCTACAAATGCACAGAATTCGAATCACCAGGAAGGAGCAGGAGGTGTTTTTATGTGCTGATTTAGCACAAACTCCAGGAACCCCACGAGGCTGCCTGCTTGTTGAGAGGAGTGACTGCTGGAAATGCCTCTGGTGATCCCAGTGATCCCCATGAACTCTGTGTCCTCCTGGCACCACTGAGCACAATGACAAGATGACAGGTGACAGAAAGGTCTGCCCATGGCTGTGGTTGTTAATACATGGATGGATGTCAGCCCTCACTTTCCCCAGCAGCCCAAAGGGGGTTGCAGCTCCAGGAGTTTAACTAGAGTTTGAAGCACTTTCCAAACAAGCAGAGGAGTCCTTCCTGCCCCCCATGGGGCCTTGAGTGTGAGTGACAACCAGGACACTGAAGGATGGATTTACAGGGTAAGCCCTCTTCCCTGAGGATTTTGGATCATGATAAACATGTAAAATTCAACTTTCATGCCCTGGAACTCACCATACAGACACTTTTGGGGTCAGAACTGAAATTTCAGGGGGAGAAACCACTTCAGATTGAAAAGAAGAGATTTGTGGATGAAAGAAATATTTAATGTTATCAATCCTAAAACATACAGAACAAAATTCCCTCCAGAGTCTTACTGAGTCTTAGATCACAGCACAGCAGAGAAAGGGGCTATGCAGCCCTTCCAGCTCTGTCCTCTGCAGCTGTGGCTAAGGGGACTCCTCCAGCCAAAGGGACACAACTCCGGTTCCCAGGAGAGGGCCTCATCCATCCTGTCTTTAAAACAGTGGGACACAGAGCCTGGGAAAGACAAGTGGCTCTCAATATATTTGCATTTCTGTTGCATTTTCGTCTTACTGGAGGATCTGATTTATGCTGTTTGTTCCTTCTCAACCAGCAGACAGTGTAAGCCACATTCATACCTGCTCCTCCAAGGCTGGAGAATCCCCAGGACTCTTGTGATGCACTTTTGGATGGGACAATATTCAGATATTAAGACACAGCTGCAACTTCTCTGATCAGAAATGTTCACAATCCCTGTTGGTCCTCCAGACAGGAAATTCATGGCTTTTAGGAAAAATTTAGGAGAAACTGTGTCCGGCTGCTGAAGTTTTTGCCTGGCACTCAGGCAGGAGGGAAGAGCAAATGTGAAAATATCCTGAGTAACTCCAGCTGAGCACTGAGGCACAGGGAAGAGCAGAGTGAAGATGAGGGTGCTGGTAGGAGCACTCCCTGCCTCTTATGAGACCTTCAGTGCAGTCAGAGGGTTTTCCCCCAAACCACTGCAAATCCCAAGCAGAGGTGTTGGCTTCTCAGGGGAAGAGCTGCAGGAACATTCCCCAGCTTTGGGCAGAGCTTTTATGAAAGCTGATATTATTTTGTACAAATTATTAACTTCAGTTGAAACTTCGTCAGTAAAAACCTTAATGAACCTCAAAGGGTAAAAATATTAAAAATCTTAATTGAAGACATCAAAATGAGCTTTACATTGGAACATAAACCTCAACGAGGAACTGTGTGCATTTATAGCTCTCAGCTCACACAGGTACACGGATTTAAAGGCACTGAGGGCCCCTTTGGCTACACTGCTCCCATGAGTACAGGTTCCGGGTTTCCAGCTCTTAGTCTGGGGTTTAAGTGAGGACAGAAGTCAGTACTTGCCTGTGCAGATTTGAAGGGGAGCAGCTGCTGTGAGATGGGGAGAGAAATGCCAGGGACTGAATCTGGGTGTATTGAGTGCACCAGGGTAACCAGCCTGGGAAGTCTCATTTAAAGTGTTGTAATATACATGGAGTGTGAAATGTCTCACTTTTGAAGGTATAAGTCGTGAAACCCTGAGGTAGCTGAAAGTTGAGGGCACAGTTTGAAGACAGCTTTTTTTGTTCTGTGCTGTTCCTTTTCCTATTTGTCTGCATTAAAGTTGTTTGGATTCTTAACCCCTGTGGCATCATCAGCTTCAGCAGGAGGAAGTCCTGAGGCCAGGAGGGAGGGAATAAATTCGAATGTGTCAAAGAGATTATCAAGTGTTGGGTCATCCTCAACCTTGGGCTGTAGGTAACATTTTGGTGAGGAAAGGAAAACTGACAAAGACAGCAAGGACCACAGAGAGAGACATGAAAGGGAGCTAGAAGATGTCAGAATGGCTAATGGTCAGAAAGTTCTAATGGTTTATAAAAATAACAGCCTGGAGCTCAATTTCTCCTCAGAGCTCTTATTTGGAATCCAGAACACTGAAAGAAAAGGCAATAAAACTCAGATCAGAAACCCTGAGTTCCTATCTGCCCAGTATCACAGCAGTCACAGGGCATTAGACTCAGACTGTGGCCAAGGCAGTCACTTTGCAGTATGGCACATGTTCCATCTGGGACAATCCCTTCCAGCACTGGGACAGCCCCTTCCAGCACAGGGGTTTGGGCATCTGAGGGGTCCTGGCAGCAGTAACAACTTCAGACTGGCATAGGAACAAGACTCCATGAGCCTTGGAATTTCTCCTCCCTGATGATGTCCAGGGAAGACTCTCAATCCCTTGGACATTTCTTGTGGCGCACGAGACACCAGGGGTCCCTGGAGACCTTTTAACCAAACATCCAGTGCAGCCTGTGAAAACAAGGACAAGAAGTCAAGCAATTCTGGAAGGTTATTTTGTTATTCATTGTCACATTAGCATCCATGCTTCCTCTGCTGCAACAGCAGAACTTGCCTCTTGTGGAAACTTTTCAATCACATGGGTTTCGATTTACCCCAGAATCACAGAGTCACAGAATGGTTTGGGTTGGAAAGGACCTTGA
Source organism: Certhia americana (assembly GCA_018697195.1). NCBI lineage: Eukaryota > Metazoa > Chordata > Aves > Passeriformes > Certhiidae > Certhia > Certhia americana. The sequence continues at coordinate 14,611,716 of CM031871.1, forward strand.
AGTCCATCTCATTCCATACCCTGCCATGGCCAGGGACACCTTCTACTGTCCCAGGCTGCTCCAAATCCCAGTGTCCAGCCTGGCCCTGGACACTGCCAGGTACCCAGGGGCAGCCACAGCTGCTCTGGGCATCCTGTGCCAAGGCCTGCCCACCCTCCCAGGGAACAATTCCTTCCCAATATCCCATTCATCCCTTCCCTGTGTCCTGTCCCTCCATTCCTTGTCCCCAGTCCCTCTCCAGCTCTCCTGGAGCCACTTCAGGCTGTGGAAGGGGCTCCGAGCTCTCTCTGGAGCCTTCTCTTTTCCAGGTGAACACCCCCAGCTCTCCCAGCCTGGCTTTATTGACCTGGATCAAAAAGTGATTGTCATGTACCTCAAGATTATCAAGTACCTCTTCAGGCTTCTGGAAGGCAAGAGCTTGACAAGTTCTTGCCCAGGTTCCAAGGGAGATGCTATGCTCTGAAAGCAGATGCACACCAAGGAGTGTCTGTACTGCTGAGCATCACCCAGAAGGGTCAATCCAAATGGCTCCATCCAACCCTGCCAGCTGTCCAGGTGAAGGCATTCCCTAACATGATCTCAGAGCACAGAACAGGAGGCATTCCAGAAAAAGGACAGGTTGGTTTGAAAACTCACCAGTGGTTTTGGTTAGAAATATTTTGGGGACAGTGAAAGAAGAATTATTGTTCCAGACAAACTCCCAAATTTATTATTTCTATTGTCAAGGTAACAGCCCATTTTTTACAAGGAGGTGCTTAATGTTTAGGATGAAGGATGTTGGCGGCAAAGCGTTTTCAGTCAAAGACGGAAAGACCCATCCCTAGAGAGGACAAACACTGATGTCACTCCTCTTGAGCACCTTCATCAACTTGCCAGACAATGTTCAGTGCACTTGTGAAGTCCCAGAAACCCTGTGAACAGAGAGACTCTTTGTTATTGTTTCCATGAGCTGGAATAATTCCAGTTTGGTAAGATGGTCCTCAGCCAGAGCCCAGCAAAACACGTTCGTCTGGACTTCTTTTTGATTTTCTCTTCTTTGCAAACGTTCCCCTGAGGAAAAATCAATTTTTGCCTTCATTCTCAGCAGCTCCCATCAAGGAGGTGCTTCTAGCCCAGCCTCAGAGAAACTGTTGCCAAGTGCTCCAATATCTCGGGTTCTTTGTCTCTGAAACAAAGGGAAATGCAGTTATGTTGACATGTTTTCACTAATATTGTCTGCACTGATTATTTGCAGCTTTTAACCTTTTCTTCTTCACCATGGCTAATTTTCCCATCCAATAACTCTTCAAGGTCCTCCTCATTGTTGCTGTTCTCTAAGAGACGCTGTGTTCCAGGCCACCTTTCCCCAGGAGTTGTGTTTCTGTAGTTCTTATTGGTTCGTCTCCACAAACAAAGGAACTTGGGGATGGAGCCCAAGTAACAGAGAGAGAGAGAACACAGCACCCAACCCCAGCTCCTCCCAGGCACAGCTGAGCACAGCTGGCAGCCTCATGCTCCAGCCTTGGCCATCCAGTCTAGCAGCCTCACAGTCCAGGTAGGAGCAGCATTCCAGACAGACTCCCAAGCTGAGAAGGGTCCCTGCCTGAGGGCAGTGTGATTCCAGAAAGGCATTTGGGGATTGCCTAAGGCATTTGGGGATGTTTAGAGAAGGAAGGCAGGAAATGGAAGGCAGTGTATGAGAACTCAGTTCCCCACACACCTTTTTGTGTGAAGGGTTCTGAGCAACAGGAGCAAGGGGTAGAACCCAGGGGCTCGTATTTCTCAGTGTCAGAATCTGTGGAGGCCTGAGATCCAGGGGCAGCTACTGGGAAACTTTCTAAGCACAGCTGCTGCAGGGATCTGTACAGGATATATGCAAGTATGTAAATTCTCCACTGTCGCTGTTTCATGCTGCTCAGACTCACTTGGGACCTGGGAACAAGGAGCGGCAGCAGTTCCACCTGTGTTGGGCCATTGGACAGGGAAATCCTTCACAAACCCAGCCTCATTCCTGCATGCAAATTCCTTTTCTTGCTGGTCTTTGCTGTTTCTCCCAGTACAGGATGCAGGAACTCTGTACTGCTCTTCCAAACTCTCCCAGTTCACATCTGCTGTTTCTCCCAGTGCTGTGACCTTAGAGTCAATATTTTGGGGAGTTTAGTCCCCAAGTTTGTGCTGATGTCACTGAGCCTGTTTAGGCTTTGGTGTGACATTAAAAGAGAAGAGTTATTCCACGTACCGTTTCCACATGGGAATATCCCAGCATTTTTCCTGCTGTACTGTGCTACAGAACCTGCAGCACACACAAAAGCTGGAAGTGCCCCCAGAGATTTGGGAACAGCTTCCTGCATAGGAGGAACACCTGCTCAGCCACATGCACCAGCCACACCATGTTATTTGTGCCCCCTCCAGCTTAAAGCTGTTCCTGATCCTCCAAGAACCTCCTAGAACCTGCCCCATTCTTTTTGCTCTACAGTCTTGAAAGTTATATAAGGCCATGTACCTGAGCTCTGATCTAGTATAATAAAGATTAATTTTAGCTTTAAAGTCAAAAATATCCACGCATCCAGACTTCACACCCTCTGCAGCCTGAAAGTCCATCAGTTATTTCCTTTATCTTATCCCAAACCACTTCACCCAGACATTTCCTCTGTGCACTCCTCCAGAATCTCCAAACCGGCATTTCTAACAAATTGCTTTGTAAAGTTGCTGTACTTTCTTTGTTCTCTGAGCTTATTCCATTTTCCCTTTACAGGAAAAGTTGCAAGAACAGCAGCTGCCTCAGCTAACTGAAGCCATCAGTTTCTTCATTTCCCCCATAGTCTTTCAAGGATCCATTTCCCTCCCAGAATTGTTTTCTTCCGATATTTGTGCAAAAACTTCATATATTGTGGAGTGCAAACACTCCACAATGCTCCAGCAGTAGTTTTCTGCTTCCATTGTTCCAAGGGGTCATTCTCAGCGGCATTTATACAGCACATGAATCTCAGCTGAGGGCTCCAGTCTGGTCAGTTTTGGTTCTGTGTTGATTTGGCACAGCCTGAGTTTTGGTAGCATGGAAGGACCACAGAAGTGGCTTCTGTGAGAAGCTGCTGGAAGTTTCCACCATGTCCAACAGAGCCAATCTCTGATAGACCTGAAGATGGAAGTGCTGCTGGCCCAATTAGAGAAGCTGGTAACACCTCTGTGATGGCATATTTGAGAAGAAATAAAAAGAGTGTACACAGGGCTTTTTCCAGGGGCGGCGGGGTGCCGCCGTTGGGGCCATCCCAGCACATCTGGCAGAGATGCACCGCCACAGCTGTCTCCATCTCAGTGCAGCCCATGATGAGCCTCAACTTCCTGGCCAACCCAGCCAGCCATGCTGCAGGCAGAAGGGCAGGGGAGATGTCAGTGGCTTCTCCCTCCCATCACTCTGCCTGAGGAGAGGAGTTAAACAGCACCAGCTCTGCAGCCACCACCGCTGCCCATGCGAGGGTGGCGGGGCCGCAGGGCCGGCAGGGGAAACACAAAGAGCAATTCCCTAATGTGGAACCTAGATGAGATCGACCTCTCGGAGCTGCAGGATCCTGCAGGAACCTTTGAATTAGTGAAACTTGTTGGCAATGGTACCTATGGGCAGCAGGGTTTTTTTCTAGTCACAGAAGAGGAGGAAGTGAGAGCGTGAGGGAAAACAACATGGTAGCACCAAGGTCAGTGGAGAAGAAAGAGAGGGAAGAGGTGCTGCAAGTGTTGGATCTGAGATTCCTCTGCAAGCCATGGTGAGGACTATGGTGGAACAAAGTGTCCCCTTGTAATACATGAAGGCCACAGGGGATGCAGAGATCCACTGGCAGCCTGTGAGAAAAGTGTTCACGCTGGAGCAGGCAGATGCTGGAGGAAGCTGTGATCCAGTGGGACACCCAAATAGAGAGAGAGGGCCCCAGAGAGAGAGAGAAGGAGGACTCTTGCTTCCAAACTACAGCACTCTATCCTCAGAGGACGGCACCCCATGGACGAGTGACCCACACCACAGCAGTTTTGGGAACTCTTTGCCAGTGGGAAGGACTCACTTTGCAGCTATTTTGGCAAGATTGCTGCTTGTGAGATTAGAGCCACAATGGAGAAGTTCACACAGATCTGTCTATTGAGGGAGGGACCCCACGGCACAGCAAAGACTCCCCTCCATGAGGGAACAGAAGATCTTGAGTGATGAACTGACCAAGAGCCACACACCCTGTCTCCCTCTGCTGTTGATGGGAAAGAGGAAGGGGATGGGGGAGAAAAAAGGATTTTAAAGGCTTATTTTTCTTCTCATTATCCTACTCTGTTAATAATAAATTTGCTTTACACCTTTAAATTTAAACCTGTTTTGCCCTTAAGAGTGTTTATCTCCCAGTCCTGATCTCAATTCAAGGGCCTTTTGTTAATTTTTTTCCCCTCTCCTCTACCTAGCTGAGAGCAAGAGAGGGTGAGCAAATGGCTTTCATGAGTGTCTGGTGTTTGGCTAGTCATGACAGATTTTCATACTCAGAAGATCTTTCCACCACTTCCATGGGACACTCTGCTCTCTCTTCTTTGCTGTGCTATTTTCAACAGTTTATGGTCAGCTAAGCTCAGCACAGCCCCAGGGTCATCCTTGGACTTATAGCAAGCACAATTGAGTTTAACATGATACACAGATGCCTGTCTTTCCTGACAATGTGTCCCATTACACTGTGCTCAAATCCTTGCTTTTGGGATTTCCCATGACCCCTCACAGAACTTCCTCATCAAGCCTGAATTCAAGCAGTTGCACTGACATTGCTGGGCTGGAACTGAGATTTCCTGTCATCCCAACTCCATTTTCCCTCCACAGGAGGGATCAGCAACTTCAAAGGAGCTCCTCCCTGAGGAGAGATCTCCAGATGGTGATATTTTTGTGCAGGTACCAGCAGAAACTCTGAAGATGCAGTTCTGGTTGTTTTTTTTTTCTTAAAATATGTTTTGTTCTCTGAAAGTACTGAAAATTATTCTGCTGTGTGAATCCTTGGCAATGGAGACAGGGTAGTAGCGGATACAAAGAGGATGGGACTTGAAATCCTGTCAGAGAACACCCTTGTCCTTGTCCTAGGTCTCAGCAATGTCCTGCAGTGAATGAAAGCTGTTCACTTGCTATAAGCAAGCTTTTGTACTTCCTCAGCTATGCAAATAGTTTATCTACCCTTTTTGTTCTCAGACTTGATGAATTCATTTACTGAATATAAGCATCTAGAACTGAGCCACAGCCTTCCTTTGTAGTGGGTAGAAAGAAAGAAATGTGTTTCTCATTCTAAAAGAGACTTTTAATATCAAGTGAAACATGCCCTGCTAGCACCAGCTCATTTGCAGACATTTAGAGGAAGAGTCTAATGTTAAGTGAGATAAATCCAATCTGACATCTCACACCCTCAGCTATGCCCAGCAGGAAGATGCTAGAGAGAGGACACCCCACCTCTGCCCTTTGCCCTGCCACAGTCTTTGGTGTAGAAGCTGTATGTGTTTAGGGATTATATACTCTTACTTTATTACGCACTCTGCTCCCAGATTTTGGTAGAGGAAACCCTGAATAGAGTTGGGATTCAACCTGGTGTTGTTACTCAGCCCTTACTACACTTGGATTGTGGCCTACAGCCTCTTCCATCACCTCCAAGCCCCCACCCTCAGCTACGTACCTTGCATTTTACTGCATTGGCAGCTGTGATAGTCCAGGGTGACCTGGATTAGAGATAATTGCAGCTCCTTAATCAACGTTCTCCTTGTCCTCTGATGTCAAGGGGACAAGGAGAACTTGTGGCATCCTCACCCTCCCAGTCACCACTCAGCTGGACTGGAGAAGTTCTCTCAGCTGGGTCTGGAGAGTTCCAGCACAGTACTGGAGTGGCATCTGCCACCCCAGCCCTGATATCACAACACAGCACTTGGGGAGGGGGCTGTGCACAACCGCAGGCAGCAATGGCAGCAAATGGTGCTGATGTCTGCTCTGCTCTTCTGCCCTTACTATAAACCATCTCAACGCCTGAGCAGAGGTTGGAGAGAGCTCCAAGTCCTGCTTGAACAAAGTATTCCCCTAATGAAAAGCTTCTAACCTTTGGTCAGATCTTAGAAACCAGAGACACAAGGACCACCTTGTTCTACAGCCTCCTTGACTCTCTCTGTACCTTCACTGCGTGACAGTCACACACAGACGTGTCTGCAGAACCTTCCAGGTTACACTCAATGGGCATTTCCACCACCACCACCACCCAGATCTCAGGACAGGAAACTGAGTTTGAAAGTGGTTTTTCCAAGTGGTTGCCTCCTTGACAATGCATTCCTGCTTGAAGGGGTTTAGGAGAGACAAGGCTTCCCCCTGGCACACTCTCATTCCTCACACCAGATCTGCAATCCCCAGGAGCAGCTACAATGCACAGCTTCACCTCAGCTGGGGCAGCAACGCCCTGGGCAAACCACATTGGAATGGACAGTCCAATATGGATTGTGTTTCTCTAGGAGCAGGGTTCCTCCAGCCCTGGACACCATGCGCTGACAACAGTAAGAACTGAGAGGTGCTTGTCAAAGAGCTCTGGGGGTGCATGTGACATCTGAAAGGGTGACTCAAGTTCCCTGCTCAAATATGTTAAGGTAGACCTACCCTGACAGTCTTTGATGCTGTCCTGGCTGAAGGGTAAGGAGAGATGGAGAACCAACCATAACAGTTCGTGTTGAAAGAATTGAACAGCAAAGTTGCCCAGTTCAGGCTCCTGCAGGTGGGAGAAATATGCAACCTCTGCTCAGGAGGGAGAGCTGAATCTCAGGATCAGGATAACCCAGCTGCCCAGGAGTGTCAGACATCAACTCAGTGTTGAGCCATTGCTGGTTTGTGTTCTTGGCTCCTGTCCTAAGCCTCATTAATAGCCTTGCTTAAAGCAATTGTTAATAGTCCACCATGGCTCTGTGCCAAGCAGATGCACTCAGTTAATCTGCTCACTTTGCTCATTTGGTTGTTGAACTTCTGGGTGCCTTAGATCTCCTCCATGTCCCTCCACCTACATTTCTCAGTTCAGGACTCTCTACCAGAAGTGGGCTGGCACTCTTTCCCTTTCTGAGGACATAGGCTTTAAGGACAGGTATCAGGGTGACCAGGTGTGTTGAAGATGCCTGTGAGTACTGTGATAACACCATTACAAAAGAGACTCTGCTTGTATTGCCTTTGCTTGCAGTTCTTGGGTGGTACATGACGGATGTGAGGGGGCCCAGTGCCCTGTGAGGTTGAGCAAAGGCTGCATCCCACTGCCTGTGGGATGTGTGCTGAGGGCTCCAGGTCCTCCAAGCAGGTGGAAGAAGGGCTGCCAGCATTGGAAAGTGAAGAGGCCCCAAGGATCCTTGTTTTGCATTGCACAATGTGCTCCAGGGATGATCCAGAGATCTCCCAATGCTGCGGAGCAGGGACTGCCTAGCAGCTTGGCCTGATGAGCACAAGGCTGTGCAGCCAGCCATGCTGACATAAAAGAACAGGTAAAAGAACAGGCCATGCTCAGGTCCACACCCCATGCTTTCAAAAGATTGATTAAAAAATTGCAAGTGTCCATAGGAAAGCTCAGATCAATTTTGAAGTGCTGGGAAACTAAAACTAGAGCAGCTGAGCACACTGAGCTCATCAGATAAAAGGTGAAAGTACTTCTGAGAGCAAAGGGCTCTTCAGTTTGGAAGGCAACAACATAGGACCCTGGAATTGGCCCAGGCCAACTGAAGGAAGACACAGTTTTTGTTGCAGATTAGTTAGCTATCATACCATCAGACTGTTCAGGACTCTCCAGTGCTCACAGTCTTTACAAAACCTTTCTAAAAGCTCTGTGACTACCCACCTTGAGCCCAGATTGAACTCGTAATGACAGGGCAAAGTAAACCTGTGTGCCAAAGGACTTCAAAGCAGAAGAGCACCACAAGCAGCACCAGCACAAACAGCCCCATAACCAGCACATCCTGCCCACACTGTGGCCCAGGGCAGGGGAAGGGCTGCAGTGTGTGGTACAGAACAGAGGCAGACTGACCTCCCAGATGAGCTACAGAGACACACAGTGTCCTCTGACCATGGGAAGTAAAACAGAACTTGGAGGGACAGCAGGGAGACCAGAACTGTACGAAGGCTGTTGGCACAAAAGCCACACCGCATTCATGTTCACATTCAGGCAGCCTGGGAGAAAAGGTGAGGCAGAAGAGCACTCCGGGGAAACCCTCAGCAGGCAGATGCATCCCAGAGCATTTCTCAGAGCTGGATTGCAGGGTGATGGGAAGAGCAAGTCTGTGTGCTATTATTTTGACCCTTTTTAATGAATTTATTCAATTTCCAGAATGGATTTAATGACACAATATCAAGTTATATTTTTTTCAAAAAAGAAAATACCAGTCTGGTGGGAATAATAAAGTGCAATAGTAGACCAAATGGGAGCTGGGGTCAGCCCTGTGGGCTGGCACTATGGGATCCAGGCTCAGAGCCTACCAGGCCAGCACCAGCTCAGAACTGCCAAGAGCCCAGGAAATGCTGGAGAGCTGAAGACAAACACTCCTGAGAGGACAGGAACATGTCCCCTGTTTTCATTCATTAGCTAGGCCTGAATCCATAACCAAATTTTCTACAAATGTGTGTGCTGGCATGTGGAGCCACATTTGGGCTTTACAGACACTGGGCCCAGGTAAAAGCACCTGCACTGCACACCCAGCAAACACAGATTCCAGGGTTTTGTGCATTTATGGAGCTGAAATCACAGCCTCACTGTGGTCCTCAGTCTTCCTGGCTTTTACTCCAAGACTGACATCCCAGTTGTGTTTCCTGATAGGAGAAAACACCTTTACAGGAAAAACTCCAATATTTTAGTGCTTTTTGATTTGGCTGGAATGCAATTTATGAAATGTCACCTTGAATTCAGACTTAATATTTCATATCAGGTTCAACAAATCCATTCATTTCCATCAAAATCAAGCCTGCCAGTGCTGAAGAGGACTCAGGGGTTACAGCAGACACAAGCTTGAATATAAAGGTAACAGTGAGCTCTAACTGCAAAAAAGGTAAACCACTGACTGGTGCACTTTAGGAGGAGCACATTTTGGAAGTGTTCAAAAAACATGTGGATGTGGCACTGGGGGACATGAGTTAGTGGTGGCTTTGGCAGTGCTGGGGAATGACTGGAATCAGTGATCTCAGAGGGCTTTTCCAACATTAAAGGTTTTTCTATGGTTCTATGATTCCACCCTCCCCTCAGAACTCAGATCCTTGGTCCTAAAGGGATTTGGAGAAACCTGAGAAGGTCCAGCTGTAGCTGCCATGGTGGTCAGAGGCACAAGTCTTGTGGAGACAGTTGAAGGAGACAGGCTTTTCTAACCGGGGAAAAGGTGGATCCATGGATATGTAAGAGAAACCTGCAGTTCCTAGAAGTTCTGAAGATCACAGAGCCAAACTTCCCAGCCAGAACAGCCAGCACAATAAGGGGCAATGAGGAAATAGAGCAATGCCCACGTTTTACAACTTGAGAAGTTCAAGTTCCACACAAGGAAACGAAATGTGAGCTTGGATGGTGGTGCAGCCTGGGAACAGGTCACAGAGATGTGGGAGTTCTGCAACCTTGGAGCTTTTCCATGTTTGGCTGTTGAAAAGCACAACTGGCTCGTTCTAGTGCTGGTGACAGTCCTGCCACAGCAGATGTTGGACCTCCAGAGGTGCCACCCCACCACCACCTCTGACACTGCACCAGATTCCAGCTGTACAACAGAACTTCATCTTTGTAGAACCAAATCTATGTCCTAAGTCAGTCTAATGCACTGAATTTATGTCACTTTCTCTTCACAAGGAGTTATTTAGGACAACTCAGGACACAGAAGCTGCCTCCAAAGGAATGAATGACACTGTTCTATAAACACCTCATCTGTTTTTATAAAGTAGCCAGGAAGGAGTGTGCCAAAAACATCACCAAGGTCTCAAAGCAGGAGTTGGATGACTTCTAAAGATGAGAACAAAATCTGAACCTGTTCACTGAGGGCTGGATTATCCACATTTAAATTGCTGCAAATCAGAAATTGACCCACTGACCACTGGTTTACACACTGGGCTTACCCAGGTAAGCAAAATCAACCTTGTATCTTCAGCCCCTGAAAACCAACACCTATTTCCAGTGTCTGTCTTCTGGCAGAGCAGCTGAAAGATTGCCAGCTATTAAAGGTTCCTAGCCAAACAGATTTTGGATTCAAACTTGGCCCAGGAAAAATAACTTCTTCTGTCCAAGGATGCAAAGCAGCTGAATTATTTCAGAGCATTCCTATGCCAAGCCTGACTTGAGTCCAAATCAGGAGAACTCAGCCGAAGACTCCAGGAAGTCTCTTTTTAAGGTAGAAATGGGCTTAAATACTTATGTTCCCATTTTAAAGGTCTTGTACCTCTGGCTCCACATCTGACCTGGGCAGCTCAGCTAAGACACCTCAACTTTTAACAGGTTTTGGGCACATGGGCACACCAGGACAGCAGGTACCCAGCAGTTTCCCAGTAGGCGTTATCTCTTACTCTTCTATTAAGCTGCATTTTGGAATGAAACAAAATTTCTAATGGTTCCTCTTTGAAGCTGGCATAAAACCTCTCCAGCCCTTCTCTTGGATCTCACAATCTTAAATGACCTTTACACATGCCTCTTAGCATGTTTTCAATATTACTTCAGGGATGCCAGCCCTGGTGCCTTCCAAAGAAGTTTTGCTGTGGACTGAGGAACCCAATCAAACACGTAATATATAAATAAAATTGTGCTGTACAAATACCCTGAACTGCAATCCAAGACGCTGCTGCTCTGCTCATCCCCCATTCATGCCGCTCTGATAATCCCGTGTTTCCTGAGAACCTGCAGACCCCTGATCTCTGTGTGACTAACACAGAGGCCACAGGACCCTCAGTGCTGCTTCACTGCCACCAAAACCATCATGTCCTGCAAGCCTGCCATTCCTCACCTTAACAGCACCTACCACCAGTGTTTGTACCAGGTTGAAACACAGCCAAAAAAGATGTGGGAAAAGACAATAGTGTCATAGGAGTTAATTACCCTGGCAGGAAATCCATTCCCAGATGGCTACTGACAAGAGGTGAGATTATTAAAATAAAAGGGATGAAAGAGAGTGCAGATCAGAGAGAACCCCACTGTGCAGTTCGAATTTTGCGTGCTCCCTTCCCAAATTATCCCCCCTCTCATGGGAAGGCTCAAACAGAGCCCCCACACTCATCCCCAGGGAGACCTCTGGAGTGCCCTACAGCAATGGCATCTCCCTAGATCTCTGTTCCTTGTTTGCAATGCAAAACATCTTCCTTTAAGAGAAAATTATTCTGATACAGAGGAAAAGAAGACAAATAAAAGCCATTACAGCACACATTTACGAGTTCTTCAGGGCTTAAGAATTAACTGAATGGGAGTGAGGACAGGTGAGTGCAGAGCTTAGAGAGTGGAAGCACAATTACTCTAGAACAGAAACAGCACTCTCAGCACATGCCAGGCTGGCAAGGAGCAGAAAGGGCACAGGGAAAAAAGTTCCAGAAATACCTTCAAAGCTGGAGATGACAAAGGGAAGCCTGGCCCAGCTTGAGACCATGACAGCAAATAACAGATGATACAGATGAGGCTGAAGCATTGAGCGCATCCTTCAACACTCAGAATAAAGAAATAATTGCAACAAGCTCTGTAAGGCAACATTCTGCAAAGAGATGAGACAGGCCAGATGTGAGAAGGGATGAGTTGGAGATGGCTGAACCATCACCAGATCCCAGCACCTGCAGACACCCCCAGAGTACTCATGGATTCAGCTGAAGTTGCTTCTGAACTGTTTGCATCATTTTGAGGGAGTCGTGGGAACACAGGAGGGTGAGAAGGGGCTGAGGCAGGGGTATAATATCTGGTTTTCAGAAGAGAAAGGAAGTGGGTGGAAATTATAGCTTGAACCCAGTGCACGGATGTTTTTCAGGAAAACAATATTAAACAATTAGGTTACAGCCACCAAAAAGGTAAGGTAATAAAAATGCCAGATTTGGATTTCTGAGGAAGAAATCATCTCAGGCTAGGCTCATTCCTTTGCTGTGGCAACTGACATCCTGAGAGGCGACAAGTACTAAATGTGACATCTATTTTGGAAAGGGTTTGCGATTTTTCTTGTAACGCATTAGGGTTTCATACAGGTGGACAGCTGAGAGCCCAGAACATTCCCACAGCTGAATCTCTGTACCTGGCTAGTACAGAGAATCACGAGCTTTTCCCACTCAAAGTGTCTTTTATTTGGAAATTTTTCACTCCTTTCCCTGGAATGGCTCTAGGTCTGACAGCTCAACCCTTGCCTCTCACTTGAGAGCCATGTGATAATTCGGTCTTCACCTCGCATTCACTCACTCCTCCAAAGTGGATTTTCAGCTCTGGATTTCTCCCAAGTTGTCTCTTTCCTTTTGTGTACTCTATTTAAAAGCATATCATTCACACGTTACAATTTTAGGCCACCTCAGATGTCCTTGCTGCTGTTTCATGGTCAGCTGCTCCTTCTCCCTGAGCTAATGGGGAGCTATTAAAAGCCAGGATGACTCTTGCTGAGGGAACAGGAGCTGCTGAGTCACCCCTTCTTTACAAACACCCCCGGCTTGCAGGGCCAGGGTGAAGCCCTGCTCAAGCCTTCCCTGCTGGCTACTCAAGCTGCCTGAGAACCAGCCCTGAAGAGGATCAGAAATCCTTTCCCTTCCCCATTCTTTCTTTGGTTTGCTTTTCTTTGGTACAATGTGTTGCTCAGAAATTTCTCAGAGGCAGATTGTTTTATCTTTAATTTTGCTCTATTTTACATATCAGGTAAAGATTTGCTCTGGCCAAAAGGTTGGATTACCCTGTGCTGGACACATGGAATGAAGCAGCCTGGATGCAGCCTCATGTCCCCCAGCAGGAGGGGCAGGTGGTTTACAAACAGGATGTCTCCATCGCACCTCTTACAACTTGTCCTGGCACTTACAGGGTAAAACCTCAAAGTTGCTGATCCTTCAGGACGCCTAAAGCTGGATCCACCCAAGAAGAAGCTGTTCAGCAGAGCTGTGTTTGGCCCATGGCCTGAGCTCAAGCTCATATTCATTGGCTTTGATCTACTGGTTTAGCTCCAAGAGCCTCTTCTGAGACTGTGACAGGGGTTCATCCTTCCCCAGCCAACTTCTCTTCCCAGAGATGGAATTCCTGACCCTTGTGGTGAGATTTAACCCCAGTCAGCCAGCGAGCCCCAGGAAGCCATCAGTAACACGGGGCAGAAAATTGAAAGGGTAAAATCTAGAAAACTCACGGTTTGAGGTAAAGCCATTTTAATAGGGAAAGCAAAATCCACGCAAGAAACACAAAGCTGGACAAGGAATTAATTCCCTGTTTCCCACAGACAGACAGGTGCTCAGCACTTCTGGGAAAGCAGGATTCCATCACGTGCAATGGTTACTTAGAAAGGCAAATGCTCTGCATGTCCCCACCTTCCTGCTTTTTCCTCATACTCTAATACTGAGCATGGTGTCACATGGTCTGGAATATCCTTGTGGTCAGGTGAGGTCACCTGCCCCAGCTGTGTCCCTTCCCAGCCTTCCATAGGTGGAGCCCTGCTCAAGACTTCCCTGCTGGCTGCCCCTCCCCAGTGCAGCCATAGGAAAACCAAAAAAGATCTCAGGTCTGGGTAAGCTCTGCAAAACTAAAAATATCTGTTTACGATCAACCCTGTGTTCAGCACAAACCCAAACCACAGCCCCATTCCAGCCACTGGAAAAAAAATCAGCTGTGCCACAGCCCAAGCTAGAAGACCTGGTTCCAGAAGAAAAACCAAAATTCTGTGAGAGTAACTGTCCTTCTCTATTCTGCAATAGAAGACATGAAGCCATTAGAGAGAGCCCAAAGGAAGGACATGAGAATGGCGAAGGGCCTTGAGGGGAGCCATATGAGGAGTAACTGAGTGCACTGGACTGTTCAGCTGGAGAAGACTGAGGTCAGACCTCACCAGAGGCTGCAACTTCCTTAAGAGGGGAAGACGACAGGCAGCTCTGATCTCTGCTCCCTGGGACAGAGACAGGATCAGCTCCAGCTGTCCAGGGACAGCTGGAGCTGGGCCAGGGCAGGCTCAGGCTGGAGCTCAGGGCAAGGTTCTTCCCCCAGAGGGTGCTGGGCACTGCCCAGGCTGCCCAGGGAATGGGCACGGCCCCGAGGCTTCCAGAGCTCCAGGAGTGTTTGGACAGCGCTGCCAGGGATGGCCAGGGTGGGATTGTTGGGATGTCTGTGAGGAGCCGGGGGTTGGGCTGGATGACCCTTGTGGGACCCTTTCAACTCAGGACATTCTGTGATTCTGTAGCTTTGGCTTCCAAACAGGTCCTGCCGTGGAGGTAGGAGCCTCCTCCAGGATAAGCTTATCCTGGGGCAGAGCAGTCCATCAATACCAAGCACCTGTTTAGTCCTTCTGTCATCACTGCTAAAGGATGAGTCTATCCACTGAGGTTACCTGAATTTGAAGGTTTCATCCTAAAAGAGAATTTTAGGTTAAAAGAGACACTTCCTTGTAGCTGGCAAACCCTGAAGAGGGCTGGGCAGTGTAAGCAGCCCTCTGATTTCCTCGGCAGCCCTGAGAGCTGAGGAAAAGCACTCTGAGGTGGTGCAGAGTCTCAAATGATATGTTGCAGTCCTCAGCATTTCCAACACTTCAGGCTCCTGGGAAATTTAGCTCCTGAACCAGTCTGACATTTTTTTGAAATTTTGCCCTCTTTATGTGTATTATAGGTTGCATTTAATCATGCTGAGCTGGTGAGTAATAGCTATAAAATACTCTAGCAATTTCATACAAATTTTTTTAACTGCTCAAAGGAAAAAAAGGAAAAAGGATACCAGAGAGGATGAGTCAGTCCCTGAGAAACAGGTTCCATGGACTTATTCTTTGGTTTGCAAATTGTCTGTGAGCAGATTCTGATTTCTTTAACTGGGTCATTTCCTAAAAGGGTTTTTGACTGGTTTTCATGAGTCATTCAGAAGATTTCAGCTGGTTGCCCACTGCTCTCCACAATGGGGTTCAGAATGTACGTGTTATCACTTAACTCACAGGGTTTTGTTCTTTCATCCCTCCCAAAGGACTCAGTGATGGTTGGAAGGGAAAACAAAGATGAGCACAGGGATGAACACCGAAAGGAACATAGGGATGATCACAGGGTAACTGTGGTGTAGATGCTGAGAGCGGGTGATTTTAGCATTTGTCTGCTCAACAGGGGGAGAAGGAATCTGGCACAGGAACTGAGCAAATTTGGCCAGCAAAATATTTTGGGGGCTGAGAGGTGCCCAGCCTGGGATTATGAATTATGACCCAGAATTTGTGCTGGGAGGGAGGGATATGGCTGAGCTGGGGCATGGTCTGAGCATACAACCTCCCCCAGCCTGCAGGTCCTGAGATCCGTTTCCAACTTGTGAAGTGTTTTCAGTTCTGCTCTCCTTCCAATAAGCACTTCCTGCAGGGAAATCACAAAATCACAGAGTACTGAGTTAGAAGGGACCCCCAAATATCACCAAATCCAACTCTTAAGTGGATGGTCTATCCATGACCTTGACATTACTGTCACCAGGCTCTGGCCAACTGGGTCAGAGGTTACCAATATATTAATTTCACATTATAATTGTGTTGATTTGGTACAGCCTGGGTTTTGGTAGCAGGGGAGGGGCACAAGGAAGTGAACTTCTGTGAGAAACTGCTGGAAGCTTCCACCATGTCCAACAGAGCCAGTCTCTGATAGACCTGAAGATGGAAGTGCTGCTGGCCCAATTAGAGAAGCTGGTAACACCTCAGTAATGGCATATTTGAGAAGAAAATCAAAAGAGCACACAGGCAGTTTTTTCCAGGGGTGGCAAGGTGCCACTGCCAGGAGCTATCCGGGCACAGCCTGCGGGGATGTGTCGCTGCTGTTACTGCCACCTTGGCAGGGCCCACAGCGAGCCTCAACTGCCTGGCCAACCCAGCCAGCCGTGCTGCGAGCACAAGGGCAGCGGTGGTGGCTTCTCCTTCTCAGAGTCCCGCATGAGGAGAGGAGTTAAACAGCACCAGCTCTGCAGCCACCACCGCTGCCCATGCGAGGGTGGGGGGGCCGCAGGGCCAGCAGCAGAAACACAAAGAGCAATTCCCTAATGTGGAACCTAGATGAGATCGACCTCTCGGAGCTGCAGGATCCTGCAGGAACCTTTGAATTAGTGGAACTTGTTGGCAATGGTACCTACGGGCAGCAGGGTTTTTTTCTAGCCACAGAAGAGGAGGAAGTGAGAGCGTGAGGGAAAACAACATGGTAGCACCAAGGTCAGTGGAGAAGAAAGAGAGGGAAGAGGTGCTGCAAGTGTTGGATCTGAGATTCTTCTGCAAGCCATGGTGAGGACTGTGGTGGAACAAAGTGTCCCCTTGTAATACATGAAGGCCACAGGGGATGCAGAGATCCACTGGCAGCCTGTGAGAAAAGTGTTCACGCTGGAGCAGGCAGATGCTGGAGGAAGCTGTGATCCAGTGGGACACCCAAATAGAGAGAGAGGGCCCCAGAGAGAGAGAAGGAGGACTCTTGCTTGCAAACTACAGCACCCTATCCTCAGAGGACTGCACCCCATGGACGAGTGACCCACACCACAGCAGTTTTGGGAACTGTTTGCCCGTGGGAAGGACTCACTTTGCAGCTATTTTTGCAAGATTGCTGCTTGTGAGATTAGAGCCACAATGGAGAAGTTCACACAGATTTGTCTATTGAGGGAGGGACCCCACGGCACAGCAGAGGAAAGACTCCCCTCCATGAGGGAACAGAAGATCTCGAGTGATGAACTGACCAAGAGCCACACACCCTGTCTCCCTCTGCTGTTGATGGGAAAGAGGAAGGGGATGGGGGAGAAAAAAGGATTTTAAAGGCTTATTTTTCTTCTCATTATCCTACTCTGACTATGTTAATTTATTATTAAAGCTTTACACCTTTAAATTTAAACCTGTTTTGCCCTTAGAGTATTTGTCTCCAGGTCCTGATCTCAATTCAAGGGCCTTTTGTTAATTATTTTCCCTCTCCTCTGCCTAGCTGAAAGCAAGAGAGGGTGAGCAAATAGCTTTCATGGGTGCCTGGCCAATATCATACCACGACATAGTGATAACTTATTTTTATTATAATAGGTGCATGCTCCCAAAAGGAGTAGTTATACAATGTCCTAGAGGTTAGAAAAAGTGTTGATAAACCTGGAAAACAAAGGTACAAAATTTGCATTGCTTTTCTAAAAGCACTGCTAGAAGCAGAAAATCATTTCTGTAACAGGGAATATTTAAAAAATGGATATCCCTCATGACAGTTTTAATAAGGGAAAGCTGCTTCAGAAAGCCCCAGAGGGATTTGGGAGACTTGGTATTTGGACACAGGAGAAAATTTACCCTTTGAAACAGATCTTTGATGCCTTGCACCTTCAACTCCCAGTGGGGTGTGACCTGGTCTGTGTAAGGCTTTTTTAGGCAAAGAGCGGAGGATTTATTCCACACAGGTAAGTGGGCACCACATAAATTGTTCAGCAGGGGTTAAATCCATGGCAGGAGTTGCCAAGGATGCACCTGTGTGCCCACACACACAAAATTGTCAAAGGGGCTTTCCAAGTCCGTTATGGTTTGCTCTGGTGATGCCCACACTGTTCCCCACTTCTCCTGGGTTGCCTGAGCTGCAGGTGACGTGGTGACAAGGGTACAAGCCTTCAAACATTGGCTCTACCCTGTCACCTATCTCAGTGGCCAGAGGTTCTTGCTTCTGTGTTGGAGTCACAGACATCAGCTCCAGCTGATTTCATGGCCTTATTCTGAATTTCAGTGATGGCAGCCCTGGGACAGCATGTGGTGAACATGATGATGTTAGATTAGCAGTTGTGCTCAATGGCCATTCAGGGCTTTTCCAACTTAAATGAGTCCTTGATTTTAATGAAGTTCTGCCCTGTTAGAAGGAATAGGTAAGAGAGTGACTTTTGCTGAGCAGGTGCAGTTTTCTGGAAGTTTTCACACCTGATTTCTTACGTGGGCAGAATGTTTCCCCAAGTGACACACACTTGTGTCATTTTTTTCCCCTGTACTTCCCCCAGGACTAGAACTGAGATACTCAAACACAGGAGTTTTGAACCACCACACAGCCTAAGCTTCCAGACAATTAACTCCCAGGACAAAATTACTTCTAGAATGAGCTCTAAGCTGTAAAAGTTGAGTTCTCCTGTTCTCAAACTATGATGTCTCTTGCAGCCACGTTTCTGTGATTTTTGTTCAATCCACACCTAAAACATAACCTCTCTGCCTTTCTTCCTTGCTCTTGGTGTAGAACAGCGACTTTAAATCCTCCACTGAGCAGAGCAGAGCAGAGTGGTGACACAACACCAAGAGTTTGTGTCTCATTTCCTGCTTTCTGAGATTGCAACCCTAGAACACACACGTATGGTGTTTACACAGCCTCCTGCACACCAAGAGATGCTGACACTTGTCCATTAGCAGCCAAACCTTCACAAAAGCCATGTCAGGTTGTGCTAGCCCAGGAAGAGCAGGGGCAGGAACTCCTGGTGAGGTGACTGAGCAGGAGATATGGGGTGTGTTGAGGGGGGGCTGTGCTTCACACTCAGAAATTGCCACACCAGATTTCCCTCTTCTCCAAAGATGCAGGACAGAGCTGATGGAACTGCACTGACCATGACTATCAGTGAAGGAACAGGAGTTGTCTGACAGGGTTAAATGCCAGGCTATAGTGGAATGACACCAACAAGATGCAAGGATGCAGTTTGGCTTTGAAGCAGAGCATTGTGCTGGGAACACCAGGGTAAGAGAGGACAGCAGGCTCTCCAAGCATCATACACTGCACCATCCCCAGAGTCAGGCAGGCCAGTGCTGCATTCACAGCCACTAACTAAGCTGAGAGAGGCTAAATTTTCCCTGGATAAACCTGAACTGATGGGATGCTTTGGCAGGATGGAAGCACCACAGCTCAGGAGTGGTTCAAAGCTGAGGGATTTTTTAATCAAAGATGAACATGGGTCACAGTAGATGTTTTGTGTTGGAAATTCAGTGTCAACTCATTCTAAACAGCCACCACTTGTGTGACACCGGTGACCTGTGGGATCAGACCTCGCACTGCAGAGGACAGGGCTTTGCTGGAAGAGTACATGGGACTCTCAGGATTTGGGCTAGGAATTGCTTCATGTTCGCAGATACATTTTGCTGAGTATTTTTTATTACATCCATGCCAGAAGTCACAGGTAGAGGAGCTGCAGGAGATAGCTACACTTGGAGTAAGGGTGACTCAGAGTAGAATACCCCTTCTGTCTGTGAGCTCCGAGCGCTGCTTTTTTGTCAGTCCAGTTGCCACACTGGAACATAGGTACATCTGGGAAATGGTGGCCACAAGAACCACGTCTCCAAGATAAATCCAGAGACTCAATTGACACAAGCACTCCCTGGAGACAGTGTTCCTACAATTCTGCTGGATTACCAGGTTTGCCAGGGTTTTATTTTCTCTCTGGGATATGCTTGGTGTCTGCTCTCATTCCTGTGAGCACTGAGCAGCCCAGGGCTGCCTAAGCCATGGCCCCAGGGATATGGAAAGGCACCCTCCCCTCAGTACTCATGTGCCAGGTATAGGTAACATCCACAGCCTGGGATGGAATGAAGAAACCAGGCTTCTTCTCACCACTCCTGTTGTCTCTTCTTGGCACCTTTATCCCAAGGATCCCATTCACCAGCAGTGACAGCCATCACCTCCTGACAGGAACCACACTGGTAACCCCACAGTGGTTGCACATGAACACCAAGTGTCACTCACTATTGAGTACCAACCTCCCAGGGAGTGAGTTGCAAGCTCTGTGCTCATTCCTCTCGGGTTTTTTACACGATGTTGTCCTTCCCGAGAGTGTAAAAGTCTTTTGCCCAGCACCGAGATCGAAGGAAAAAACCGAGAACCGTCTCCTCTGCTTCTTCAAGGCTGTTTATTTTTCTCTTATCATCACAATTTCTTCTCTGACCCACAGAGATCTGTTCAGCAGGTCAGCTCACAGGGAAAGGACCCATCGCCAAAGGTGACGATTATCTTTATACTACAAACTACGTAATCAGTATTTATAATTCTACTCCAATAACTATTATCTATGTTAGAAGGTTAGATTCTATTCTAAGCCAACTATAATGTGCCACCTCACTGCAGAAGATGGAGGCAAGGAAGAAGAAGGAAGAAACCCAAAAGCCATGTGCTTCCTCCATCTTGTCATCACTTGCTTACCATCCTAAAATCCACATGTATCTAAAATTCTCACCCTGTGATAAAACTATGCACTATTCTACTATTTAATCACACTCCTAAATACCTTGCTTCATTTCAGAGCTTAAAAGCCCTTTTTCCATGAACAAAGGTTAAAAACACTGTTTGTCAGAGATTCTAAAATCTCTCAAACATGCAAAGAGAAATTCGTCATATTTCCAGACTCCAACACATTCCCTTACTTGTAATCCAGTATGGAGCAGAAACCATATGTGAGACGCTTTTTTCGAAGATGTGCAAGGTTTTTGCATGAGCAATTGCTGGTTTGGGTCCATGGATTGCAGAATCCAGGAATTATCTAATTGCCTGGGATCACAGAGATGTGCAAGTACCACAGGGCCAGCACACACACGAGAGGTTAAGTCTGCTCCAACCATGTGTGGGCAGTAGCAAATTTCATCAGTGCAATGCTCTGGCAGGACAGGGGTTGCTTGTGTTTCTGCTGCAGCCAAACCCTTGGCTGATGTCACCCAGGGCAGAGGAGCACCTTCCCTAGAGGCAGCAGCTCCCTGAGCCAGCCATCCTGTGCCTAGTATGCCGGCTGTATTTCCTGGAAGGCTCTGGGTGATGAGCTGCTTGTCACCATAAAGCAGAGCCTCAGTGCTGACAGTGACCAGAGCTGGCACTAATTCACTACCCACCAGCTCCAGCTGTCTCCCACGCCTGCACTTGGTTTAACGAAGTGACCTCTGGTGGAATTTACAATCTTCCTGTTTCCTTGATTTATTAGTTGCAGCCTCTGGGTCTGATGATTAGATGGCCCGAGCCCAGCTCTGTCTCTTTTTTGAAGTATACTGCAGGTTATTTGTTTATTACAAAAGCTGATGATAAAAAATACTCTGCCACACTTATTCCCAATTGCATCACCATAGCAACAATGATCAAAGTTTGCGAGTTTTTCCTCAAAAGAGTTTGCTGGGTAAGGTTGTTTATAGAGATCTCCGTGTGTGCCAGGTAGGAGGTTTCTAGTGATTTATCTGGCACATTCTTTGTCAGTTATCTATGTTTGCTTGTGCAGCTCAGCTGCTCTCTTCAGCATCTCTACCCTTTTCTCTTGGCTACTGTCCTCCTCAGCTCTCTGTGTGGATCCCTGGACAGGTCACCTCTTCTCCTGTCTCCCCCCAGCCCCTAATGTCAGGTCACTGCTTCCTTCCCTGCACCTCTGCCAGGGTACAGGGACACCCATCTTTACCAGAGCCTCCTCCTGTGGCAGTGCAGGCCCCAGTGTCACAGACAGGGTCTGGGATGTGTCTGAAGCTGCACAAACCCTGCATGGGATTGTGCCACAGCACAGCTGATCTGTAGCTGCACAGATAAATTTGGCCATAACAGAAATCCAATTCGGCTAGCCTAGTTCATTATAGAAGAGAAGTAAACAAGTCCCCAGGTGAGGCAATGATAGGTTGGATTTGAAGATTTGAACTCAAACAGGGGACCCCTGCCAATCCTATTCAATCCTGAATGCAGACGTATCATTGGCCAGGAAGCTGGGCAGTGCTGAGACCCTGACCAAGCAGATGTGTAAGCACGGCAATTTCAAATCCCCTATAAAAGGGGATGCCCAACAATAAAATCCTGTTGATATCACATGATCTTCAGTATGATCTGTCATGTGCCTGTCTCCAACCTATGACCGTAACATAATAGGGCTCGGCACAAACCTTGTGTGGAGCTGGGCACTGCAGGCACTGCAGGGGTGGTGGGGAGGTCAGGGTGGGACAGGCGTGGGATGCAACAGAGGCTGCTTTGGGGTTTGACCCATCTGAGGTACTGTCAGTGTCTGCAAAGGGTGAGATTCCTTCCCCTCTGTCCCTGCTGCCCTCCCTGCAGTGCCTGGGGTGACAGCAAAGATGCTGCACTGCAGATGTAGTCTTGGGTGAGATGGGTCTGACCCTGAGACCCCATGGGCAGCAGGAGGTTCTCAGATGACACCAAGGGTTTCCAGCCAATAGAGTCCCAAAAACCAGGCATCACAGAGGGATCTGTGAGATGCCTTTCCATGAAACTTGATGCTCCTTCAGCAACCGCTTCCTCTTGCTGTCTTCCACTTTTTCTTTGGAAGGAAACAGCCACAAATGAGGGGCCTTGTCCAACTTGGAGATGTTCCCACCCCAGAGGCTGGTGGCCCTGGACAACTCCAGTCAGTCTGCTGACTTCAGACACATACACCACTCAGCCCTCAGCATCCTAGATTTATCCAAGTCTGATTCCCAGCCAACTCCTTAGCTGACAGCCATGGTTTCCCAGACAGTCCTAGTGCACAGAGAACATCTAGCTTAGTCCCTTCCCAAAAGTCCCAAAAGTACACCAGTGTCCTGCTGCCCTGTGGTACCAAAGACCAGTGTCAGGTTCTGGAGAAGGTGCAGGAAGGTGTCTCAGCTGCAGGTGGGTTCCAGAAGCAGGTTCCAAGAGGGCCTAGGACTCCTGGCCTTGCAACCTGTCCCAGGCCAGGCAGAGGGATTGGCCTCATCCTCCCAGTGTCCCTGCAGATGAATGCCAGTGGCAAAGAGGTACCAGCAATGTCTCTGCCCTCTTCTCACCTGTTATTGGAGCTGCCCATGCTGCTGAAAAGCTCTGCAGACCCTTTCCCTTAGTCTCTCGCCCTCAGATGACACTGCTGTCATCATCAGGCTCATCCTGCACTGCATCACCACGATTGTCTTCCCAAGCTGAATCCTCTCTCTTATTCCCCACCCCATTCCTACCTCATGCCCTTGATCTCGCCTTCATGATCCAAACCCTGCTAGTTAAATGCAGTTGAGGTTTTTCTGCACATCTGAGAGGGATCAGGATGAGCCAAGGAGTCATCCTGAGCCCCAGCTGTGTCCAGGAGCATTGGCCACTGCCTTTCAGTAAGATCCAGAGTCCACAGCAACTCTTCAGGCAGTTTGTTTGGGCAGTAAGATTTGGGGAGTTCCACCCTTTGATTTGTTTCATTTCCTCTTTATTATCATTGTTCACTTTACACTGGTGCTTTATCTTATGAATATTGATTCTTTTGCCTCACTGGTTAGCGATTGTTTATTCCACACTAACGTTTTCTGTTCCTACATTTCTGCACACTCAGGTGATTTATAAGCGTAGTAAAACAAAGAGCGCTTGTTGCAGTGAACTCAAAAAGCTTTGCTGTGCTAAAGGGTCCTGGGAATAATAAATCAAATCTAACCTTGAGTCAGTGTCATCTCTCTGCATTCACCCTCAGATGGAGTCATCCAGCATCACATCCAGAGCCACACCATCCACCAGACAGCTCTGTCTGCCCAAAGCTGGTGCAGGGAAATTCCCCTCTCTGTGTGTGCCATTCATCACTGGCAAAGCCAGAGTCTCCCCAGGGAAGGGGCACGGCCCCGAGGCTGCCAGAGCTCCAAGAGCGTTAGGACACAGCTGCCAGGGATGCCCAGGGTGGAATTGTTGGGGTGTCCTGGACAGGGACAGGAGCTGGATAGGATGCTCCTGTGGGTTCCTTCCAACTCAAGGTATTCCATGATTCTGTGACTCTATGAAAGCAGGGAGTGGCTGGCCTCCTAGAGAGTGGCCTCAGAAACTCCCCTCTCCTGAAAGGTCCTACCAGCTCTGAGAAACATGTCCTTGCAGCACATCTGTCATCCAGGGCCTGGGAGCCAAAGGCTGCTGGAACAGCTGTGCACCTTCAGGTGAAATCCTGTCCTGCTCATAGGTGGAGCTGCTGCTCAGGAAGCAGCCCCTCCACACATCTAGATGGGGCTCCGGAGGATCTCTGGGCAGCTCCACCAGCTGGTTTGCGGCTTGTGCAGACAGTTCCACTCACACACATTCCCCAGTCAGGGCCATGCTGTGACTGCTAAGGAACACACAATTTGCTGAGGACACAGCCCTGACTGCCTGTCACTGCCACATTGCCTCCTATAAGGTTGCCAGACCTTTGCTTACTGGCTCTGAGGTCTTCCATGCTCAGAAACCTTAATTCCTGTGTCTTTTCCAGGTCAGTGAAGCTCTTTATATCTGTCTATCCATCAGCTCTGGCAGTCTCTGTCAGCACAGAAGGGAACTATTCTTTTCACCTGAAAGCTGTGTGCTGATGTGAGGAGCCCCAAGTAGAGCTCTGGTCAAAGGGCAGGGACACATCCCAGTCCATTTCCAATGCAGCTGGGTGTAAATGGTTTTCCTGGGTGTAAGCAGAGCCAGGGGATGTCGCACTCTGGACCACTGGTGCAAAGAGAGACTGGAAGAAGGTGCCTCCTCACTGGGTCCAACTGGAGCAAGCCACTGCTACCCTGTGGTGGTGCTGGGCCCCTCCCTGTAAAGGCTGCAGGAGGGGTGTCACAGTACCTGGTGGCCACGGGGTACAGGAGGTCACACAACCACATTAGGAGTGTTCCTAAAGCCAAAGGATGGTGGAAGGGAGGAGGGGGAGACCCAAGGCACAACACTTCCTCCAGCCAATGCAGAGTAAAGCACTCACCATCAGGCACAGTCACTTCCCAAGGTGATGACAGATGGGGACACAGTGCACTTTTCACATCCCAGCTGGAACAACAGGAAGATAAATCCCTTCATTTCCTTTTCTGTTCCTTTGTCTGTGAGAGTGCTGACCCAAAGGACCAACCAGCCACCCTTTAGCTCCCAGGTGTCCATGTCTGGGTGTCAGTGCTCAAGGATTCAGCACAGTGAGAAAGACAAGAAAAGAGCAAACCTGCCTAGAGAACACTGCAGGTGTGCTGTCTCGTCCCAAATCTGCACTCACCCAGTCACACACGTGTAAAGCAGTGCTGACTGACAACAGGGCTGGCTGTCAAAGCTGCCATCCCAGCTGGGACAAGCTGGTGTCTGTGATAAACAAAAGGTGATTGAGGCTGTGCCATCAAAACCTTTTCTCAGTGAAACTTAGATTTTTGCTAAGGAAAGTAATCAGAAGGAAACATACAGTTTCCTTGAAATGCTATCACTACAAAGGAGAATAGGAGAATCAAAAAATTTCTAAGGTGGACAAAATTTGTAATTTCAAAAATTCATCTAATTGTCTCCATTGATCACAGAAGAAGCATAGGATATTTGTCCCACTGGACGTTCTCAAGGGATAGCTGTCTATGCAGCAATGGCTTTTTTAAAGAGGTGCATCACTCCCAGTTTTCACAGCTGGAAATGACCGCTCTCCACTGTAGCAACAGGGACATGGTGCAAGTGCGAGTGCTTGTCAGTGTGTTTGAGGACCATCCAGGAGACTCAATCTTATTTCTCCTCTCTTTGTTGAGCAGGGTGAGCCCAGACTTTAGAGTCTGACTTGGGAACTGCCCAGTGCCCACAGCTTCTGAGCACAGTCCCATTCACTGCCAGGCTGCAAAGTTCTTCCTCATTTCCTTTCACAGCAGAAACATCCTGTAGGTGGTCCACTGGATGAAGGAGTAGTAATGCCAAAGAGAACAAAAATCAAGGTTATAAATAAAATTCATAAAGCTTTGGCATTTCCCTGGAAACTCCTCATGAAAAGACAGCCCCAAGGTTTCTGTTTCTATTTGGTGCAAACCAATTTCACAGTCTTTGAAGCTGCCATTAAACAAAGTCACTGATTTCTTTGCCAAGAAGCTCACCAGAAAAGATAGAAGGGGGTTGCCCTGCCCTGCCCGTTCATGCCCTTCTCCCTACACTGCAGAGCCCAAAAGACCTGTAGGTCAACAGCAGGTGGAGGTGATGTTACCCTAGGACTGAGCAGCCACTGTAAATGATCATTATCTTCAGCATGGGCTGAGCACAGACCCCCCTGCACCCACTGAGCCCACACTGCCCCTGCTCAGCCCATTTCCTGCTCTAAGTGAACAAGCCAGATTGACTCTGGTGTGTCCCTGGCAGGCACACACAGAAACCCCTGAAACGGGGGAGGTCTCAATTACTGTCACATCATTTCCCTGTGACAGTCATTCTCAGCATATTCCCTGTCCTGCTAAGTGCCCCATAGTCTCCTTGCTTATCTGAGCTCCCAGCGGCTAGCTCCTGGCAGCCTCACAAAGGACGAAAGCCCTGGAGGGAGCGGGATGAATATTCATGGTCACTGTGTCTGGAAGGAGAGAGGAGGCTCTCAGCACATCCACAGGTGAGCAAGACTCATGAGAAAATTCACATTCAGGATCTTATTCCTCCTACAGCATTAAATATTTAACAACAGAAACTTTCAAGCGTCTTCACAATGTACTTACAGTGCCAGTAAGATCAGCTCCAATTGCTATGCCAGCTCATCGCTGGGATCAGCACTGCCAGCAGGAGAGCCTGGGTGGCTCCTAGTCACACTTGGGCTTCCTAACCACCTGCAAGGGTAAGTGCCAACCCAAAAAAAGAAACCAAGGGTGGAAGGTTGTAATATGGAGAGAGGCTGCAGGGGCAGCACAGGTATCCAGGAAGATTAATATGTATGAAAAAATCCCTATTGCATTAATATAACAAAATCCATAATGACAGGAAGATGGGGAATCTGGAAAGAGGATATGTACCATTTTTCAAGGGCAGCAGTGTGAAGAGGGATGCAGGCAGGGCAGTGGAGAAGGAGCTGGACCCAGAGAAGTGCAGGCAATGCCAAAGTCCCATCCTTCCAGCTGGGCACACTCCTACTTTGAAGGTAAGATATAAGGAGAGAGGCAGCTTCCTATGGCTCAAAATACTATCCCCAGTTGAACACAAACACACACACACACACAGTGGGTTAGTAACTGTCTCTAACATTCCTCAAGGAAAGCTGAGATCCAGTAGCATACCCACAGTCCATGCATCAAGAGAAAGCACTGACCATTAGTGCTTTAGACCATTAGAAACAAACCATAGTTTCCCATAAACATTGGTTACCACCCCAGCATGAACATAAGAGCTGTTATACCCTTGGATGCTGACAAAAATGGTCAAATTCAATATGTCACTGGGTAACTGACGAAAAACGTGGGGTTTCTTAGTGTGAATTACTCTGTCAAGGCTGAATTTGCAGGGTAACATTCTCCAGTGATATCAATCCTTGGCAGAGAAACAGCAAAGCTGATACAGAATTGAATTAATAAAGAATTAAAGGCTAGGAATATTATCAAGGCCAGTCAGAATGATGTTATGGAACACAGCCCTTGCCCAGAAAATCTGTTCTCATTTGCAGCAGAGAGCACCCATGTGGCTGATAAGATAGAGAGCCCAGGCACAATCAGACTTTATAAATTTGGATTAAATCCAGGTCCAGCCAATGCTGGTAAAGCCCATTTGTAAATATGCCAAGTGCTGGACAGAAATAGCAGATCTCCAAACAGGCAGGGAATTCTCATCAAATAAGAGTGTGATGGAGGGAATTTTGTGAAGGACAGCTCTAAACACTGCAGCCGTGGAAGAAAGATGATGAGGGAAAGATGGACATGGACATGGACATGGACATGGAAATGATTTGGAAATGGAGATGATGGAGGTGATGGAGATGGAGGTTGGTGAGAGGAGAGCAGTTTGCCTCCTTGTTAGACAAAATTTGCAAGGTACCAAGTAATGCCAAGTATGAAGCAGTAAGGGAGAAGGTCCAACTCTGAGCCAGCTGAGTCTGTGTGAACAACCCACACTTGGGTGTTGCCAGGTTGTAAGACCCAGCATGAGGACAAAGAGCAGCAGTTGGAGCAAATTCCCAGTGCTGCAGCTTCCCAGCCCAGGTCAAGCAATCCCTTCTCTGCCTTCCAGTCTGCAGAAAACCCTGGACAGGCAGGAGCTTTGCCTCCCCCATGTCTACCTGGGTTTCCCCATAGTTTGCTGCTCATGGTCTTTCTCTTTCAGGGATCAGCAAGTGAGGTGGAGATGTTGATTGTATGAACACATGGCCTGGCTTTGTTCTTTGTTAACCATCCTGCTGATATCCATGAAATCAAGGCTGCTGAGAGAGAAAATCCTTCTCCCTTGCCCAGACTCGCTTCCTGGCAGCAGCTGCCTTGTTTTGCTGTGGTCTCACCCTTTGACAGCCCTGGTTGCATATTATTGCTTAATTATCATCTCGTTACACAGCCCTGGCACATTTTGCATGGCCTGTGCTCTGCCCGCATCACTGGAGGAGCAGATAACAAATGGCTCTGCATGTCTAACTAATCAGACTAAACCCAGGGTCACCCTTCTGGAATGAACCCTGCTGATGAATGGGCATGAACTGTAGCTCCTAGGGATCCCAAATGTTTTTTTCTCCCCCTTCTGGAGCTCTGGACACAGCTGGGCTGTTTCTGGAGGACAACAAGGTGTATTTGACATAGAACAGCCTCTGGGACACTCAGCAGAATTCACTTTTGACAAACCATCCATGCACAGGGAAACCTGGGCCATCCTTGAGGAGGACCACAGGCAGACACAGAGGATCTGGATGTCTGTCTTGCATCAAGTCCACAGAACAAGCACCCAGAACAATTCCAGAGCACATAAGCAAACAACTAATACTGAAAATATTAACAATGGTGAAGAGAAGAAGAAGAAGAAGAAGAAGAAGAAGAAGAAGAAGAAGAAGAAGAAGAACAAGACTCTCCTCTTCCCGACCTAAGGAGGTTTGCAGTGTGAGAGTTGATTATAGCCACGTGTTTGCCCCTGCAGGATCATGCCAAGTTCATCCTCCCCACAGTAGTTTATGACTGCACCACAATGAAGTGGACAGACTAGAGGAATAAAGCTTTATGAATGTTTTCACTGAGAAAGTGATCCACATAAAAATACATCAAACTATTGAGAGTTCTCCTACAGGAAAAAGCAAACCTGCTATTGAAAAATGTAAGTAATGTGATTTCTAACACCCAGGAAATGTAAGCAGAAATTGAAATTTGGCATAAATGTATATAAAGCCTGTATTCATTGATGTGATTGATATTAAACAATAGCAATGCATTTGACAGAGAGATGCCATGATAAAAGACTGCAGATATGACAGTTCACAGCAGAACTTTATGTTGCAGCTCAATTTTAAACTCCCATCTGTCTCTGCAGATAGGTCTTCCACACTGCCTCAGGATCTCTGAAGGCTGACCAAGAACATCTTTGCCATGGGATCAGTTTGCTCAGCTGTGGCATGGAGCTGGGGCACAGGAAACATGAGCCTGTCCATGTCCATAAAACACATAAAATCTGTGTCATGAGGCTGCAGGATCTGAGCTCTCCTGCTGCATGTGGCATTCCACACAGCTCTTCAGCCTGTGCTTAACTCCAGAGAAGTGCACAGGTCTCATTGACACAAAACACCAGGGCTTACAGTGAGCTCTGGGAAAGGCGTGTTACCCTGGGATACTTGTGGAAGGGTTGATGTGACTGCTTGTGATTGCTGCTGCTCCTCTGGTTTTTGCACAACAGTGAAAGCTAATTTTTTTTTTTTTTCTGATTCAACTTTCATCCCACAGTCCATCATTTAGGGTCAGCTTCCGTATAAATGTAGTTTTCTGTCTCCACACAGCAGCAGCTTAGTTCTGGAGATGTTAATTCACAGCTGAGTTTGCCCAAGTGCTGTGAAATTGTAGTCAAATAAATGGTCATGGGATCCAAGTGACAAAGAGCAAAGTCTGTGGGAATAACACCAGCTCCACTGGGCAGGGATGAGTGCAGATCCTGTTATACAGAGGAGTCAAACTCTGCTGGAGTGGACTTGGACTCTGAGAACCCTGTGGGTCCCTTCCAACTCAGGTTATTCTTTGATGAAGGATCTCAAGGCAAAGCCGTAGGAGGAGCAGCTGAAGAGTGCTTGGCTTGTCCAGCTGGAGAAGAGAGGATTAAGCTCAGACCTCACAGGCATCTGCAGCTCCACCTGAGGGGCAGCTCCAATCTCTGCTCCCTGGGACAGAGACAGGATCAGCTCCAGCTGGCCAGGGACAGCTGGAGCAGGGCCAGGGCAGGCTCAGGCTGGAGCTCAGGGAAAGTTTCTTCCCCCAGAGGGTGCTGGGCACTACCCAGGCTGCCGTGGGAATGGGCACGGCCCCGAGGCTGCCAGAGCTCCAGGAGTGTTTGGATAGCACTGCCAGGGATGCCCAGGGTGGGATTGTTGGGGGGTTTGTTAGGGGCCAGCGGTTGGACTGGATGATCCCTCTGAGTCCTTTCCATTCTGTGATTCCATTACTCTGCTAAAACCCCTCTCTCACCCACACAAAGCTCAGTTGGGGATGCTGTGGGCTGGCTGTTTCAGCCTCTTCACCTCTGCAACCTGATTTGATCCACCTTGTCCCTCAATACTTTCTGCCACTCACTGTGTAGGGCCCCATATGGCAACTTCCCATGTTCAATGCGTCTTTGCAATAAGGCATGAACTGTCTGTGAACAGAGCACATTGCTTTTTATTTTCAGGTAGCTGATTAGATGGATGGGGCCTCCTCAGCATGTCACATTCTCCTCTTCCTCTTCTGATGACAGTCTGAAATTTTCACCTTAGGGCTAGTTGTGATGATTTCCAAGATCACGAGGTGATTTGGGTTTCTTATCTGAGCCTGCTGTGTGATCAGCTCAATCCACTTACTCCAGGTAACATCAGTGGCATGATGTATGACAGGGACTTTCTCTTTGAACACCCAGCCCAGCACTGGTAGCTGGGGTGCCAGAAGGAGCCATGCTTCTGTGCTATTCACTTC
The DNA here is from genome assembly GCA_018697195.1 of Certhia americana. Lineage (NCBI taxonomy): Eukaryota > Metazoa > Chordata > Aves > Passeriformes > Certhiidae > Certhia > Certhia americana. The sequence goes on from CM031871.1 coordinate 14,642,571, forward strand.
TGAGTGTCCTCAATGTTATCATGTCATAAACCAGTATCCCACAGTGCACTAACAGAGTGATCCTGACCCCTCTCCCTGCTCTCAAAACGAGCACAGTGATGGGCTCAAAGAGTATATATGAAACTATAGACAGAGTGAGGTAACACACACACATGAACAGACAAAGCAACGTTGTGGCCAGCTGCTCTGTCCCTAATGCAACAAATTCTTAGATCGAATTTGTTTCCTACTCATTTTGGGCAGCTCTGTTCATATCTTGAGCCATCAGCGTCCCACACTGGGCACCAAAGAAGGCTGTGATAGTCTCAAATTCAGTGTTCCCACTGAAACACTCTAAACCACACTACTGCTCCCTCCCGTTTTCCCATCCCCTTCCTGAAAATTGGAGGCACAAAAGACAAAGGTCACAGTTTGAGATATGAACAGTTTATTGGAAACCACGAGATAGGAAAACAACCAGTAACAGCAACAATATTGATAAAAATAGTGTACAATAGCGAGAGTGATCCAGGTGCCAAAATGCTCACCAGGGATCCTGAGACAATGAACACAAGGGCCAAAGGTTTCCCCCTCCCGCAGTCTTTGACTGAAGCTATTTCCTTCTTCTCAGGAGCCTGAGAGAGCCTTTTGCTCCACCCCAGCAATGACTTGAGGTGGTATCGAACAAGAGGAGGGTCCTGGGTGAAGCCAGGATACCTTTCAATAAATATCAGCCCTACTCCAGCTAGAGATTCAGAGACAGAGAGATGGTCAAAAACTGGAAGCAGAGGTCACTACTGAACAACTCCTGCAGCATCACTTAGAGTCACATCCATCCCTCCATAAAGAGTGTTGGTTTGAGCAGTCAGCAGTAGCTCAGCACCACAGAAAAGCACTTAGGGGATGGAGGAACCACATCCCTCGGAGCTCCCAAAGGTCCCAGTGACCTTGTCCCCTCTCCCTGCCTGTAAGGTGGTTGAAAACAGTTAATTTCAGTCTATCTCTGTCACTGACAAGAAACCAAGGAAAACAGTTCCCCCATTAGCATTCTGCCAGATGCCTTCAGGACAGTTTAATTTATACCTGTATTATTTTTATGATTTAGAAGAACAGGGAACTGTCTAAGATTCAGATGTGTCTGGAATGGGAGATCCACATCCTGGTTTATTTGAAGATCTCTTTGTCAAATCACAAGATACTTTGGGTTGGAAGGGACGTTTAAAGGCCACTTGGACTACCCTCCTTGCAATGGGCAAGGATATCTTCAGCTAGACCTGGTTACTCAGAGCCCATCTGACCTGGTTTTGGAAGTTTCCAGGAAAGCTTTTGAAAGCTACAAGCATGGAAAGTAACAATCTAAGGGAAAAAATGGGTATGTCTAACTCACCCAGAGTAGTCTTCTCAGCAGGTTCACAGGCCCTCCTGCCTTATGGCCAATGGGTTGCTGTATGGAATGTTTAAACACAATTTTATGAGCAATTTACATCCTATGGACTGCTGCAGACTGTTCTTAGTGCTCCCTGAATGCTGACATTGGGAGAACAAGTCCAGCCACGCATTTCTTCTTGCACATTCCAGCTTGACCTCAGGAGGAAGCATAGAATATGTGTAGGCATCATGGAATCATAGAATGGTACAGGTTGGAAGGGACCTTCCAGCCTCCTGTCATGAGCAGGGACACCTGTGCTTGGAGTAACCAGTCCCATCCCACCTGGCCTTGGACACTTTCAGGGATGGGGCAGCCACGGCTTCTCTTGGCAACCTCTGCCAGGGTTCAACCACTCTCCCAGTGAAGAATTTCCTCCTAATACCAAAAGTAAATCTCTCCTCTGTCAGTGTGAAGCCATTCCCCCTTGCATCGTATGTATGTAGATATGGAAAAATATGTATGTAGAAACTGTAGAATATTCTACAATAAATAGAAGTGTATGACGTTCATGAGATCTCAGGGTTTTTTTCTCAAACATCCTCATGGCCCTATGAATTGTAGCAGTTCTGGCCTGGATTGTCCTGCATTATTTGTAGGTCAGAGTAGAATCCTTTGTGCCTCACCTTCTCACCATACCAGAGCTATGGCTGTCTCCCAGCAACCAGAGGTAAAGGAGAAAAACCTTATCCCAGCCTGATCAGGCAAGCCTGCAAGAGGAGGAAGAATGTGCCATCTCCTGTCATGGGAAGCATCACAACCTAAACACACAGGGGATGAGCCATAATGGACTGGATCCACAACAGACTGGATCCAGAATGTAGAGGCTTTCCCAACAGCCCGGAATGTGCCAGCAGGATTTCAGTGGTCTTCCTTACCCACCACAGCAAGGATCAGCATCTGGTTTCTCCTGTGTTTCCTATCAGAAAACCCAGGTAAAAAACAATATTTTGGGGATCTTTTCACAGGTGTCAATGTGCAGATGCAGATTATCCAGGGGTAACAGGGCAGATCATGAGCTTTTGTTCAGGCAATTCCCTGGGAGCAGAGGCAGGAGGGTGGATGCTCATCCCCTTCTCCATGATGTGCCACACAGCTGGGCTGCTCCCTACTCCAGCTCTTCCTTGCCCTGCACAAAGCCAGTGTGCTCCTGCTCTGGGAGAAGTGAAACAAAAAAAAAAAACAAAAAACAAAAAAGAGACAATTGAGCTCTTCATTCTTCTGTGATGGCTGCAAGAGGAGCAAATGCCTTGGCTCAAACTTTAAAAGTTCTCAGTTCCAAGAGGAGCTGAGATCTTGGCACAGCAGAAGCTTTGGGCCCAGCCATAGCTGGAGAAAGCGAGTCAGAATAATGCCTCAAATGAAGGGGGGGAAGGGGCCACATGGGTCAGGTTGAAGAACTGCCAGCTGCTCTTCCCTGGCCCTGCAGAGACTGTGTGATTGATGGCATTTGGCGACTTTCATCTGCAGCCACTCGGTGCTGATTCCAGCCAGGCTAAACAGAGCTCCCCTCTGCCAGCCCAGCAGATATATCTGCTAAGAGAATTGACTCACCAGGGCCTGATAAAGAAAATCCATTTTGCACTGAAGTCCAGAGAACCTGCAAGGAGCATGTCTTTGGCAGACGAGCTCAGGGAAGAGTTAAAGCACAGCATCAAGCTGTCAGCAGAGACAAAAAGTTGTTCTCCTGCCTTTCTTTTCATTTTTTTACCACTCGCTCTTTAAAAAAATGCTTCATTTTCACTTCAGTGAAGCTGGAGAGGCAGGAAATAATACAAAGGCTCTTTACAAAGCCCAGATTCTTTCTTCTGTGGCATCTGTGCTGAAGTATCTGTGATGGTAACAGCCTCTGCTTTCTCTTCAGAAGACTCAGCTTCATAAAATATTCCCTCTCTTGAGGCTGTGCAATGGTGGGATTCCCTCTCACAGCTCCATTGCTTTTCCAGTCACACTCTGAGCTGCTTACAAAGCTCAGGCAGAGAAAAAGGAAAACCTATTCTGTTTGCTGCTCCCAGTGAGAAGAAGGGGCTCCCTGTGGTCCCCCTCAGGCTCCCCAGCCCCAAGGAAGTACCCCCATGTGCCAGCCAGATACGGGGGGCTTGGTGACAGCACTGTCACCCCTACAGATACACTTGTCAAATCATCATTTTCCAGGCATATTTTAATCCCCTTTGGATTGCTCTAATCTAAATAATTAATCAGCGCTGAGTCCTCTCTTTACTTGACAGGAATGGTGGGAGCTGGTTGTGCTCCCTGTGCAGCACCTGCCCCTGCCAGCCCTGACACAGGCACAGCATCGCTGCCACACACAACCCTGTCCCCTGTGTTCCCTCTGTCCCCTCAGGGTCCCCCAGGCCTAGCTGATCCCAGACCCCAGCAGATCACTGTGCCTCATTTTGTGGGTTCATCCCAGGGAGCATGAGCTGGCAGAGGTGAGGGCTCCCCACCTTCCCCTCTTCATCCCCAGGACCCCCCACTGCACACCTGGTCAGCAGCTCTGTTCCAGCACAGTGACATCTGTTTGTATGGAAAGTGACAATGACCTGCTGGCCAGCTCAGAGAGGAGCCCGTTGTCCCCTGAGGGCATTGCAATTGCTCTGCAACTTATGCCACTGTCTCTATTGTCACCCAACCTCCAAGGAGAGCCTGAGGACAGCCAACCTGGCAGACACAGGTGGGCACAGGGCCATTCTGCTCCTGTCCTGCAGCCCCTTCCCCTCTGCAGGGCCAGGAGCTCATCCCTCTAGGCATGTGCCTTAGGCACCTCTAGCAGGGCCCAGACTGGGGATGAGAGGGGATGGTGGCTGTCCCAAAGTGACCGTGTCTCTAACAGAGGGGATGCAGCACAAGAGTGGGGAGGGGTTACACCCTGGGCACAGGGAGATGCCAGGGGACCTGAGAACATCCCAGCACCCTTGCCCAGAGTGGGGAAGCAGCCCCAGGTAACCCCAGGTCCTGCAGCCAGCAAAGGCCACGGCAGCAAGGGCATGAGGTGACCTCAGCAGCATCTGCTGGACCTGCAGCAGTTCAGACAGTCCTGCAATGTTCTCTAGCTGCCCGGGACATGTATGCACACAAAGGTACACCCTGTGAGCCTGTGGCTCTGCTCAGGAGTGTAGGAGCTCCCTGACCATGGGTCTGGAAGCTGCATGTCCTAGTGTGGGCTCTGTCTGCACCCTATACAGCTCCTACCCAGGGAGATGCTCTCACCCAGGCATGGCAGAGCAGGCACCAGGCCCAGCTCAGCCCTGGAGGCTGGGCAGTGCTCACAGCAGGATGCTGGTGATGATGGGCAGGCTGATGCTGCTGGGGGTCTCTTAATCCCTCCTTTCCCCCTCTGGCCCATTGCTTCTCTGGGAAGTCTTCTTTCAGCACTCTCATGCTGACCCCAAACACTCCAGGAGATTGCACTCCTGCTGTTTTTCTTCCAGAAATACCACTTTTGTAATTAAAGTGTTACTGTTTTCACCTCTCCCTGGTGCAGACACCCTATGTTGTCTTTCATGTTTTAATTCTCAAGTTCCTCTCTAGTATTTCCACTGTAAAAATTTACGCAGAATAGCACATTTCACCTCCTCCCACAGGTCCATACAAGGGCAGTTTTCCATGAACGACTGGCCAGGCTTCCCACTCACCACCAGACCTGGAGCATTGATCCTGTTGCCAGGCAAGAAGACAAGACTGGAGCATCCCTGCCCCAGAGCACCCTGCATGTGTGTCCAGAGACCAACTGCTCCAAGCAGGGAGAACCAGAGACAGGCCACAGAAATGATGGATGGCTCAGGAACCATGTGAAGATGTGAAGAGGGTCCTCACTTGGGTGATGGCAGAAGGGACCCACTGAAGGTCAGTATGTCCAGAGCAGTGTCTGTAGTTCCTCCAGGTGCTGCATTATCCCCATGGAAATACCAGCTGGAGGCACAGAAAACATGGATGATGTCCAGGCTCACTGGCCCTGCACCTGTATTCCTGTCTGCATGGGCTTGGAGGGCCAAAGTGGCTCTGGCACAGCATGGGCAGGGAGGCTTTCAGGGTCAAACCCGGATAGGAAAAAATGATGGAAATAGGAGCTTTTGAATCTGCACACCTGCTTCCTCATTTCCCCGTTCTGCCTGATTTTGAACTGGATAAAGATTAGAAAGCAACTTAGGAAAACAAATGAACAAAACGCTAAACCAAATTAATATTTTCTTTTTTTCCTGAGGAAAAATATCTTGATTTTTAACTGATGTGAAAAAAATATTTGGATTTGTGCTCATAGCTTTCCTTTGGGCTCTGTATGTCTCCTCTTGGTGAGGGCAACCAGCCCCAAGGCCAGGCTGACTGGGGAAGGAGCAAGAAGAGTTTCTTCAGAAGATTTAATCTCACAAAAACAGCAGAGATGGACCCCCAGTCCATGATGAATCCCCAGAAAGATTCCCACACCAGGCAGCAGGTCTGCCATCTAGGTAGCACAGAGAGATCCCCACCTGAAAAGAGTGAGAAGGTGTTTCAGGTGTCCTCCAAAGGTGAAAGTCCACACCCTGAGGAGAAAATGCAAGCATCAGGCAGCCCAAAAGAAACAGAATCTCGGAGTGCTCCATTCTTGGTTCATCTGAACCACAAGCCATGTCCTCCTGCAATTACCTAATGCAGCAACATCACAAGTTATTTACATATTTATGGAGTATTTACCAAACCTCATAATACTACAAAAAAACTTGATCATACAGCTGTAATTTAAATGAAAAATTGTTATTCATACATTTTCATTGTAATGTCACATGTCACAAAATATTATGGGTTCATGTGGCAGACAGGGCTCTGCTAATAATTAGAATACATTGCCACTTTGATGAGGCATTTACACAAAACTGCAGAACCATCTTAGAGCTGCTGAGATGTTCCCAGCACCCCAATTAAAAAAAGTCAGAGGCTTTTATCTACTTTACTGATTGTGCAGCATAAATCCCACCTTTTGCCTAATTTCAGACACTTGGCACACAGCAGGACATAGCTGTTGTCACCTCCTGGTCCCCCTGAAGAGCCTTCAGGCGCAGGTGCTTTGGGCTCAGCACAGCCAGTGCCTCTGTGGCACCAGGTGTGAACAAGTCTCAGTGCTTGGAGGGGCTGTGGGGACAAGAGCCATGGCAGAACCTGTGAGAGACCTTTCTTTGGGAGGTGCAGAGGGCCTGAGTGTGCCTGCAGACCCAGGGTGGGAGCTCTGCAGGGCAGAGATGGTGCCCAGGATGGATGGGCAGAGGGCACAGGGTCTGTGGAAAGCAACACCCTCAGGGTTAGTTAGGGCTACACCTGCCCTCCCACCTCAGGTCCCTCCTGCACAGCCCTACTGTCTCCTCCATCCCACTTCACCTACCTCATACCCACCTTTCACACATTTTAAACCCCTCCAGCCCCCCAGCCTCTGCTCCAAGTACTCGACTCCCTCCTACCTCACCTTCAACTGTCCAGGCCATCCTGCTGGTCCCTTCACATAAGCCTTTCACCGGCCATTCTACCTTCCGATACTCAGTCAATCCCCACAGCCTCATTCCATGTGTATGTCCGCAGGAATAGCTCTCTTGGTTTCCGGCCTTGGAGGAGGTGGTGGGCTGGATGCAGGCTGGCTCCAGCTCGGCCTGCATGGCTGGGTCCAGGCTGGCTCCCAGGGCCCAGCTAAGATTTTCTGCCCCTGGACGGGTGGTGAGCGAGCTGCTGAGCCCCTCACTGGGGAGCCCACTGGGCCCTGTCCCAGCGGGCAGCTGGGGCTCTTTGCCAGCAGGGACAATCCCTTTCCTAGCAGAGCCTGCTGGACTGTGCCAGACAGTGACTGTGTTAGCACTGGGGGCAGCTTAAGAGAGAGTGGTCCTGGGGCCAGGAGCAGCTGTGCAGCTGCTGCCATTGCAGACCGGGAGCAGCCAGGTGGCCAGGATCGGAGCAGTCAGAGTGGTCCTACACAGCCACCTCCGCATGGCACAGAGTGAACTTTATGTGCTCAGTCACTTTGAGCCAGCTTTGCTACGGACACATAGAAACAATAACATAGGACTCTGAGGTCAGTAAAGAAAGAGTTAATTCTAGATGGAGAGGATTGAAGAGATGCTTTGAACTTGGCTGAAATCCTTTTGCAAAATTATGGTAAATATACAGTTGGTAGAACAGACTTTGGTTTTTCCCTTGTGATTCATAAAAATGCACTGGGGGATGTAGCATTCTAGCACAGCTGTGAGCCGAGGCACCAGTTGAAACAAATAGATGTTGCTGTGATTCAATGAGAAATTTGAACAGAGAGAAATGAAAAACCTTGCCCTAGAGATAGTAGTAAAAAACCTCTGGTCCCAGAGATGGACTAAGAGAACTTTTTGCTTTATGCTAGAATAGCTCATCCTTAAAATAGCACCACAATAAATTGAAATGACCCATGAAGCAGCTGTAAGAAAACTGAAAAACATGGGAAGGGCTTTCACACTGCAAACATTTTTCTTTGTCCCAGTTAGCTGATTCGCTGTGACATTAAAGCCATGAGAAAACTGTTTTCTTGTAGAAAAGTCTCCATAGTATGGCAAGAGAAACTCTTCTCTCTAAGTGAACTGAAGGAAACTATTTCAGAAGTAGTAAACTGACTAAAAGTCCCAAGTTTTGTCTTTTTACATTGTCAGTAGAAAAGAAAGAAGTGTGGAGAGGGAGAAAAAGTGTCCTGAAGGTTTTATTCTGATTTTCTTATTATGTTCCTTTTAATTATGTTAATAAAGTTTTCTTTATACCCTTTCAAGTTTAAACATGCTTTGCTTTTCTCCTAATCCTATCTCACAGCAAAAAATAAACCCACCATAACCATCCATTCACCTGCTCACTTATCCCATGGGCTGAGGGAAGCTCTGTCTCTGCACAGGCTGCTGACTGAAAACAGCTCTTGGGGCAGCCCAGTCACCCAGCTGCTGAGCAGTCAACCCAGATTCTCCCAGAAGGGCAGGTGGCCACCCAGCAGTGGCACCATGAAGGGAACTGCAACCTTCAGGGAGAAATAGATGGAAGTGCTGTCACACCTCGAAGGAGCAATTACCTTGGCAGGCAAGGCAGCAATGAGCTGTAAAGTTATGACAAATGCCCTACAGCACACTCCAGAAGTTGGGAATACAGCAGGGAAGTCCCACATGAACAGGGAAAACCCACCCTCATCTCTGGAATCTTTCATGCCACTGGGTTCCTTAGGGTGTTGGCTTTTCCTGATCCCCTGGGAAGCCAAGGCAGGGGCCTCTGGAGCAGCATACCTCTGCTGGCACACCTTTTGCCAGGCTCACAAACACATGGAGGCCTGGGCAGAACTGAGCTGGGGTGCACAGAGAAAGGGATGAACTGCAAGTAATTAAAGCCGGGAGGAAGTAACCAACCAAAGCAGGACAGAGTTCAGGGACCACAGAATTGTGGAATCCCAGAATGGTTTGGGTGGGAAGGGACCTTAAATCCCATTCAGTGCCACCCCTGCCATGGGCAGGGACACCTTCCACTGTCCCAGGCTGCTCCAAACCCCACCCAACCTGACCTTGAACACTTCCAGATATCCAAGGGCAGCCACAGCTTCTCTGGGCACCCTGTGACAGGGCCTCCTCACCCTCACAGGGAACAATTCCTTCCCAATATTCCCTGCCCTCTGGCAGTGGGAAGCCATTGCCCCTTGCCCTGTGAAGGATGTCCAAGGCTGCAAAGCCAAAAGGTCCCACAGCTGGTCTCAACTGAGCTGGTGTATTCACATTGCTGTAAGTGACATCTGTAGGTGTGTTATTGCTTGCTGGCAGCAGGAACAGCCTGCCAGGAACGGTGGGAAGGAGGAGGGGGGTCCTCAGGCTGTGCAGAAATGGGCTGAGAACATAAAACCTACCTGTTGCTGCTGGGATGGTCAGTGGTGAGCAGCACACCCTGTGCAGCTGCACTCAAAAGGAAGGGGTGGTGCTGGAGAGGACTGGGGTGACTGATGAAGACATAGGAAAGCATGATTTTGTGGGGCTCTGGAAGTGGGAATGGGACCCTCCCCATCCAGCTGTGCCAGAATGTGGACTAGACCTTGTGACCCTGGCCCTGCACGGCCATCCTTGGCCCAGACCTCAAGCCTGGCAGGGTTTGGGGAGAGTGCTGAAATTCCAGCGCCTCCTTGTTCCTCCCATGTCAGGAGGGGGGTGATGCAGCAGCTCCTGGAGGACTGAATGACCCTTCAGCTCCAGGAGGGCACTGGGAGCCAGAGCCACAGTCAGAGAAGGTGTCAGCCACTGGCTGTGACCCTGTGGGGCATCAGTGTCTGTGAGCAGGACAGGGCTGACAAGGGCTCAGATAGGCTGGACTTGCCTGAATCATGGCAGGGTTTGGATAAAAAGAAACCTTACAGGAAACATTTGAAGCGAAATGTGGGCTCAGCACTGTCATACAGTGAGACTGCTGTGGCTAGGGCAGGCACAAGGCTCTTCAAGAGGCGAAGCTGCAGATCTGTCCCAGCACACCGAGCTCACCTTTCGGCTCTACAGTTCTCTGTGATCCCCCTGTACCCAGCCAGGGCTCAGCTCTGCTCCCATCCCTCCTCCTGGCTGAAGCTCTTCATCCTGCTGCCTTTGTGCCATAGTCTGAAAGCAGACCATGGAGCACTGTCACTTCGAGTTGTGCCTTCTGCAGAAACTGTTACCCGAGATTTTTAATTGCACATTGTGAAAGCACACCCAGGACTAATCATATCACAAGGAATTTTGGGTCAGAAAGAAACAATTACACAATTGGCCTCTTAGAAGCAAGATGACTCTCAAACACCTGAGAAGCACTATAGCTAGAGAAAAAACTTTCCCAATCATTCAGGTGTAGAAGAGCCCATCTTTAGGAAGAGAGAAGCACTTTATTTCGGATCAAAAAGGATGACCCCAGGGATCCTTACCAGAAGCTGTAAACTACATCATAAAAGTGAAATAACTTTTACCCAGGCTCACAACAAAAAAAAAAAAAAGCAACAAAACAAAACCAAAAAACCTTCCTTTCAAAAATATTCAGTGCAGCTTATAAAAATGAATCAATTTCATAAGCATGCTAACATCTTTATTCCTCAAATGTTAAGTAGAATATTTAGAACTGGAGAATGTATCTCTGAACACCTTCCTTACATCTAAATTCATGTTTCTGCATAAAGGTCAAAGCTTTTCTGGGTACTTTTTCCTTGCTAAAATCTTCAGAGGTGCTTATTTACAAATGATCTGCTTCCACATGTAAGCCTCATATAATAACTCCTGTTGCTTTTGTTCTGAGTGTGGGAGATGGAGGTGTACAAGTGTAGCAAGGCCATTTGATGTCATAATTGGAACTAAATCAGGCACTGTCTGAGTACAGAATAGAGCAGAAGTGGGCCCAGCCCTGATCTAAGCAGAGCTGTGGATGTCTCACCAGCACACAGACCTGTGGTACCTGGGCTGCCTCCTTTGGGTGGAAAAAGCCCCTGTGACCTTCTCCTGCTGGTCACAGGTTGTCTCAAGGGGGAGAGAACCAGTCTCTGCCCAGTGCTAACACAACAGGACAGGACTCACTCCCAAAGAGTTACATTAAAAAGGCAATCATAGAATAAATTGGGCTGGAAAAGACCTTTGAGATTTGAGTCCAACCTGTGACCAACACCACCATGTTAACCAGACCATGGCAATGAGTGCCATGGCCATTCATTCCTTAAACATCTCCAGGAACAGTGAGTCCACCACCTCCCTGAGGAGACCCTTCAAATGCCTGCCCAGCCTTTCTGTGAAGAACTTCTTCCTAACTTCCAAATGATGTCTTCAATGAGTGATGATCATTCGGTTTCAAAACTCTCTCTAAAATTTCAGTTTCTCAAAAGCAGTAGTTATGCTGAAGAGTGATAGAACAGACATTTGTCAATGGGTAAAGCAAAGTGTCAACTGCTTTAAATTCCTGATGATCTCAAGCGACAGTTGAGAGAGTGGACCAAAGCAGAGAGGTGAACACTGCAAATGTTCTGGGACTCTCCCAGCACAGCAGCAGAAGCCATCGGGGTGATGTTGCACATGCACAAAGGTGCTCTGTAGCCATGAGTCATGAGGTCAAAGCATCCAGCCAGGGAAAGGATGACAGAAATCACAGTTTCCTTTGAGCTCACACAGTTAAATTTTTGGGGGTAAGCAGTGGCTAGACAGCTAAAGCAGGAAGTGGTGAACATGGAGAGGAGTCATGACACCCCCGGGTTTTAATGCCACACAGCACATTATTTCCTCAGCACTGAGAGCAATAGGAGGCTGTCAGCATTCTGGCAAGGAATCAGAGTTAATGTATTCTCATAATGAATTTAATGAGATAATGAAATGCTGTTGTAATTGAAGGTATTAACATCTTCTCCTGTTAAATACCAACTTGCTTAGACCATGTGTTCCTTGAGAAAAGACATGTGCTAATCTTGGTAAACACAGAGAAATAGTGGGATTTAATTCGGATTTAGGACTCTCTGTAACCAGACATTCGGTGGATTTCAATACTACTCCTTTGAGTGACTTCTTTTAAATAACTTATTTAAATGCTTTCTTTGGTTGCATTGGATTTAACTGAGATTAATCAGCTTTACATATGCAGATACTATTTAGATTATGTGAGATATGTAAAGAGGATTTCCAGCCTTTGAATTTGGTTATCATGCCTATCTCTAAGCTCCTTTAATTGTCTAAAGTGGGTAAGGGGGAGCTCACAAGCAACTCAGGAAAGGATGTGCTTTGTCCCTGGCTCCAGGCACACATGCTCTTGTCTCACACATCTCAATTATCAGCTCCCAGCAGAGCTAATGGCTGCAGCCACTGTTTCACATTCCTTTTCTGTCTCCTGTCCTCAATAATTAAAAAGTCATGTTCATTAACCGTGCTTGTTATACCTGCTTCAGCTGTGGTGGATAACAGACCAACTCCACGTCTTGGGATCAGCTGACACTGAGGAACTCTCAGCCTTTGAGCATTCAGGTGCCCCTTGGTTAAACTTCAGCCTTTTTTTAAAAGAGAATTATTGCCAGCCGGTCAGGAGATCCCCACAAGAGCTGGGCTAAGGGCAGCGTCCCCAAGAGCATCTACCTGTGGGATGGGGGGAAGCCTTTGCAGTCTGACTTCACTCATCACATCTGCAGCCACACAGAGCTTTTGGGAGTGATGCTGTGTGAGGATTTCCACCTGTTCTGGGTACTACCTTCCTGTGTGTTTCACCTGCACCCCCAGAGCCGCTGAGGAGGTCCATGACCTGCAGGTACAGCCCAGACCTCAGCAGCAGCATGAGGAGAGCAGGAGATTCAGGAGTCCCTCCAGCAGCAGATTCAGTTTGAATATTGCCTTTGTGTCTGGAAAAAGAAAATAAAAATGCATTTTTGTAAAAAAATATAAAAATTCAGACCTGTCCAGGTCTCACAGGGACATGCTGGCTTCTCATGGGGAGTTACCAGCAGAGGGATCACAGCAGAATCCCTGGGCAGCATCTCCTCCATCTCCACAGCTGGAGCCCAGGAGGAGAGAGGAGGGTTCCTCATGCCAGAATGGGTATCATTCCTTTGGTCTCCCTTGGCCCCTTCCTGCTCAACCACTCCCCTGGCAGCCAGGAGCTGCTGAAGGAGCCCAGGAATAAAGGAACTGCCTGCACTCATTTACAGCTCTGTAATTATTTGTTTGGGTGGCAGGCATGTGGGCCATTTCTAGAGCCCGCGATTGGTCTGTTCCACTCTCTTCAGGTCAACACCACATTCTGCAAAATTGCAGTATTTCTGTATGTCTCTGTTTAAATAAATTCTAAGAAATATTTGGAGGAATAGAGAGGTGCAGAAAAAAAGCTACAAAGTTGATTTAAAGGCCAAGAAGAACACCTTCCATGCAGAGATTTAAAGGCTCCAAGCTAGTTAGCTTTTAAAGAAGACTGAGAGGTGACTTCATCACATCTAAACTCCTTCAGGGGGAGAAAATATCTTGCAATAAAGACTCTGTGACTGCAATGCGAAAGGCAAAACAAGAGCTGGAAGCTGAAGCCAGCAACATTTGAATTATAAATTAGACACTTTTTGGGAAGGAAAACATTTATCCACCTCTGAAAGTAGCCTGAAGAGATCTTCCTGAAAGATGTGTTTCAGTCAAACCCAAGTCACTGGATGCACTGCATGATGAACGTGGCGAAATGTAATGGCCTGTGATTTACAGGAAATCAAGTGTGATGATCTAATGTGTTTCTCTGGCTTTAGTCTCTGTGACTCTATTAAATGAAACCATCACACAAGCTGCAAGCCAGCAATGGATTCCTTCTCCTTGCCACACACATGAAGATGAGGAGATGGCTGGAGCTTTCCTGGAGGCACATCACACTCTGGAGGGAGACACACAGATCCCTGCCGTGTCCAGAGGGGAGACTGGGGGGAAAAGCTCTTCTCTACCCTGTGTCAGCTTAGTGCAGCTTGAGATGGATGAATAAATGGTGAGACCAAAGCCCAGAGCAGCTGTGGCTGCCCCTGGATCCCTGGCAGTGTCCAAGGCCAGGCTGGACAGGGCTTGGAGCAACCTGGGATTGTGGAATGTGTCCCTGCCCATGGCAGGGGGGGGGACTGGGTGAGTTGTAAGGTCCCTTCCAGCCCACACCAGTATGACATTCTGTCATTCTCAGGCCTTGGAGGTTCATACCCCTGGGGCAGGGGAAGGCACTGATGAGCTGGGGATGGGCAGAAGCTCAGCAGTGCTGCAGCCTTCCTGTGGGCAGAGACAGCACAGGGACTCTGATAAGGTACTCAGTGATGCTCTCTGCTCAGGGGTGACCCCTTTCAGGGGCTGGGGTTCTGGGGACAGCTGAGCAAAAATGGCACAGCCCCAACTCCCAGGTGGAGCAAACACCAGGATCACTGCATTTTCACAAAAATGACCCACAGCAGTGGCACAGAGTCTTCTGCTAACTCCAGGGCAAGTCCAGGGTCTGGAAAAGACTGAATCCCACCTCCCCTCTTCTCTCTGCACCCCACTAGGAGCACTGAAGAAGACAAGTTAAGCCAGCAAGCTCTTCCCTGGGTGGGTGGCAGAGGACATTCCTGTTATCCCATCCTCTGGAAGCCACGGGTGTGCTTAGTATTCACAGCACAGCCCAATTATTTATAACAGTTATTTTTCATTTTGAGTTTCAAGGTATAATAAGGTGGTTATAAAACTGATTTAGGGATAGAAAAGTTTGATTATAAAGGGAAATTATTTGAGGGTTTCAATGGAAGGAATAAGTTGTACGAAATAATGGTGCTGTTGAAGGGAAAAGATGCACAGAATCAAAATCCTTTTAACTGTTCCCTTGCTCCAAGCATGGCCATTCCACCAACCCTCATGTTCCAAGAGAAGAGCTTAGGTTTCCCAGGGAAGAAACACACATTCCCATTGTATCTGAGCTTATCACAGAAGGGAGGGCAGGAGAAAAGGGAAGCCTGCATAGCTGGATCTGGAGGGCAGGTTAGCAGGGGGGAAGGAAAACTGTAGAAACCTTATGATACAACACTTCACCTCAGAAACTGAAACAAAAGTGATAGAGGGGAAGCTGGCAGAGGGCTCAACCTCCTATATAGAGGATGGGAAGAAAGGGACTGGGTTGAAAGACAGAAACCTCCTGATTTTTTGCTGTGGTGGGACCTGTTTTTATTCACACCTCAGTAACAGCACTGCCTGAAGAGCAGAGAAGGCTAAAAAGCCATTCCCACTCCTTCTCACACCGAGGGCCCTCTGCTCATACACAGCTCAGAGCACTGGGATGGATGGTATGGACTGTCCTAGTCCACACGGAGATCCCTGCTCTTCCGTGCCCATCTCCCAGCCTGCAGTCCCCCTGACCTCATTCCAGCTGCACCAGTGCTGCTGCAAAGTACTTGGAACAGGACAGACCAGGTTTGGTTTACTCTGCAAATCAAATTTTAAATATTTGTCATTAAGCAAACTTCCATTTTAACAAAAAAAATGTTGTTTGCTGGCACTGTGGGAGGAATTAACATGTGTTTTGCAGTGGCTTCATCCTTCCAGGACACAGACAAAGTCCTGCAGAGAGGACACCTCAGCCCTGCTGGGACTAGCTCTGCAGTACCCAATGCCTTCATCACATTCCTAAAATCATGGAATCATAGAATGGTTTGGGTTGGAAGGCACCTTAAGCTCATCTCATTCTACCCCAGGCACCGGCAGGGACATGCCCCACCAGAGCAGGCTGTCCATGTCTGTCTGACTTTCCTCCTACAAGGCTACAGTGGGAATGTGCAGTTGTATCTCTGCCTTCCCAGCCTGTGGGACACTGTGTGACCAATACCAAGGGGCTCTGTGGGGTTGGACACAGAGCTGGGGCCAGTGAACAAACATGAGAATGCACCTCTGCTCAGGATTCCCAGAGCTGAGTAAGCTCTCCTTAGCAAGGGCATTTGCTAGGGACAAAAGCACCTTGGTTCAGCTCTGCTCCTGAGAAATCCAGTTCATCCTGCTCCTCTACCCCCTGCTCTGTGCAGGGCACCCAGGGTCAGATCTGGCCCTCAGGCAGAAGATTGTCTCAGCAGTCTGAGCTCTGGCTGCAGCTTCTGCAGGCACAACAACCTTCCCAATTGCCAGGATCACATTGAGCAGCAACAAGTGCCAGGGGGATGCGGGGGCCACAGCAGTGCAGGAGGAGATGCAGAGCATGAAGCTGTGCCAGGGCAGGCTCAGGCTGGAGCTCAGGGCAAGGTTCTTCCCCCAGAGGGTGCTGGGCACTGCCCAGGCTGCCCAGGGAATGGGCACGGCCCCGAGACTGCCAGAGCTCCAGGAGTGTTTGGACAGCACTGCCAGGGATGGACAGGCTGGGATTGTTGAGGGGTCTGGGCAGGGACAGGGGCTGGGTGATCCTGTGGGTCCCTTCCAACTCAGCATATTCCATGATTCCATGAACAAGACCGTGAATAGGACTGAAATGGTCCAGCCTATCTGCAGCTCCATCAAAACACTCTGGAAGCAAGCTCCAGAGATTTGGGCAGGAGCAGGCACAGGGCTTAAATATAGACTGGGAGACATTACTGCCAGCAGTGCTCCAGCTCTTTGGGATGCAGATTACCACAGCCAGAAACTTCCCAATGGGAAAGGAGACAGACAATTCATCAAAGAATACAAGTCAGCAGGACTGTTATTAGAGAGAGATGATAAAATTGCCAATAATGAGGCAGGGAAGACAGGAGCAGAAATATTTATGTGCTGTGTTGAGGGGAACCTGAGGATGTGCTGACTCTCCATGAGAGCCGGGGAAAGTTTCCTTTGCTGCTGTGGAGGGTTAAACGCAGCCTCTCACTGGGAAGCACTTCCAAACTAATCAGAGCATACAAGGTAACCCAGCACCCTGTGAGTTAACAAGGAGATATCTGGCCTTTATTAATTTTGATTCCATCAGAGACAACAGGGAGCTGAAGGAGATGGGGAGAACACTAACGTTTTACTTTGCTGTGCCTCATGAATAAAATAGGTCTCTCATCTGAAATCAGTCACAGAAGATAACAGAAAAACCAACACAAGGTTCAGCTGATAAAGAATTAAATTATAGAATTAACACCAACCAGTGTAATTGCAGGCAACTTGTTCCTGGTGGGATGCATGGGAAAGGACTGGACCTATACCATTGCTTTGAGATAAAATTGAGGAACAGCACCAGGAACCAGCACAAGGACTCTTTGCTTTTAGGAAAACAGTGGGCCAAGCTTTGGCTCAGTGAGATCTGATGTGCCCTCCACTAGCAGCTCTGAGGGTGCTTCTCACAAACCCTGGAGCAGTTCCTCCCCTGACTGTGCCAGGGTCGTCAGGGAAGAGCACTCACTAGGACTGGACAAACAAACAACAAAGATGGCTCTTCATAGTAGAGGGAAATTAAGGATATGATAAATTCACTTTTTAAAACAATCAGATCTCCAATTTCCACTATTAGGCTGGATGGGGGAAACAAGGACACGGGATAATGTGACAGATTGGCCATTTTGGGGAAATGAACACATTTATTTCAACTGTGCTGACAGGCAAAATTCACTTTAAATTACATAACATGGCAATATGTCTTCATCATCCATTACCTGGGAGTGTGTAAGGGAAAAACTGTCACCAGAGAGGCAGCCTACACTTGTCTAAAAGTTCAGGGAACCTGGCTGGTTGGTGCTGCAGACAGGAACATGCCTGAGGAGGCTGCCCAGTGCTACAGCACAGTGCTGCTCTGGGCAAAGCCCCCACAGAAAGTGGGCAGCCCGCTGCTCTCCTCCTGCCCTACCATCTCTGCTGGGCCATATTCCACACCCACTGCATCCAGGGCATCCTTATTGGAGCATCAGCTTTGCAGGAGCTACAGCTGTGGTGGACCCAGCCAGCCACTGTCCCTGTGGTGACAAGCTCAGATGAGCCATCATGACCAGGAGCTGGTGACACCAGGCACTTCTACAAATAGTCACTGTACTCAGAAATTCAGGAAGGTTTTCTTCCACAGTGTGAGTCCCATCTGACAGCATCTGGACTCTCTTTTTTTCCTCCAATGACCAAATTCTCTCATCATGGACATCTTTTTACTTGGAAATTGTGACTGTTTTTTCAAGAGTTACATCTGGGTCTCCCCTACATCATTTCTCACTCCCTGTCTCCCTGTGTTTCCTCCTTCTCAGATCTCAGTCGCAGCTCTGTCTTTTATCAGAGACTCAGCAAGCCCTCAAAATTGCAAGATTGACTCTTCTCTCTAGATCAATCACCAGTAATCCTATGATTTTGCCTTCTTTGTGTGCCCTCTGTTCAAAAGCCTCTCACTCATGGGGTTTATTTTCTATATGGGCTGTGAACCCCCCAATTTTCTGTACCACAGCTGGGTACACTTAGCCTCTTCTGCTTGACTTGTCTGAAAAATGTGAAACTCTACAGGAGCTTCAGAGCAAGAAATTGTCAAGAAAAACTGCCTTCAGACTTTGCTTTTCTTCCTGGTAGCTGTTTCTTGAGGCAGAATGAGCAGGGGAAAAGTTCTAACCATTCTCTGGTTTGAATTTGTTCATAGGTTTAGCATTTGGGATGCTCTTAATTGTACATAATTTCTGCATTTGCTTCTGATACAGTAGGAGAGGAAAGACAATGAGTGCAAAAAAATAATTGAAGTTCCAAAAGGGTTTGAGCCTGAAATCCAACAAAGTTTAAAAGCCACTTGGTGTTGGAGAAACTTCCTTATGAAGACAAATCCTCCTAACCAGAGGTTTATTAATGGTGTGTTAGGTGAGCACCCATTGATGTGGTGTACATTGGAGGGGAGATGGATAGATGGGCTCATTTATTCTTCATCCTAGTTTTCTGTATTCCATTTCATCTGGAAACAGAAGTTTATAGGATCCCTATATGTGGCTCTTTCATTTGAGTGATGATGATGGAGGGTGGTGGCATCACTCTCTGCGTGCCAAAACTTGCCCTGGGGGACTGAGTTAGTTGTAGGGATCAGGAGGGATATTCACAGATTCATGGAATGGTTTGGGTTGGCAGGGATGTCACAGCTCATCTCACTCGATCCCTCTGCCATGGGTAGGGACAACTTCCACTGTCCCAGGCTGCTCCAAGCCCTGCCCAGCCTGGATCTGGACACTGCCAGAGATCTGGGGCAGCCACAGCTGCTCTGGGCACCCTGTGCCAGGGCCTGCCCACCCTCCAAGGGAACAATTCCTGCCCAATATCCCATCCATCCCTGCCCTCTGGCAGTGGGAAGCCATTCCCTGTATCCTGTCCCTCCACCCCTTGTCCCCAGTCCCTCTCCAGCTCTCCTGGAGCCCCTTTAGGCCCTGGAAGGGGCTCTGAGGTGTCCCTGGAGCCTTCAGTTCTCCAGGTAAACAGCCCCAGCTCTCCCAGCCTGGCTCCAGAGCAGAGGGGCTCCAGCCCTTGGAGAATCTCTGTGGCCTCCTCTGGGATCCTCCAGCAGTGAATGAACACAGTGGTTGCTCCTTGCTGTGGGAGTTGCCTGAGCAGTCCAGTACTCACAGGTTGTATCCCAGTCCCAAACAACATCTCCTCCTGTACCTATAAATTTGCAGACACCATTTTACTCCCACACTGTATTTCAGATATGAAGTAATTAGAGAATTCATCCTCAGAATGTTCCATAATCTAAACTTTCATTGCAAATAAAAGTTTATAGCATTGATGTTTGCTGGAGGAACCTGCAGATGTGAATCAGAGGCAGCAATCTCTTCCCCACACCTGAAGGCAGCCTGAAATAACAGTTCCAAAAAAGCTCTCAATTGTTTATTAAAAGGACAATGCAATACTTTTGAAATCAAATAATATTAATCATTTCCCAGCTGATTTATTGACCATAAATATTTATACTGTGCTATCACAGTACACACAGACCACAAAAGCATCAAGGGCTTCCTTCTCATCTTGTGCTCCCAAAAGAAAATTCTGTGATGCTTCCTGCAAAGTACCAAAAACCCCTTTTCACTAAGTTGCCTTCCTGCTTCTTTTAATATTCTGCAGCAAATATTTCCCAAGTCTGTGCCTTTAACAGCCCTCATTCACAGAGTCTATAAATGATATTATCTTTGCTCTTTTGGAGACTTTAGAGAATTTTTCTTCTTGTATAATTTTTTAATTGCGGTAACTTCATTTGCACACATAAAACTGGTCTTTCCACCATTCCATCATTCTGAGATGATTCTAACTGGATAGGCAGACATTTTACCTTAACATTTAAAATTCAGCTTCACCACAGTCCCACTAGAGAACTAAGAAAAAATTATTCCAAAGTTCACAACACCCAACTTCCCACAGCCAGGGAATTAGAGACATCCTGATATGTTTGAAATTAATGCAGACACCTATTAGAGCATAATGCGTTCAGGTGCCAGTAATAAACACCCTTTCATCATGCTGGTTGTGAAGCCATACCTGCTAGAAAAGCAAAATCAAAGAATAAATAGAAAGGAAGTGGTTCATTGCCTGCATCAGTTTAACCAGTGACCCACTTGAGGAAAGCCAGGCCAAATGGGATGCACCGATTTGCTAAAATGCATTGACAGAACTTTTACAAAATCACTCTGGTTCCCCCTAGACCATGATTCAAGATCTGAGCTTGTCTCCTTCCCTCTCCAGGCTGGATTTGTTTACTGAGCACTTGAGGGGGTACCAGCTTTAAAGAGAAAGGCCTGAGTTCCAATACCTCAGGCTCAGCACCGCGTGCTGATGTCCTTGTCCATGCACTGTCACAAACCCCAGGGTCCTGGGGGTGCCTTTGAAGTGCCTTTTAATACCGCCTCTCCGAAGTCCAAATGCTGCTTTACCTTGACACTCCACCTCTTCCAGATCCCACCAGCTGGGACTAAGCCAAAACTGCATCACATTATTTGCGCTCTCAGGGGTTCTCAGTCTTTACTGAATTCCTATTAAATTCCAAGTAAGGAAGGTCATAGAATCAGAGGATCAAAAAATGGCTTAGTTTAAAAGGGACGTTAAAGCCCATCCCATTCTACCCCTGCCATGGGCAGGGACACCTTCCACTGTCCCAGGCTGCTCCAAGCCCTGTCCAGCCTGGCCTTGGACATTGCCAGGGATCCAGGGGCAGCCACAGCTGCTCCGGGCATCCTGTGCCAGGGCCTGACCACCTTCACAGGGTATAATTTATTCCTAATCTCTAATGTAAATTTAATCTCTAATATCTAATATAATTATTTTTCAGTTTGAAGCTGTTGCCGCTTTTTCTATCTACTGCATAACACAGCACACACCTCTATGCAGCTTTGCCTGGAACCACAGCCTTTGTACTGGTCCATACTTGTTGTGCCCTCACCAGCCTTGGACAGACAGCTACCCTTCCCTAGCCATTGACTACCGCCTCTGATGGCAGCATCACCAGCTCTGTACTCCCAGAGATACAATGCATCCCTTTGGAATGAAGGAAGACTGCGTCCTTCTTCTCTGTTCCATGTTTTGGGGCTCCCAGATGTTTGTATCCTGCATCTGAAGGGATGAAGAGGGAGGGTGTTTGGAAACATCCGGGTCCATTCTCCCTGGTTGCTTTTGGCCAAGACAGGTTGAGAAGGTTGTACTGAGCCAAGAAAAAAAATGGTAGGAGTGCTCTTCCTGAGATATTTCAGTCTTTCAGCACCCCCAGCTTTGTTTGGGGCAGCCATAGAGATAAAATCACTTTTCAGAATCATTACGGTTGAAAAGTCCAACCCTTAACCCAGCACCACCATGTTCATCACAAAACTATGTTCCTAGGTGCCACATCCAAATACCCTTTGAACATTACCAGGGGTGGTGACTCCACCACTGCCCTGGCAGTTCCAATACCTGACCATCCTTCAGGGAATAAATTTTTCCCAATAACTAATCTAAATTTCCCATCTGTATTTTGGGATCTGCTCCCCCTTCTCAGGTCAGCCTGAATGTGGACAAACGTCCCTGGCCACCGTGTCCCTTTGTCTCAGGTCTCTCCCAGACCCCCTCCCATGGCACATGCACAAGGACCAAGGGCTGTTCTCAGAGAGCTCCCATAGCACCCAAATTCACAAGCTTTTGGGGACATTGTCTTTGCCCAGCTGGGCATCAGCTGCATCCATGAGTCTATCTACCAAACATGCATGGTCTTTGGCTGCCTCTTAGGAGCCCATCCAAAACCAGCCCTGCAGCCTGACAGGGATTTCTTTGGCACCTGATGTCCCACCTTGAGTGGTCATGCAGCACAAATAAACTCTGAAACGGAGCCAGGGAAGGAACAGAGACCTAGGGCTGGTTTAGCAAGAGAGTGGAGGCTATACAGGGATGCAGGAAGGACAACGTTCCCTGGACGAGGCAGGAGCAATGCCATGGGCTGGCAGGAACAGGGTGAAAAGAGACAGAGGGAATCTCTCTGGGGAAAGCTGCCTATGAAATGCATTGCTGGTGAATGATAGGCAGCAGAATAAAAACGTTTTAAAAATGCAATGTATGTATCATGGTCAGATCTGCTGCAGGGATTATCCAGCTCAGTCCTTGAGTCACACTTTGCCTTTTATTGTCTTCATTAGGTGGATGTGGGTCTGCCAGCAAATAAATAAATGAGAATTAAGTAGATCTTCAAAAACAAGCACAAGCCATTTACACTTGTGGAGAGCCGCAAGTGTGTGTTGACCTGAAGGGGCAGGGGGACAACTCTGAAGGAGCAGAAATGCTTTGTCATGAGCTCTGTGACCCCATCAGAACTGGGAATAAAGGAATTGGCTGCATCTGGAAGCTTTGTTCCATGTGCAGCCACCTCCTTCCTTGGGTATGATAATGGGATATCAATATGATAATAACACCATGATCCATTTGGAGCCTTGGGTCTGCCTGCTGCTTTGCAGACCCCAAAGGGAACAGTGCCTGAGCATTGCAACATGACAAGGAGGTGTTGGTTTTGGTGGCTCCCCTGGATGCAGCAGGGTGGACAGTGCCTGGAGTCATGCAGGGGCAGGAGCAAAGCCTGTCCCTTTGAGAAAGACCCATGAAACCCACAAAGGGTTGGATGGAGCACTCCAAGGACACCCCATGGCACACAGGTACTGTGCAGCAAACATCACCATGGCAGGGGCAGGTGTGACAAGCACTGGGGAGTACAGGGACAACAAAGAGCTCCAGCCAAAGTGACACAGGAGTGGGGTCACAGGTGGTCGTGGAAGGGCTGCTTCCCACTTCACCAGGCACTTTGGAATGCAGCAAAACCATACAGTAACTTAAGCTGCTCAAGGTCTTTAGGATCACCTCAACAATTTATTCTACAGCTCAGGTGTATGAAGCAAAGCCAAAGTTCTTGTTGGGAAGGCTAAGGAGATGCAGTACCCATTGCAATCACCCATCAGAGAGAAAACAGTCTCAGCTCCTTCGTGCTACTCTAATCCCTCAGGAGGCAGCAATAAATCCCAGGATTTGGCTTGCAATGTAAGTTTGCAGCATTTTTTCCCTCCTTTATTTTTTTTTTATCTTAGTGAGCATCAATGCCAGACATTTGGGATAAATAGCCTTGCCAGTTTCCCAGTTCTAGAATGCCCATTCTGTCCCATTCCAAGAGTAGCCTGGACCATTAAAAACTCAGACATGAGAAAGCTTGGTAGATGCACTGCAGGTGCTGCACTTCTGTCCCCTGTTACGGGGCAGCACAGTTTTGGGACACATCCACACCCCACCATCTCTGTGGGCTGGTGCAGCTGGGGTCCAGAGCAGACTTGCCCCTATCCCTGGATCAAGTCCCAGAGGTTCAGGCAAGATCAGATGAAATCTCCCAAGTGAGCTCCTTTTACCAAAGGAAACGGGCCCAGAGAGCACCCCAGAGCTCCTGGGCACAGCCCAGAGCTGTCCATGGGGTGCTGGAGCTGCCTGGGCACACCCTGCACTATTGCAGGCTGGTGAATGCACCAGCTAGACACTTTCTCCAGAGTTATTTAAGTCCAAACAGCAGCAGGTGCTGAAGAGCAGGAGGGAACAACCAGTGGCACAAGGGACCAGCACAATCCCACTCACAAGCAGAGACTTCGTCCCTATAATTTTTTTGTGGTCTATCAGGAAGGCTTTTGCTGCCTTGTGTTTGAAGGTCACTCAAACATCACTAAGAAGAAACCAACACAAACTCTCACAAAATATAGCAACCCTGAGACAAAAAGCAGCTTTTTTTTCTGAAAAATGGTGCTCAGACACCAAGGGTGATGTCAGAGTCTAGAAATATGAGGAATTTCTCTTCGCATGTTTGAGAGATTTTAGAATCTCTGACAAACAGTGTTTTTAACCTTTGCTTATGGAAAACGGGCTTTTAAGCTCTGAAATGAAGCAGGGTTTTTAAGAGTGTGTATTAAATAGTAGAATAGTGCATAGTTTTATCACAGGGTGAGAATTTTAGATATATGGGGATTTGAGGATGGTAAGCAAGTGATGACAAGATGGAGGAAGCACATGGCTTTTGGGTTCCTTCCTTCTTCCTTGCCTCCATCTTCTGCAGTGAGGTGGCACATTATAGTTGGCTTAGAATAGAGTCTAACCTTCCAACATAGATAATAGTTATTGGAGTAGAATTATAAATACTGATTACGTAGTTTGTAGTATAAATATCCACGCCACCCTGAGGGTGGGCACATTTAGCATTTAGACATTTAGCATTGGAAGATAAGCCTTTTGCACTTTGTAGGGAGCATTTTAGTATTAGACATTTTCACATTTAGCATTTGACATTAAGCTTTTTGCACTTTGTAGGGGGCATTGTGCTTTTGTATTAGAACATTAAGCTTTGTGCATTTTGTAGTTAGCTTTGGTATTTGGAATGATAAGAAAAAATAAATTATGAAGAAAACAAGGGAAAAGCCTCACGCTTGCCTTTCCTTCAAGATCTCTGGCTGGTGAAAGCAAAACAAAACTGTGTACATTCTCGGAAGAAGATAAATAGCCGGCCGGCACAGGAAAACAAAAAACAATAACTTTTTATAAATCCGAGAGGGTGACCCAGCACCAAGCACGCTGCAGCCATGGAAAGACTCAAGGAAAAGATTTTAAAGCAGCAGAGAAAACAGGTGCTCTGCTCTGCAAGCCCCAAAACATCCAGCATTGCAGACTTCACTAAGGCACAAGCCACAGCTGCCTCTGCAACTCTGCTTTTAGTTACTTTTAACTGCACCTGTCCCCTCGACCTCTCATTTCAACCCACACTCTCAGCCTTGGGGTATATGTATTTTTTAGAGCAACACAACCATGTTTTAAGCAGCCTAGGAGACAAGATTAGGAATAATTTAGCTGCTGTCTTTCAGATCTCTTTGAACAATAGTAATGTCAGATGCCCCAGGTATGAACTTGAAATTTAACACAGTGGTAGATCATCTGTAAGGGAAAGGCAGTTTGCCTTTTGTTGTTCTATTTTTTTCCCTTATTTAGTGTCTCAGTCAACATCTAAAGGAATTTCCCATAAATCAAAACCTGAAAGGAAATAGGAAGCCACAAAAAATGAGTGAGATGTGAAAAACCAGCCATGTCTGTGGCTAGAGGGTATTTCATAACTCAGAAGCACCAGGAAAAGTGAGTTCTTATTACCCATGCCGTCCTAATGCCAGCATTCCCTGATTTTGGAGGGCTTGGCTCTTCAGTCAAGGCAAGCACTTGTAGCCCATACTCTGAACAGAGGACACCTCCAGGGAGCATCAACTCCCCACAGAGCATCAAACCCCCACAGGAAGAAGCAGGAGGGCTGAGCAATTGGCTTTACACCTCAGTCCTCTGGAAGCTAAGGGGTCTGACCTCCAGGGCCTGTGAAAGGTACCTGATTTACTTCAAGCACATTCATAGTTCACACAGAGCTTTAAGATGGGATTAAGTTTAGTATTTTGATTTTATTCCATTTTATTATGTCTGTACACTGTAAATGTAAATGTTTGGCCTGAGTTCAGTGGGTGTAAATCAGGGGAGCCCCCTGGAAGTGAGTGATGCTCCACTGACTTCCACCCACAGGGGATTTAACCAGTTCTCTCCTAATATACGTCCTGATAGGCACATTTTTTTATGTGGTTGTATTAACTGGGGTCTGCCAGGCTGCCAAATAAAGAACTGCTATCCAGGGGACAGCAAAATGCTGTTCTTGGCAAGGTTGTTTTCTACCCCCAAAACAAGCTTGCTAGCTGTGAGCAAACAAAAGCATGGACTGGGAGAGGAAGGATGGGAAGAGGAAGAGAAAGTGAAAGAGGGAAACACAAGAGACCATAACACGGGGAAAGAGAGAGGGAAAAAGACTGGGCATGGATAGAGGGATGTAGCAGAGCCTAAGACAACAGCATGAAGAATTCAGGCAGAGCTCAGGCTCACCATGCCCATCTCCTCCCACCAAGGCACTGGGGCTGGGGTAAGGCTGAAAGGGACACAGGCAGTGTGAAGAAGGATGGAATGTGGGAGCTGCAGAGAGGGATATGAGGGCTTTGGACTAAAAACAGGTCAGAAACATCAAGAGGTGCTTTAAAAGGGGTCCCATTACACCAATCAGGCCACAGGCACCCCTTTTCCAACCCTCTCTGCTGAGCTTGGGTGCCTCAGCCAGGAAAGGTTGGCTGAGGCCAAGACTCCAGGGAGGAAGCTGTCTGGGGGCTACAAGGACAGCTTTTTCTGAGGGAGCTTCAAACTAGCAAAGGACAGATTTAGATGACACATTGGGAAGGAATTGTTCCCTGGGAGAGTGGGGAGGCCCTGGAAGAGGTGCCCAGAGAAGCTGTGGCTGTCCCTGGATCCCTGGAAGTGTCCAAGGCCAGGGTGGACATTGGGGCTTGGAGCACCCTGGGATAGTGGAAAGTGTACCTGCCCATGGCAGGAGGGGGCACTAGATGGGCTTTAAGGTCCCTTCCAACCCCAACCATTCTGCGATTCAATGATCAGATCTTCCTGAAATGAGTCACCAAACTAAAATCTTCTTTGCTTTGCTTGGCTCTCTGGTGACACAATGGCTAGTGGAGCACTGGAAGGTGACACCCACAGCCCTGCATACCCATTCCCTGGATGCAAGGATATGCGTTATTTATATATGAATATATACGCAGGCAGATAGCTATAGACAGATATACAAACTTCCATGTACGTATATAAACCTTTTCTCCTTTGCAACCATGGACACATGTGAGGTGTGACCCACTCAGCAGAGTTCTAGAGCAGAGAGAAAAGTGAGCCCTGGCAGGGAAAGGACAGTGAGTCAGCACCACAAGCAGTGGTTCAATCCATATGTCTTGGAAGGGTCCAAGGGGTACTGAGAGCCTGCAATGAGACACAGAGGTTGAGAAGTGACATTTGTTCACCTCCAGACCCAGCGCAGGATGCAGATGCCTAAGATTCCCTGTTGCCTACAAGACGTGGTTCTTTGACAAAACAGCTGAAGACATTTCTGCCATACTGAAATATGTCTGCACATACTTGGCATAGTTTGAAAGATTAATGCAGAAGGAAAAGATCTCACATGGGCAGCAGATCCAACAGAATCCCCACAGGTGGGGTATTTGGAGATGACTGTGCTGCTGATAAATTCTGTAGGCAGCTGCAGAACATGACCAGAACACCAAAACCAGTGAGGTGAGCTGGTGTCACAGCATTTCCCATGCCAGGAGGTTTCTCTCCTTGGCTCTGACACTGCACCATGTACAAGTGTTTGGCTGAATAGAAGCTGCTGTCCTTCAAATAAAAGCTAAAACAAACCCCCTGGCTCCACATGGACATTAAA
This sequence comes from Certhia americana, assembly GCA_018697195.1. Lineage (NCBI taxonomy): Eukaryota > Metazoa > Chordata > Aves > Passeriformes > Certhiidae > Certhia > Certhia americana. The sequence continues at coordinate 14,670,160 of CM031871.1, forward strand.
GCAATCAGGATGGTAATATCTAATCTCAACCCCCTGTCTTTCAGTTTGAAGCCATTCAGCCTTGTTCTGTCCCTCCAGATCCTTGTAATCAGTGTCTCTCCATCTTTCTTGGAGGCTTCCTTGAGGTATTGGAAGCCAGCAGTAAGTAACCCCAAGAACAAGGTGGGGAAAGCAGTAACTCACCACTGGAGTTTAGATAAAACCCATCTTGCTCAGGGATGACCTGAAGCTGTACATCCCATGACCCAGGAATATTCCAATCCAGTGAGCTCAGCAGCACATCCCTTGCTGCAGCTGCTGGAGGCTTCTGCTGAGCTGGGCTTTGCAGAGGAGCAGACCCAGGCTGACAAAACCCACTGCAGCATTAAGGAAATAAACTCAAATGTGGACTCATGCCTGTCACTCCCTGCACCTATTTTCTAGGATTACTCTATCACTGAGATCAATCCTCAAACTTTTTTCCTTCTCTAGATGTTGATTTCTGATCTTTACACACTGTTTTTCCCAAACCACAAGCATTCTGCCATTCTCCGTTCTCATTCTGGAGAGCAGGAGGCTCAGTTGTACTGTGTGAAAGATTAGATGAATACAGAGGTGCGGTAATTTGACCAGCCCCACGGAAGTGAGCTGGCTGGCTTTGAAGTTAGACCAACTGGAAAGCATTTGGTCTCTGAGAATATTACATTTCAAGGAAGACAAAGCCCAGGCAATCTCTTTTTCTTTTCCGGTTTGGGTACAGCTCACAGGGCAGGCCCGGTCCCACCGGCACAGCCGGGCCGGGCGGGCTCTGCCGCGGGGCCGGGCCCCTCCTCAAGAAGCCGCCGATCCCGTCCCGGCCGGGCCGAGCCCCAGCCCTCCCTCTGCTGCAGCAATGGCCGGGCTGGGGTTTTTTCTCCCCCTGTCCCTGCGGGGCCGAGCCCCAGCCCTCCCTCTGCTGCAGCAATGGCCGGGCTGGGGTTTTTTCTCCCCCTGTCCCTGCGGGGCCGGGCGGGGAGCGGAGGCCGCGGGGCCCTGGAAGCAGCGGCTGCAGGACGGGCCGGGCCCGCTCCACCGGCACACACCGGGCAGGGGAGCCCGAGCCGGGGGACGAAAGGACATCAGCCTTGGCAGAGCGAGCGCTGGAGAAACTTCTCAGGGCAGCAGCAAGGGGCCGAGAAGCTGCCCTGGAGCCATTGACACCGTGCGGCTGAGACTGAAGGGGGGCTCTGCACCACCGAGTGAAAATGTGAACTATTTCCTCACCAGATGAAACCTCCTGTTAAGAAAGAGTCAAGAGTTACTGTTAGCCATGTTTGTTGTTGCACAGTTAATGTTTTGTTAATAGTTGTATGACTGTTAAATAATGTTAATCAATAAAAAAAAAATCATTCACCTTGTACCCCTACTGTACCCCTATCCCAAGTTGCTGTATCCTATTTCTTGTTCCTGTTCCCATCGGGTCCCACCTCCACTGCTTCCCTATACTTACACATGACAGCTAATGGCTCCACCGGGTATGCAAACCATGTGAACTCTCATGGATCTGGGCGACTACCAGAAGTGAGACCACCGCACGCAGGTTTTCACTGGTTTGCAAGAGGCAGCATGACCTAGCCGGCTGAGGTAAAGCCCTCATGCTCAATAAACCAGGCACTCTGCACACACCAGTATTGTGCTGGGAGATTCTCGGGCAGCTGAACCCACTGCAGCCTCCCACCCCACCAGTGTGGTCAGGAGATGTTGGACAAACACCTCACAGACCACAAGGTGCCACTCCATGTCTGCAGGGCTGGTCTGGGCAGCCCTGGCTCGGGGGTGATAGATACCCGTGTGCAGGTGTTTGCAGGTGTGTGCAGGAGGGAGCACTCCCACGTGGGAGCAAAGGCAGCATGTGTGTAAATCCCCAGTCTGTGTGTTTGCAGATTCCGGGCAGAGCAGATAACAAGCTGAGCATTATAAATTATAGAAAGAGTTCACACAATTAATGTTTTTCATGAGATGTAATTTATAGACCTCTCCCTTGACGTTTTAGGAGGGTGTAAATATAGGAAAGCAACCCATAACTTAAAGACAGGAATGTGCTAATTAAGTGTGTCACAGGAATGCTAATTAGGAGACAGTGAATGGGAAGGGCACAGACATGGTCTATTCTTGCCTCCCTGAGTCCCTCCATCCTGCCCTGGCGATGCAGTTGCTGCCTGGGGCAGATGCTCCAGCAGGGCTCCAAGGCCACTTCACTGCAGGGCTGCTCTCATCCTACTCGGGGGCAGTCAGGAGGTGATGGGGTGCAAGGCACTGCCACAAGCCTTGTCAGGTCAGCACGGAGGATTAATCCCTCTCCCCGGGATTAGTAACAGACAGCCCAGAGATTCCCTCACCAAGGAACTTCAAAGTCAAATCCATCACTGGGAGTTCAGCTTTTTCCATGACAGACCCATTTCCTAAACACGCCCTTACATCCAGGTTTTGGATAACCCAAATCTTTAGGGAAAGGAAGCAGGGAAGATCTGAGCTGTGTGCAGCATTTGGAAAGGGCTCAGGTTTGTTTGGGTTGTGTTTATCCATAACTGTCCAGAGAAACGAGTTGTTCATCCAAAGCCTTGTAAGGATGTCCCAGCTTTCTCCTGACCAGTTGCAGATGGACCTCAGCAGGTATCTCTGGGAGCTTCGAGGGAGAGGAATTTTCTATCTGAAATACCAAGGAATCCCCACTCTGAAGACAGTAAGACTTTTTCTGATGTAAGACACCTGCCTTTGAGTCACCTCAATTCTATGAGTCACCATAGAATCATGAAATGGCATGGGTTGGAAGGGACCGTAAATCTCATCTCATTCCAGTACCCTGTCATAGGAGGGACACCATCCACTAGACCAGGTGTCTCAGACCCACATCCAGGCTGGCCTTGAACACCTCCAGGGATGGGTATGCTGTCACCCTGTCACCCAGCTGGCTCATGAGGAATACTGAAGATTTCAGCCCGCCTTGTTGCCACCTCAGGTCCCAGACTCCTCTCCAGCCACAGCAAAGTCCTTGCTAAACAAGGTCACAGCAGCAGAGGATGTGACACCAGCTGTGTTCTGTACTTGCTACTGGGGGTTTGCTTTTATTGTGTGCTGGGAATTTGTCCCTCTGGAAGAGAAGAAGTGGCTGCTCATCCCCGAAGCAGCGCAAGGAGGAGGTGACACCGCCCCGGCCTCGGGGCGAGATGCGAGGCAGTGCGCCCCTCCCGGACTGCTCTCGGCCCATTGACAGCTGAAATCAATGGAATCGCTGAGCTGCGGGAGCGCCTGGCCATGCGGAGAGCACCGGCTCCGTCTGCTGACTTTATTACCAAATTGACTAATTACCAAATGAGGCTGGTGACGGCGAGGTATCGCGCACAGAGCTGCCAGAGCCGGTTGCAGCCCGGCTCCGTGAACACAAAGGAAATCAATGACAGAGGGAGCTGCAATTTCCCAGTATTTCAGAAGTGCTATTTTTCCTTCTATTACAACATGTGAACAATGGTCAAGTGTGTTACTTCTCCATCCACAGGCCTCCCAAAAGAAAGGGATTACAACTGTATCATTAATATCACAGTGACCTGGCAGCAAGTCGACAGATTTAATCTGGTGACAAGATGAATGGCACTGGAATTTTCACATCTCCCCAGAAAATGAAAAATGGGTTCTGCCTGCTAGTAGTAAATATTGCTGCTAAGTGAATAAAAATTCAAAAGGGAAAAAGCAATTTTCCTTCTGTTCATATTGTGCTTAGTTCTCAATATACTTCATGCAAGAGGCTCCCCTGGTTGATGGATTCCTCCTAGATTATATCATGCCTTTGAATTTATATGCCCCAGCTCTTTAAAAGACTGTTTGCCAAGGCCTTTGCATTCCATGTTATTCTGGTGACTGCTGACATTTGAAAGATGCTGTTGAAGAAAAATCCAAAAGGTTTTTTAAGTAAGAAAAGGAGACAGACCTAGCAGGTAGAGGGAGATTAAAGATTTAGTCAACAGCTGAAATCAAAGTTTTCATGAAGTGGTAATGTCAGAAAAAGTTTACAAGGCCTAATAGAGGGCTTGTGTGTCATGAAAACCCAAATTAAGTTTGGGGCTTTTTTCCTTCTAGCACTCCACATGAATTTTTCAAGGCTCTGGCTTCTCTGAAACAGCAGAGCAGCAAGCCAAACACAGCCCAGTGAGAGCTGGCAGAGGCAGAAGTTCTGCTGGGATCAGGTGTGGTGAGCAGGTGGGAGGAAGACTTTGAGCTCCAAGCCACAGTCCTCCAAGGAACAGAGAAGTCCCATATGTGGCCGCTGGATTCATATTAAATATCTGCCAGAAAGGCTGTTGTGTGCCATCAAACACCAGAAAAATGCATAAAATTGTCAGGGCTTCTTCTGCTTTGAGTGACTATTTGTAGCCCAAGGCATCACTTCAGTCCCACGAACCACCTTTTGTGGTGGCCATGGCGGGTGTGGGCTCCAGTACTGGCATCGTGTTGTTTCACCTTGTGGTTATATGCTGAAGGATGGAGGCAGCAGAGCAGGGATCCACATCACCTCCACCACTGCTACCCCACCCAGCCTGCACCGTGCCGTGGGGCTGAGAGGGCAGAGAGCAGAGATGGCATTCTCACCTTGCCACCAAGGGGTGGGGGACATCCCCCCGGCACATATGGCATGGCCTTGCAAACACAAGGCAGAACTGCTGGGTCAGAGCACACACTGATCTGCAGGGGCCAAGGGAGTGGCCCAGCTGGTGACCACAGGAAGGGATGGCCACCATCCTCAAGGCTGTCAGGGGGGAGCTGGGCACTGCCCTCAGGGGAGGCAGTGACACTGGCACTGAGCTGTCCCCCTGGACATGCAGCTGCAGGATGGGTGATGTCCTGCAGTGCCTGTTCCCAAGAGTGGGTGATGTCCAGCCTAGACTGACCCTCCTACTCCCCCCTGCCATGGGTGAGCCCTATCACCAGCACCAAGAGAGACCTCTGTCTCACCCCCTGCACAGACAATCTCCACATGTGTCCCTTTTCCTTGGAAACATCAGCATTTCACCCATCTCTTTAATCCACAGACTGTTGTCTTCACCAACCTAACCAACCGTGGCCAAGAGACCCAAACCTGGGCACATTCCTCACCTCTGCAGCAAATCTCTGCCTTTCCCAGCACCTTGTTCCCTTCCTGGTCTCTCCCTCTCGCACTCCATCCATTTCCCTGGCCACACAGCAGGAGGGAACACAGAGGGGTGAGAGTCACTGATCAACACCAGGTTGTGCTGTGTCTTAGAGCTGCCATGGCAGAGGAACTCAGCACTGTGTCTGCACCTCCCAATTGTTCAACAAAAAGATATCAAAAGCATACCAGGTTTTCATATCTATGACCTCTACACTTAAAATTGCCACCAAAAAGTGCACTTCAAACCTTGACTAAAAACCTCATTAGCAGCTGCCCTTAACAACTGTTGTCTCCTGCCTCAGCCTGGGCTGTCCCATGGAAGATGCAAATAGCTTTTCTACTTATGATAAATGTATCTGCTCCAAAAACTACTATTCCAAGAGCAAGTCCAAATCTTAGTAATGCATCCTAACCTGGATCTCCATGACAAGGTGACCAATTTTAGTCAAACTTTGCTGGAAATGTCTAATTAGCTTCCAGAGCACGCTTATGAGTCCTCAGAGCTCTGCAGCTGGGTGAAATGCTAAAAATAGAATTTCCATGGAAACCTCTTTAGCACTTAAGGTGAGAGGATGTGTCACTGGTGTTGTATTGTGACCTGGGGTACAACACTGGGTGTCATGGAGAAAACTGGAGGGAGAGAATATTCCTGAAGAATAGTTTTCCTATCACTGGCACTGACTGCCCAGCCAAGAGGGTCTGATCCCTGCAAAATCAGGTCCCATTTGACCCCCAGGCATGAGTCCTACACATACACATCCCACTGGGCATCCCCTTCTCCATGGGGAACACCTTTCTCTGATGTGTCCTGAGCTCTCCCCTGGGACCGGGGGGGGGGGGGGGGGGGGGGGGGGGGGGGAGGCAGGAAACACCACATGTGCAGCCCATGGTGTCTCTCTCCTTAGTGCAGTCACAGATTCCCTCCCACCTTCCTGCACGATCCTTCGGGATAATGAATTCACACTCAGAGCAGTTATCACCACCCTGGGTTTTTATTTAAATGCAAAAGATCATTGCCAGAGTGGGGACAATGGTGCTACCCATGCTCTGCACGTAGGCTTTAGACATTCAGAGTGCTCCTACACAACAGGTGCTGGGAATTGCTCTTAATTTCTGTATTCATTTATTGCTATTTACTTCAGAAGGGAAAAAAAATTGTGTTACTTGGCCAGAACAGGACAGCAAACCTGTGAGTGCCACGGGCACGAGGCAGCCACAGCAGTGACAAGCAGTGCCTGATCCTAACTGTTTTTAACAAAGCTATTACTTTAAAAACTCAGCCAGCCTATTCATGTAATTCCCTATTATGCTCGAAGAGTTGACACTGTAAACATTTCCAGGCTTGAATTATGCCCATTGAGGGCTGCTGCCTACTCAACACTTGTCTTCCTCAATTATCAGAAAGACAGGGAAGTTTTGGTGAGGCTTTAGGGTGAGCAGCTTCCTCTCCCTACCTTCCTTGACTCCTGGGATCAGTGTCCCTGTGCTCAGGGATGTTCAAGGATATGCAGTGATTCACTGCAAGCTGTGGTTGCTTATTCATCCCCAGCCTTCCAGCCCCTTGAATCCTTTGCTTCCAGATATCATTTTCCTACTCTCAGAGTGTGTTATTTAAATGAGTGGCAATGCTGATATGGCAGATGTGGAGACCCCAGCAAAGGGTTCAGTGGCCTCTTACCTAAGCGCCTTGGAGAGCTCCAGCTGCAGAGGAACCCCTGTCTTTGATCTCCAGATAAATATCACCACTGCTGGGATGAGTGAGGGTGAGCCAGCCCCACCAGCAACTCACTGGTCTGGGAGCCACCTGAAGAGATCCAATTCTTGGAGCACATCCAAGTCAGGAGTGATTGCTCCTGTTGACATACTCATAACAGTTTTGCTACAGTGCCTTGACTGAGGCAGGCTTAAACAGCTCAGGATGGTGTTTGGAGACCTGATCCCATGTGGGAGAAAAACTGTGGAAAAGAGGGGTGGCAACTGCTCATGCTTTGACATCAGAGATAACTGGTCCTGTAGAAGAGATTGGCCTCTACTGCCGGGGAATGTGCAGGATATCCCTGGGAAAAGGACAGAAGCAGAGCGCAAAGTAGAAAGCAGCTGAGACAGCCAAGTCAGTGTCAACAGTGTCAGAAGTGAGGAAGACAAGGCAGGTCCACCTGCCCTTAGCACTCTGCAGGAGGGATCCCTTGGCCAAGAACATGTCATGCCCAGAGGGCTCCTCACTCCAGTGAAGGTAGAACAGGAGCACCTGTTGGAAACCAACCCCAGCCCCACAGGGTTGGAAAGGAGGAGTTCAGGAGCACTGAGGTTCCAGCAGTGTGGAGGGAGGGTGATGTGCAGGCTGGTGCAGTCAGAGGGTCTCCTGTGGCTGCCCACAGTCCCTGAACGTCTTCACTGTCCCCAGGAATGAACCATGCTGTCCCTGCCACTCTAAGGCTCTTGTGCAGCTGAGTGTGGCCAAGGCTGTGCTGGCCAAACTACTGATAAGAGATTTCTGATGCTGGCTGATTGTTTCTCTGCCAGTGACCCTAACTCTCCTCCCTGGTCCTTTTAGGGCTGGCAAATTGGAGCTGCCCCACTGCCATTTCTTTCCTTCCACAGCTGGGTAATTGCCAGCGGCATCTTTTAAATCACTTTGGAGAGGTCTGATGAAACAAACTAGATGGAAATCAGATTTCAAGTAACTGGTAGGAAATTGAAAAGAAAAATGTTTATGGAGCAATTTTCTTTGCTTCCTTGAATGGTGGAAATTGTTACTGTCACTCATAAATTATTAATTTCAATTTGTCCTGTTCTCTTTTTAGGTTGCAGCTCTCCAGGAGCTTGGGCTCTCACTGAAGGTGCCCCAGAAGTGCTCAGGTGATGGAGCATGGTCCCCCATGCACCAGGACAGGGTATCCCTGCCTTTTGGAAGGGGTCTGTCCCTTCAAATCAGTCCCAAGGGGTCTTTTATTTGTTCACTCTGATAGTACCAGTCCTATGAGAAGCAGGCAAAAACAGGCACAAGGCTGGGGTTTGAACTTATAGTGAATGGAAATCCACCTCTGGAGTGGTTAATTTAGCTGGGGGGTGTTGAGGTGGAAGGTGGGAGGGAAAGTAATTACCAGAGTGAAAGTGGCTCAAGGACTCCTGTAATTATTGTATTTGTAGAACTACTGGAATGGGAGCCAGGAGGGACTCTGGAGAAACAGATATTGTTAAACTCTTCCCCAGTGCCATGGCAGACAGAGGGACCCACCACAAGAAGTGACTCACCTGGTGTGACAGGAGAACATCCCAAGCAGGGAGGTGAATTGACAGCAAAACTAATTGGAAAGGACACAACATTGACAGAAAAATAGGAGTGAAAGCAGGGAATTTTTCTTCAAGGGCAAGAGCCATAATTCCATAATCAATCTGGTTTTGGCCAGATGCCCATCATCCTCAGTGATGAAGTGGAGGCAGATATTAGAAATCAAGGGAAAAAAACAATATATAACAAAATGAAATGTAGGGGGAAAATAGATACCATTGATTTTGAATTAGAAATTATGAAGTTTATAAAATTATGAGAAGCTAAATTCATCAGTAAAAATGCATGGCATTTTTAATGAATGGCAGTAAGGAAGCAACTGAAATGCTCTGTGAACATCAAAAGAAAAATATGCAGAGGTTTTGTTTATAGAGATGGACAAACTCTTGATGGGGCAGAAATGCAATTGGTGTTTCTGGGCTGCCTTGGTGTCTGTATCACAAGAGGATGCTGAAAACTCACCAGCATTTTTTACATCAAGGCACGTGTTAAACAGCACTGAGTGGGACGAATGCCACCACAGGCAGACCTGGAGAGGGCTGTGCAGGAGCATCCCCAGTACATCTCAGACCACTGGGGAAGCTGGAGCATCCCAAAGGAGATGGCAGGGTGGGGGAGGCTCCTTCTGAGCACCAGGAACAGGCAAAGACATAGGAAAGGGATTTAGGAGGCAGCTGAAAGGAAGTTGGAAAATTTATGCCAATCAATTTTTTATGGAAAAGAGGTCCTGTCAGCCTTCATTTCACTCACAGAGGAGATTCCCTGTGTGGCTGCTGGAAGTGGCTGACCAGATGTGATGTGCTCCAGCCTGTGGAATGTGCCTGACTCAGAGCTGCATGGCTGATTAGAAATGAGCACTTGGCTGCATCTGGGAGACACACGTGAGACAGGGAGCCGGGGAAGAGCTCAGGCAGCAGCCCCTGATGGGGATCTGTCATTAAATCTGTGTTTCTCATAATGTTTTGGAGCAGGAGGCTCAGACTAGTCAATATTTTCATCAGTGATTCAAACAGACATTTTAAAAACTCATTCATAGAAAATCTGTGGCTGACACAAAGCATGGAGAGATTGATAAATTCCATAAAGCTCTCAGCAGGGCTGGGAACGGGTTGGGGTCTCCCAGGAGACTGAACCCTGTCCCATGTGTTGTGTTACAGCCCAGTGCTTCATCATGGAGTCCTAAAGGGCTGGACATGAGCTGTATGGTTCGTTGTAAGTGCATGGACTTGGACAGAGGGAGGAGGGCAGTAATGTCACCTTTGTGTGTGCTGAGCCCAGCCTGGCTGTGCAGAGCCACAGCATTCAGGGGTGAGAGGGACAGGGACTTGAAAGAGCTTCACTTGTCTGCTTGATAAATGGAAAGTCTGCAGGCTGGTTCAGTTATCCCACACAAACATCTTCCTGTGGAGGAGACACCTCATGCTGGAAGGAGCTTTAACTAGTGGGGAAATGTCCCAGTGAGTGGGAAAGAGAAGCAGGAGCTTCCTCAGATCTCCACCTCTCCTGGAGAGAGATGCTGTCCTGGGGATGCTTGAACTGAAAGCAAGTGACACGACTCTGTAGGAGGCTTGAGTGGGTGAAATGCAATAGGCTGTAACTTGTTGGAGACCAGGAAGACACAAGGATCCTCACTTGAACTTGTGTGTTGCTTGTTTTTACTCCCCTGATGGGAGCACTTTGCTCATAAGGATTCTTGCCCAAGCCTCACCACTCCTCCAGGACAAACTCCTTGGGGAAACCCCCATATCCCTTAAAGAAATGACTGTTCACCACAGCTTAGAGGCTGTAGTCCAATTCATAATTGCATTTTTCTCCAAGAAAATAAGGCATCTTGTGCAGATGCACTCAGGCAAGCCTACCAGCAAGCAGATGGGCAGCCTTCTTGGGCAGTTGCTAAGGACAGCTGAGCAGAGGACTTGTAACCCCAAACTCTCCCCAGGGATGGGTGGCACCTGCACTCAGAGCATCTGCAGCTGGGGCCATGCCTCCAGAGCCTGCTGCACCCCAGCTGTCAACAGAAACCTCAATCAATTAAATTATTGTCATAGGACAGCAAAGCTTAATGCTGCCATCTCTGGATGTGGCATCAGTGAGAAACCTGCTCTGGATTCAGGCTGCAGCCCAGGGTGAGAGCCTGAGAGCAGCAGGACCTCTGGGACCAGTCCAGCTCTCTGTCCTGAATGCCATCACATGAGACACCATCTGGACTAACAAGAGAAGCATTCTGAGAGGAGCAGCAGGATGTGTAGCTCTGGGAGCACCTCTCCTCACAGCTAGGATGATGCTGGAGACGAGTCATTTGAGCAAGGAGTGGAATAGGGTCTCACAATGGCACAGAAACCCCTGTCCACATGCTCTGTATGTCTTTTCCTGCCCTGGACTCCCTTCTGAACCAGTCTGGCTTTACATCACAGCAAAGGGACAGTAATAGGTGTCCCTGTCACCAGACAGATCACTAGAATAGTCCATCAAGAGCTGCTGCATCCCTTCTCCTGGTTAGGAGGGTACAGCATGCTTCCCTCTCTTGTGATTGGAACTTCCTGTCTATTGGGTCAGCCCCAGACTGAGTCAAGACCAAAACAGATGTGAGCTGAGGCATGAGCTTGCAATTAAAAACAGTTCCAGATGGAGACACCAACCAAATTCCCCTGCCAACCTGGAAAACAATCTCTCCATTACAGACAGAGCACACTGGTGGTCTCTGTCCACAGGGAGTCAAATGCACACCCCAAATATTTACAGAAAGTTCAGCTATCAGAGCATTTTCTGGGTTTTTAGCTCCCAGTAGTTTTGTGTCCTACAGCAATAGTAAGCATTCAGCAAAATCCCTCTGCTGCAGCTTCCTTCAGGGAGCAGCACTGATGTGCCTCAGGTGTCCCTGTTCTCCACAGGCCCAGCTTTCCCAGCAAGGGTGGGAGGCTGGTCCCCACCTCCCTGCAGCAGCACCTCCAGCAGCATCTACACCAGAGCTTTATCTGTAGTCAAGTTTTGGTTTTGCTCAGCAAATCCCTCTGCTCGTCCCAGCAGCATCACCCCATGACAAACCTGGTGCTGCCCACAAGCAGCAGCCTCGCTAGGGGTCTTGTCCTGGCCAAGGAGTTTGAGCTTCCCTGGGGATGTTCCAGACGTGCAAACTGAGCACGATGGTGCATTGATGGGGTGGAAGGGGTGCATGTCCTTGAGACAGCTCTACCCAGAAAACAGGAGTCCAAGGGCACCTGCCATGAAGGAATCTGCATATGATGCCCCTTCAAGGTCTGAGAGCAAATGCAAGTGGTTGAAATCTCAGTTTGTTTGATGATGTTTAAGCCAGGAAGTTTGATGATGAATTTGATGGTTTAAGTCAGGAAAATGGAGCCACTAGAAGAAAGTTGTAGAGCTGAACTGCTCCTGGAGAATGTTAGGCAGAGCCTGGGGCCTGGAGCAGCTCAGCTGTGAAGAGAGGTCAGACAGCCTGTGAGGGCTTTTTGGAGAAGGCACAGGCCAGAGGGGTCCAATGATGTGATAAATGATCTACAAAAGAGCAACTCACAGCATCTGTTCTTCCTGCCTCAAAATCCAAGGACACCCAGTGAATCTGGAAAGCAGTAGCTCCCTTGGGGAGAGGCAACACCTTGCAGAAGGTACCTGTGGGCCTCCCAATACCTGAGGACACTTTAGTCTCAGAGTTTATCAAGACAGAAGCAGATCTGGTACATCTATACTGGTAACAAGATTATTCACATGCTGCTGAGCACAGCAGCAGGTCTGGCAGAGACTCTGCCTGGTATCTTGGGAGAAAGCCAGTCTTCAGCTCTCAGAAACCAGAATTATCCCTCACATGCAACCCCTGGCACTGCACCTTCTCCTGCAGCATCTGGCTATGTCCCCTTCATCCTGGAGGTGAGGGGATCTAGCAGGACCATGCTCTGAGGGGTGTGGTGACCAGCATCCAACACATTGACCCTTCATGTACAGCACCCTCAGAGTCACTGGGGCAAGAAGGGTGAGTGTCATGGACACACCCAGCCTGCTTCTGGTGCCAGGCTCATGCTGGATTTTGGGTCACAGGCTCCATCCAGCTAGAGGTTTGGAGAGCAGAGACTTGACGCAAATGATGACAAAGCGATGTGGCACAAGGATGAGCCCCTGGCGGATCTTTCTGCATTACTTCTCACAGCCGAGCCCAGCATCTCCAGCAGAACCACAGGGTGTTATGCATAGGAAGGAGCCTTTAAAGGCCTAGTCTTGAACCCCTGCCATGGGCAGGGACATTTTACACTATCCCAGGTTGCTCCAAGCCCCAGTGCCCAGCCTGGCCTTGGACATCTCCAGGAGTGGGGCAGCCACAGCTGCTCTGGTCAGCCTGTGCAGGGCCTCCCCACCCTCACAGCAGATCTACAGCAGGAGGTCCATTCAGCCCTGCAGCAGAACCACATCTCCCACTTTCCCAGAGTGTCTCGAGCTCACAGGGGCACTTTCTGCCCTCTGATGGGGGATGTCTATCCTCACAACAGTACTGCTCCTGACCTGGGAAAGTCTATTTCATGGAGCACTCCCTACCCTAATGCTCCTCACTGCTCCTTCCATCACTCAGAAAACATTGCTGAGATACAAAAGTGCTTTTAGACATGAGAGCTCTACTTGTAAGTGTCACTTAGTAATTAGACACCAATTGGCTGCCTTCCTCACATGCCTGCAGAGAACATTGTCACCCAATCCCTCCCAGAGACACAGCCTGGGAGGTGTGACTGGCAGTCCCCAGTCTCCTCACAGCCATTCACAAGTTCTGGGGCTCTTATGTTTGCTCTAGGCTGGCCAGGAAGAGCAGGAGGAGCAGGTTAGCAGCACCTCCTGAGCTCTGGATCCTGATCACCACAGTGATTGATCCCTTGTGACAAACAAATCAATAAATACAAATTAAATGACAAAGCCATGACAAACAGCAGGGTCAAGCAGGGCCAGTGCCTCCCACAGGCACAGGGCAGGTTAATGGAGGCTCCCATTCTAGATCCCTGCGGCAAGGTAACTGCCTCCAACTGGCACCACCCTTCAGAAAGGGAAGCACCAAATCCAGTGCACAGGGGCTGAAGGACAGAGACAGCATTTGTAGGAGGGGGATGCTCAAAGCCCAGAGCTGGAGAGTGATCATCCTCTTTCCCATTCCATCTCATCCACAGGAACATGCAGATCCTTAAAAAACTTCTTATATGAGAAAATGACACTTTATTGCTTCACCTGGACTATCTTGAGCTTAAGAATTTAATTTTCTTGTCACTTCTGTCCAAAAATCTTTGTTCTCAGAGCTGGCTGAGCACTAAGCCCCCAGCAGCACTGGCCTGACAGATACTGGTGAAGTCTAACTTCCCAATCTGCTCTGTGCCCAAGGTTATATTTACTCCTGATAATTTCCAGTTTGAGGAAATCCTGAACTTTTCAGGACCACTGGGAAGCAGCGGACCTTTTCTGCACAGCTCCAGCTCTAGGACAGTTTCCCAGCCAGGCAGGACCATGATGATCCAGAAGCCTCCAGCCCTGTGGATGACCCCTTTGTGTCTGGACCATTGTTGTGCCCAATCCCTTGACAAAAGAAGTGTCTATTTGAGCAGTCTTCTGCCTGTGGCTACGGGTCCCAGGGCCAAGTTTACCGAACAGGTCAAAAACCTTGGCCTCTCCACCTCACATTCTCTCCCACACACATTCTCCCCCACTGCTTCCTTGCCTCCACTCCAGCTTCACCTCAACCTCCAGCATCCCTATCAACTGTCAGTCCCAATTGTGTCCTCCTGCACTGTCCCACTTTCTCACTCCTGTTCCTTATCTCTCATGTAGTTCTGGAGCTGCCTTTAGACAATTCCATGTCCACAATTATCCTGGCCAGGCAGGTCACAGATATACCACCAGCAGTACCAAGACCTGTTGAGACCATGGCATATCCATCTGCTATACAACCTGCTCTCTCAGGTGGTGTCTCAGCGACCCTTGGGCTGGGGGCAGTGTTTTTTCCCAGTTCAGGAGAACCTAAAGCATATTATCCATTCTCCCCAAGGTTTAACTTCCCTGATGACTGCAGTCATTTGTGTGGATGCACACAGGAACCTCACAGCCTGAACTTGCCTTTGCTAGCCCCATATTTCACTTGCTTCTCCCTGTTTCAAGAATAAGGACAGGAATTTGCTTCCAGACCTGGGGGGGCAGTTCAGGCTACACCCCACCTGATGCTGCAAAGCCCAAGCCATGGATGCATTACCCCCCTGCACCTCAAGAGTCCTGCACCCCCTCAGCACCCTGTGAATAATTCATCACATGCCCCAGCCTTCCTCTCTTTCTGTTCTCGAATTAGCTATGAGCAGATTGTGGCTTTCTCAAAAGAGTTTGTTACTTGGAGTCATTCCTGAGAACATTTCGAAGGCTGTGGTTCATTTGCAAGTACTAAATAGCTACAACGTGGGGTGTCCTTCAGCGGCCCCACTGGGTTCCAGCTCTGGGGAGGGACTTCTTGCCTTCCTACTCATAGGATGCTGTCACAGGAAGCTGCTCCTTCTCCTGTCTCTTGTGCTCAGGGCTGTGTGGGGACTCACCAACACTGGGCTTTCAACTGGAGGATCACAGGCAGAACAAAACCACTAATGGCCCTCTGAACACCGTGCCAGCTCCACAAGCATTCTCAGTCCACTCCCAGGCAGGCACATTCAAGGAAAGAAAATATGTAGGCAAGTAACAAGGTGCCAGTGTATCCTTCAGGATGCAGAGCTGGGGGAGACAGTGTCCAGAGCTGTTGTTTGGTGGAACCTTGCCTGGGATGTGCCTAAACCCAGCAGATGTTTGAAGATATCTTGAGTAGGTTCATGGCTGGTGATTTGGGGCTTTGCTTTTCCTTCTCTGTGTATCAGCTGCACCCTTTGCAAAGGTTGGGGGGAAGAGAATATCCACTCACTCATATTGCTCATGTGTCCAGAGACCAGAATGGAGCTGGGAAAGGGTCTGGAGCCCCAGGAGAGGTTGAGAAAGCTGGGAAAGGGGCTCAGCCTGGAGAAAAGGAGGCTCAGGAGGGTCGTTGTGGCTCTGCACAACTCCCTGACAGGAGAGGACAGCTGGGGGGGTCGGGCTCTGCTCCCAGAGAACAGGGACAGGAGGAAAGGGAATGGCCTCAGGCTGGGCCAGGGGAGGGTCAGGTTGGATATTGGGAACCTTTTTTCCTGGAAAGGGTGGTCAGGCACTGGCACAGCTGCCCAGGGCAGGGGTGGAGTCCCCCAGAAGGAATTTACCAGACATATAGAGGTGTCACTTGTCACTTATTTCTTGTATCTGACCTATCAGGGAACTGCTGAATTACTTTTCTAATTAGCTTTCCCATTTGTGAGGGATATGACCTTCCCCTCCAGAGAGAAAAGTATAAAGGAGGAGTCGTTTCTTGAAGGTAATACTATGAAAGCAGCAGCAATATCAAGGATAAACAAGGATACAAAAATCTGCTATTATAGCACATTTTCCTTCAAGACTTAACAAATCTTCTCCATTTCAAAAAAAAAATGTGGGGGGGGGAGGGGGGCGGAGGGGATGGATAAAAAGGAATATGAATATAGTCTGCTCTTACTCCCAGTCTGGGCTATGTACCAGTTTCAAGAGGGAGTATCTGGCTCCAATTTCTTTCATAAATATGGTCATTAACTCCAAAGGAATTCCCAAATCAAAGCCCCGCTCCTGCTTGCCTTTGGGCTCAGGAAGCATTCCAGAGCTCAGCTGGCACCAGCATTTGTTCCCAGCCCTCGGCTGCTCCTGGCCATGCCACCTGTGCTGTTGCTGTGAGTGACCTCCAGGGATGACCAGGAAAACCTCCCCATCTCAGACTCACTGACGGTGCTTTTCCATTCCTCACCAGTGAACATTTTCCCTTCAAGGCCTGCTGAACATCCCCACCTCATGTCACCAGGGCTTCCACACTGCAAACAGGCTGAAGCACCTCTTGTGCATGAGGGACACCTAGATGGGATTGCTGGGCCCTGCACAGGCAGAGGCACTGCCAGTAATCAGAGGTCACTCCAAGTGACATGGGAGCAGTTCTTTCCATCCTTCCCGTGAGCCATCCTCACAGAGACATCATTCTGTGCAGGATGGCAAATCACTGTGGTGGGAATGGCCATGAGGGCACCACACCAGCACCCTGGGAATGTTTGAGTATTTGCTACTTTTGGCATGGCTTTATCAAGGAGATTCTGAACAGGCTTCATCCCATCCCTTACCCAAGCTGTTCTGTGGCACAGAGCACCCTTCACCCTGAAGCAGGGAAGAATTGCCCAGCTGCTGTCTGGGTCCTGCTCTCACACAGCCCCAGGAGCTCAGGGACTGGATGGGTGTAGATGTGCCAAAAGCCTCTACTCCCACCTGAAGACACGGGGAGGGCTGACCTGGCACCAGCACAGGCTGCTGGGAGTGAGGAGCATTCACTCCCTTCTCCACACTGAGGAACAGAAGAGAAAAAGAGAAGAGAAAATCACTCTCTGGACAGATCGTCCCCACATTGCTCCCACTGAAGTCGTCTGCATCACCCAAAGCCACCAGCAGCAAAAGGCAGCCACTGCCAGCTTGAGACACAGCCAGCACCAGGGTGGGAGTGGATTTATGTTCCATGGGGACTTGGACGCCACAGAAAAAACATCTCTAGAGAAGAGGTAGGAAAAAACTCTTGCCAAGAGATAGCAATATCATTGCCAAGGCAGGGGAGCCAGAATCAGTGGCTGGGGACTTTAGTCTCCTGACCCAGATTGAGGGCTTCATTCTTAAATGGCACAAGGAATTCTCAGTGTTATGCCTCTTCCAGGAAAGTCACCATGGGACTGCAGCGGGTGCTCACACCCAGATCTGTTCCATTTGATTTTGAACCATTTCCTTCAGCCAGGGAATTTCCTGTGAAGTGAAAAGTGTCCTGCTTGACCTTGCAAAGAGCCAAAAAGCAAATTTCCCCTGATGCTTCTGTGTATGCAACTGGAACCAGCAGCTGTGACAGTACAGCAAGAGAAGCCACCCCCTCTCTGTACTGTCACCTGTGTCCCAGCTGCCCCATCAGCTCCCAGCTGATACCCTCAGATTGCTCCAGCAGATGAGAGTCATCAGCAAAGCCATGTGGCTTCAGCACAGCCCCAGAGCAGGGCAGCCTGAATGGGCTGAAAAGACATGGTCACCTGCCTTTGCTTCTCTTGAGCCTGCCCAGTCCCATCCCATGTGGCACTTTGCTCACAGTGTTCAGATTCCCCTTTCCAAGGGCTTGCAGGGATGAGAAGGGACACTTGGGTGGCAGGACATTCCCCAGAGAGAGCTCTGCACTCCATGTAGTTGAAGAAACTCGTGCCTGCTTTTATGTCCTGTCCACCCACATGCCCACATGTCATGGCATCATATCATGCCGTGTCATGTCATCCTTGTGTCTCCCATGTCAGAAGCAAAGGCACTGTAGGATACATCCCTGGGGAAGTCTACAGGTGCATCAGGAGTTAAGGATCCTCTCCTACCTGGGAGCCATCAGAGCAATGATCCCAGGGCCCCTCACAGCTTCCCAGACTCTCCTACTCCCCTGTCAGCATAGGACCACCCACTTCAGCACCTTTCTTCACCCCTTCCCAGTGAACCCTAGAGCCAGAATAGGACCCTGCTGAAGGAACAGGACCTCACACGTGAGACCAAGACCCAGAGAGCTGCTGTGTCCCCACTGCTCCTCCTTCCCAGAAACCTGAGCACCCCTGGAGCAGGGCAGGAGCAGAAGAATGGAGGGATTCTCCACCCAGCTCTCCAGAGACCAAAACACTGGGTGTGACCTGAGTGTAGAGAGCATAACCCAAGAATCTGAAGCTGAACTGGGAGCAGCAGGATGAGCAGATTAGCAGCAGCAGCAAGGTGGGGGTGGCTGGGCAGCCGTGGTG
This sequence comes from Certhia americana, assembly GCA_018697195.1. NCBI lineage: Eukaryota > Metazoa > Chordata > Aves > Passeriformes > Certhiidae > Certhia > Certhia americana. Next base: position 14,688,491 of record CM031871.1, read on the forward strand.
TAGAGGTGCAGAGGGGGTGGTCCAGCCCAACTTGCACAGATTGTGTAGCTCTCATCACTCCTGGAGAGCTTTTTATTAAGATGTAAATAAAACCATCCCTGCAGCCTGGAGACGCAGCCATTTGGATGCCACCTTTGGATCTTTCTCAGTGACATGGCCTGGCAGCTCCTGTTCCTATTGGGAAGGTACCGTGCAGACTGGAACATGTTCCAAGCACTGTAATTGCCCAATAAAACCGTGTTTCTTCGCCATCCAGTTGAATTAGTGCCTGCAATATGTTTGAAAGCTTTATAGCCCAGTTAATTGTGAGGCAGTAACAGGAAGGGGCATTATGGCTTTAGGAACACAAGTTGCATCTGTATTTAATGATACTAAACCATAAGAAGCCTCCATTCGAATAAAGCAATGGCTGCCGTAGTGCCTATAAAAGTGATGATCGCCATGTTCAGCAGAAATGCTGATCTTGGGTACAGCAGGAGCTGGGCCACAGTGCCTAGGACAAGGACATTGCCCAGCTTCTGTGGTCATTCCTGGGGCAAGGATATTGCCCAGCTCCTACAGCCATTCTGGTCCATAGGGCCAAGAGTAGCCACCCGTGCACCCCAGGACCTCTCCATGTGCCTGCTCTGCACAGAGGCTGTTATCCCACAGTCCCCCAGCCAACAGTGTCTCATTGAAGGGAAACAGTTTTCCTTTGAAGGGAAAGGCCACCATCCCCATTCTGGCCACTAGACAGCTCACACCTTTCCTGCAGGCTCCCACCACCACCCTACCTGTCTGGAAAACTGGGACTGGGGACCTGCCCATGCCTCTTCTCATACCTGGTGTGGATGGAACCTGGTGGGAGTGGGAACCAGAGCATGAGTGTTCCTAAGAGAGACATGTTCGTTGTTTTTATTAGGAGGACATGGATTTGGGGCTGGGGAGGGTCCAGGCAGCAGAGCACTGACAAGAGCCCATGGTGGTGCTCATGGATTCAGCAAGGCTCTTGCTTGGCACCTGCAAATGGTTCTTGTTGAGAACCTCGCCTTTCTCCAGTCACAGGAGCATCTGGAGTAGCCCCTGAATGAATTAGGGATGAAGAAGCTGTTGGCGATTGTTCTTCAGCTCATCTTCTGGATCTAGCATCAAGGGACATGAGAGTATTGAGGGGCAGGGACTGCACAGCAGCTCTCACATCTCAAAGGCCTTTTGGAGAAACAGCTGAGCTCATTCTTGTGCTGGCAGGAGGGAATTTCAGCTGTGTCATGGATCCTCCCATATCTTGGACCTTACCCCAGAGAGTGCAGTTCACTAGGCAGGGCCACTGATCCAGCACAGCTCCTGGTGACAACCTCTCTAGTCAGGGGCAGAAGGCATAGAAGGACCAAGGGCAGCAGCAGCGGCTGTGGCTGATGACAGAGGAGCTGTGGTTATTTCACTGGGTCTTCAAAGTCCACTCCACCCTTCTGTACACTCCACCTCTACAGGCACTGTGCACCCCAATGCTTGAACACACTGGGGTACCACCAGGGCAGCAGGGCATGAAAAGGTTCAAGGCTAGTAGTGGCCATGAGAGCAACAGCCCCATGGTAAAGCACAGAAGAGAAATCCAGGGACAAAGGTTGCCCTGGCCAGTGGCACTTCTTGCTTCCTTTAGGGGCTCAGCCATCACTGGAGCAATCATGGGGCCATGTACACCATCTCTGAGACACCCACACCTGCTGAATGTGACTATTTGTGACCAGCCTGGCATGTCTGGCATGACTTATGAGCCTCCAACAGGATCTCAACACTCAGAGAACCAAGAGCCAAGAGCCAAGAGCCAAGGTCAGGCCAAGAACCCTGACTGAATGGACCCCCAAGAGCATTCTTCCCTGCAGAACAAAAGCCTTGGCCTTGTTCTTTGGATGCAGGGTGGTTGATGGGCAGGTGACTCCTTCCACATTGTGTTTGCAACTATATCAACTGTTGAGATTAATTCAACGTGCAGCAGGGAAGTGAGTTGGCAGTGAGTTCATTTAGCATTAGATATGCAATCAATGGAAAATTAGTACAATTAAGTTTCAAATTGGCGTTTAATAAAACACCTTTTTGCAAGTGGAATATTAAGCGGAATGTAAACACTGTGACACTGCTGGAATGTGCTGCTCTCAGCGAGGGATGAGTTTGTGCCCAGGAACTGTGCGCGCACACACACACACACACACACACACCTCTATAACTCGTTAGACAGACTCTAATGATGTATTTATAGTTTACAAAAGTTTCAGCTAATTGCATGATGCCTCTCAGAAGCTGCTGCGAGGCCCTGCTGCTGTTGTGGGGCATTGGTTGTTACTGAGATGCCCATAGTTAGGAGTGCTCAGCAGATCTGCTGAGGAGCACAAGCCTCAAATCTCCCTTCCTGACACATTGACTGCATGTAGGGACATTTCCATTCATAGTTCAACCACAAAAGAAATAGAAAATACCCCAATTGTTGATCTCTCTCATGGATTTGGAAAGAAATTGCCCCATTTTTCCAAAGTGATGTGCACAGGCCAAGACAGGAGTCCATCCATGAGAGGAAGCGATGGGATACCACAGGCTGTTCCCAAAACTGCTACAAGACCATTCCCAGAGAGATTTCTTGGGCCATGGTGTGAGCACTGGTTTTTTTGGTGAACAGGCACCATGAGGGATGTGCAGGAGGTGCACAGGGGCACGTGGCTTCAGGGGGATGAGGACATGGACAGAGCCAAGGGAAGGGGATGTGGAGGAAAGATCACAGCCCCAGCAGCCTTCACATATCTCACACCTGCAGGATTTAGCTCCATCTCTCAGCCCCCCTCTCCACTGACCTCAAAGCACAGTGGAGCAGAGACCCAAGGCTCCCTGACAGCTCCCTGGGAGAAGATTGTCAGTGGCACCAAATCTGAGAGATCCTTAATTAAGCTGTTCATGCACATCTTTTATTTCTGGCCTGACTCATTCTGGTGACTGTAACACAAGCTCTTCTCTGAGTGCTGGTTTCACACAAATTCCTGTCTCTCATCAGCGCTGCTCTCCCAAAGCGAGGGCTTGTGCTCTGCAGGCAGCCACTGGGGCACCTGTCCCTCACTGCCCAGGCCAAGGCAGCTTTTCCAGCCACTCTTCCTTTTCTGCAGCTTTCTCCTCTTCATCTCCCAATTCATCAACATCCCTGACAAAGTGGGGATGCTGTCCTCAGCCAGAGGATCCAGTCACTCACTCAGAGCTGGGAATGGCAGCACAGGGACTTGGCACAAAACTGGACAGCTGCAGTGAGGAAGGGAAGGTAATAACAGGAGTAGGTTACTTGAAAGATGCACTATTGAATCTCACTTGCACAGCCTGTGCAGGGCCCTGAGCTAGCAGGCACCACTTCAGTGTGTAAGTGGGAGAATAAACCCACGCAGATAGGTTATTATTCTGATGGACAGAGATCAGCACTGTCAGAACCTGTCTGTGATCACACACCCCAGCCTGGTGTGTGCTGAGGGACCACACAGCAACAGGACCCCACCCTCAACATCCTCCAGAACAGCAATCAAAATACAAACTGAGACTCAGAAAAGCTTCACCACTGCTGCAGGTTTATTACACAAATCTCAGAAAGAGTTGCAGCTAAGCATGTTCTTAAGTTAAATAAAAATAAAATGCATTCTAGAAAATATTTTGAAATTTATCATGTAATTCAGCTATTAATTTAATGGTCTTTTTTGCTTGTATTGGAAATCTACATGCGTCCTCATCTCACTCTCATTATTGAAAAGCATGCTCATCATACACAGTCATTATGCATTTTCATAAACATTTGATGAACAATAACTGTGAGAAACATAAAATATTGGTTTTGTCCTTCAATTGTAATAGCCATATGGAGATGAGCTGTGTCTTCAAGTCAGCAGTTGCAGCACATCCTTGTTAATAACAGCACTTGCTATTTTTACTGTTTACAGCACAAATGCAGCCCTTTAACAGGGGGGAAGAAGAGTTTAATCTGTAAGGCCTTTGCAGTGATTTGTAAGAGAGCTGCTGTGCCCACATTCCTCTGTGATTCAGGGTGAACTATAATTACTCAGTATACTGGACAGCTCTCCTACCAGATGTCAATTTATGTCTAAGCAGGCTAAGGCAGTGGCTGAGGACAACTCAGGCCTCTCCCCTGCACATAGTTTCCTTTGGTTTGCAAAGAAAATATTTTCCCAGGCAATGGAGTGAGGTGCTGCCTTGGAAGCAGGGCTGCTGAGTGAGCACACTGCCTTGATGGTGGCCAAAGCATCCTTGCCACACATCACTGGCTTCCCCAGGCAGTGCTCACCAGGCTGGGGATGGAGCATCCCCTTGACTTCCCCTCACTTCAGCTGCTCTGTGCTCATTCCTGCTCCTGCTCTGTGGCTGACAGGGAAAGGACCAAGGAGCTGCACTCAGAAGAGGAGGTTTGGCCAGGGTGGGTGATAACCACCATGCACAAGGTTTGTGCACACACAGAGTACTCTGGGATAGCTGCCAGCAGCAGGGGAGGTGGCTGGCTCTGCTGCCAACAGGCTCAGCTCAGGTTTGCACCAGTCTGAGCAGACCCACAGACATGTCCAGCACCAGGGGCTGGATGAGATCACTCTGGCTCCTCCACTCCCTGCTGTAGCTCCCACTGCCCCAGGAAGTCCCAGCTGTGCTCAAAGACAGGAGCCAGAACACTCATGCTAACCAAAACACCCTCCTCTTGGACTGAATTTTACCACAAGCCTGGAGTGCTTGTGGTAAAGGGCCAGGAGCCTTCCCCAGTGAGTTCCTGTGGTAGTAGTGCCTATCCCCAGAAGTGCTTGTAGTCTGAAAAGAGACACCTTAGACTATGGCTATCCCTTGAAGGTGATTTTCCTCATGTCCCAGAGCACCTCAGAACCTGAGGAGAGCAGTTCTGTCCAGCAAACAAGCAGTCATGTACCAAGAACCCCCCCGGACCAAATTCTTCCATTCAATTCTAAGTCTGAGGAGGGAGGCAGTTTGCACCAGAACTGCTCCACAAATCAGAGGGAGGAGAGTAACCAAAATCACAGCAAAATATGCCACCTTGTGTTCTCCCTCCCAAAAAAACACCTGGATCTCCTGCCCAAAGGAGGCTCAGGAGAATAAAACCACACACCAGGAGTGGCAGGCTGTGGTAGGAGTGGGCAGGAGAGCTGCAAAATCTGCGGATGAATGTCCCAGGGCTTGGATCTGTCTCTCTCACCATGCAAAACATTATTGAAATTTCTCCCAGGGCAGGACACAGATTCAGACACAACACTTCCCCTTCAGCACTTAGTCCCGGGCTGATGTCGGCCCTGCATGGATTTATGGCTCCCTGTGCTCGTAAATGTCGGCACAGCCATGATGGATGCAGGAGCTGGGAAGCTCTCCCCCAACTTTGGGAGATTTCTTTATTTTTTTCTGATCTTTTACAACAGCCATAAACCAGCTGCTGATTAGTGACAGGTCTTAAAACTTTAGGCAAAAGCTGTTGAAATCAGCTTTAAGTGCTAAGCTTCTCCCAAAGCAGAGCAGCTTAGCATTTCCCTTTTGAGGTCACACATGTGACGTGTGGCCCTCTGAGCCACTGCTGTTCCCAGGGCAAGACTGGGCAGCCTACTTGGTCAGAGGCCAGCCCTGCCCTCCCTGGTGGCACAAACAGTAGATGTCCCTGGACAGGTCTAGACTTGTGGCCCTGGGTCCCACATTGTCCAGTCTCTGCCAGACAAAGGGCAGAACCCTCTCTTCTGTCAGACTTTGGCAGAGATGTGAGGGGCAGGACAGGACAGCTCACAATGATGGGCATTGCCCCCTCCGCCAGCAGGGCAGAGTCCACTCCAGCATCCCTCTGGGCTGACACTGTCCCCATGGTCACAGTCCTGATCCGGTGGTCACAGATGACAGGTAGAACCAACAAGGACAGGGAGTAAAAAAGGCTGAAGAACGTTCACAGCTGTTGAGTCCCCACTGCCCCGAGGACATGGCAGGCCTGGTGATGACTTTATAGCCAGTGGGCTTTTGCAGTTATGTTTCCTGAGGTATTCATTAGGTATTGATTGCAGAGACTACAAAATTGCAAAAAAAAATTGCACAAAATAACACAGAACATGGTTCCACATTTTGAGACAGAAAATTGTCTTCTGGTTCTTCTAACTACCCAGAGTTTTGGCTTCCTTCCATCTCCCAGCCCATGACTGAGTCCTTGTCCCCATCCCAGCCTCCTGTTGACCTTCCCCTGATTGCTGCATGGGGCTGCAGCTGTGGCCTCTCCAGGCTCCTACAGCCCCTGCAGAGGTGCTTTGGACTGTGCACCTCTGCCTCCTCAGCTCCAAGGGGTTTGCAGGATACAGTCCCTTTTCCCACTTCCCACCACTGCAGGCAAGCAGATCACAGTGGGTTGGCTCCAGCTAGACACCAGGTGCCTACCAAAGGCTCTCCATCACTGTCCTCCTCAGCTGGACAGAGGACAGGAAATATAACAAAAGGCTTCTGGATTAAGATAAGGGCAAAGAGAGATCACTCACCCACTACCATCACAGATAATTGGGGAAAATTTGATTTATTGCCAATCAAATCAGAGTAGGGCAATAAGAAATAAACCCAAATCTTAAACCTTCTACCCACCCCTCCTTTTTTTCTGGGTTCAACTTCACTCCCAATTTCTACACCTGTTTTCCTCCAGCAGTGCAGGGGGACAGGGTTGCAGTCCCATCACACATTGTCTCTGCCACTGCTTCCTCCCCAGGGGGAGGACTCCTCATTCCTCCCATGCTCCAGCGTGGATCCCTCCACCAGGTCAGTCCTGCTACCACTGTCACCACTGGGCTTGGCCTTGGCCAGTGGTGGTTCCATCCTGGAGCCAGCTGAAATTGGCTCTGCTGCACATGGGAGAGGCTTCCAGCAGCTTCTCACAGCAGCCACCCCTGGAGACTCCCTGCTACCAAAACCTGGCCGTGCAAACCCAGTTCAT